>JAMPIV010010005.1:142500-510000 GCA_024509875.1 Oreohelix idahoensis
AGAAAGAGACAGAGAGAGAGAAAGAGAGCAATAGAGAGTGAAATAGAACGTAATTATAGCCTTAACAAAATGTTCTGACATTTGAGCAATACCAAAAATTGTCTAATGTCTTTTTATGTTAGGACATGCTTCTTGATATAACTGGTTGACCTTGTGTCTAGATTGAACGGAACGCGCCTCGCTAAAACGAGGCAAAAATCCTATTTAAAAAAAAAGTAAACCTCAGTACATGACTGTTTTGGCAGTATACAATTCATTTACCTGTGGTTGGTATTAAGGACATGGGAACAATACATGAAGAAAAAGAGTTAGAAAAGAAAAAAAAATTATCACATGATCAAGTAGTACTCGTGACGTGACCTCTCACCCTATTACCAGACATAAAAAAGTAAACATTAATAAATGTGTTTTTTTGTCATATCTTACCCAGGCTTTAAAGCTGAAGATGATTTCTGAAACGTACCACTATTTCTTTACATCGTTGGTGAGTTTATCATGACAGTTATCACTCCTTTCTCGTGATGTGTTAATATCATCAATTCTGTCTCGTGTTGTGTTAACACCATTACTCCTGTCTCGTGTTGTGTTAACATCATTACTCCTTCTCATGTTGTGTTAACATCATTACTGCTGTCTCGTGTTGTGGTAACATCGTTACTGCTGTCTCGTGTTGTGTTAACATCGTTATTCCTTCTCGTGTTGTATTAACACCATTACTCCTTCTCGTGTTGTGTTAACATCATTACTACTGTCTCGTGTTGTGTTAACATCGTTATTCCTTCTCGTGTTGTGTTAACATCATTACTCCTGTCTCGTGTTGTTAACATCATTACTGCTGTCTCGTGTAGTGTTAACATCATTACTACTGCCTCTTGTACAGGGTGTTTATAAAGTCGCTGTGCAGTGAAATTTACGCCCGGGCGAGACTACGTCACCAGAAATGTGGTTTTCAATTGGGGTTTGTTGTGTAATGCTGCACACGGGATGGTGGAACACAGCATTGGAACACAGAATGTCATGACGTAAATTTGCATCATTCGTGACGTAATTGCTAAAATATTTTTCAAATTCACTGCACAGCGACTTTATAAACACCCTGTATTTCATTTCTGCAGCAGTCAACTCTAACTTTAAAACAAGAGCAATCGCGTATACTGGTAGTTCACAGTAGATAATTTAATAGATCTCTAGGTGACGGTGGGAGGCAAAGAATAGCATTTTTAAGTTAAGGAAATTTCGTTTTATCCCTCTCTCAACGGAATTCAAAAGCGAGGTGCTCCCAGGATTAAAACTACTTTTTTCCGCGTTTTCAATAAATACACTATGGCTAACCTACTAAAATTAACTTTATTCCCGAACTTCATAATACACGATAATTTTCAAAGAAATTAACGTTATTTTTATTTAGATTGACTATTCTACGTATCTGTTGATGGAATTGCCGGATGAGATTATCCGATAGGTGTAACATTTACATATAGTCTACACTTAATCAAGATTCCAAACACACTTGAAAGTAAACCTTATTTTATCTTAGAAAGCTCAGTGTTTCTGGAATAGATTCCGACATCTCATTGGTTGCCTACCGCCGTCTTACACTATACATTCATTCCCCCTTCCATTACATTCATTAATGCAACGCCACTGTGTCAGACCATTTCATTTGACATTCATCATTTTGATCTCGCTCACGTCTTAGCAACAAGTTCACAATACCTACTTGTGTGTGTATTTGTCTGTGGAACAGGACCTGTCACTATTGGACCTAAAAGACTACATGTATGGTGGGGCTAACATTACGTCTTTCAGACTGATAGATCCTGACAGGAAAAAAGTTGTAAAAGTCAAATCCGATTGGCTGATTCGATCAAAAGCAGGTTATGAATCACCGCTTATGGAATATTCCGAAATTGAGGTCAGTTTATTGTGTGAATATTTTCACAAAGCTGAGGTTTGTAACTATAAATATTTCGATATCTTAAAATTTAACTTTAACTTTCAGTAAAATACTCGGTGAAGATTCTCTTTAGGCATGTTTATTATAGTGACCTTCCTTGAAATGATATAATTTTTACCTATCCTTACATGACCTGAACAAACGTTACAATGGGAGGTCACTATAATGTACACGTCTGGAGAGAACATTTACCCAATTACTCAGAACTATGTAAAGATTAAACACGCCTTCTATTATTTTTCGATTTGTATAATAAAGATGGAATTGTTCAGTTTGTCACATTTGTTAGCTCGTATCTGGATGTTTCCTGTGAAATCAAAAACATCGCCTTGTTTGCTAGATTTTTGTACACGATTTTGTAAGATACAAGTTTAGGTAAACTGATCTAGTTTTTCCATTTTTTTGTCTTTTATCACTGACAACATTTAACATGGTTGTTTGAAACGGCTCAGTTCTACTAACGTGTGTGTTTTTGCCTTCTATCCTATCTCTACTGACACACAACCACTCCTTCTTAAACATTTGCAATAATTTGTTGCATTTGGTGAAAGGGAGTGGATAATACAACAGCCAGAATGAAGGTAACTTCAAAATAGCATGTGTGTACAACGATCAAAACATGTCCTCGTTAGATATCTTGTAACTATGTAGACGTGTCTTCGTTATGTGTCTTAGAACTGTGAAGACGTGTCTTCATTAGATGTCTTATTATTATGAAAATCTGTCCTTTTTAACATGCGTCTTATAAGTATGAAGGTGTCTACTAGATAGCACATGTGTTATAACTATAAAGACGCAATATGTGTTTGAAGTGTGTCCTTTTGAGCATGCGTGTTATAACTAGGAAGATGTTTATTCGTTAGTGTCGCATAGAGATTTATGATCAATAACTTTTCTATATTCATTTCTTTTCTACCCGTGTCCTCTACTTTATTATCGCTCTTTTATCCTTTTCCTGTTTTTCGCATTCGTTCGTTTGCGAATATATATATTTTCCCATTCTAACGTTTACCTGTTTCTTTTCTCTTACTGAGAACGCATTTTATTACGTCAGATGTCAGTCTCTGCAGGTGAGCGAATAGTGCGAAATTCGTCTCGATAGACATGGGATGGCAGACATATCGTCTAACATTTTCATCTGACACGGCGTCCTTCGGCCAGTTTCTCGGCCTGCGGTGTGGAAAGCGCCAGACATACATCGCCCAGAATAGCCGTATGTCGGAGAAGGCGTTAAGACGCGTACTGACAGATTATGGCAGGCTTCTGAGTTAATGTGAAGTGTTAGGAGAGGGGGAGATACCGGCGCTATTTCGGATTTCGAAATAACGTGGGATGCTTTGTCTGTTTCATATATCCTAGCAGGAGTTTAAACGTGACTTCATTCTGTTCTCCAAATTTGCAGTAGACAGGTTGTTTCGTGCTAAAGAGAATAAGCTGTATAGCGAAGTCTGAGTTTGTTTCGGAAATTTTGCCGAGCTTCTAGACTACCAATAAATATAAGCGTATCATTCTAAGTTTGTGCGATCGCCTGTAGTTCTGTGTGGAGGTAATTATTATTAATATCTATTGTGTTGAGTGGTCTAGTGATAAATCGCGTATTTTCATCTTACTAGTTAGATTTCTGTGCAGAAGAAATTAATATTAAGTCTGTTATATTCGCTAGTCGACATGTTACAGTGGAAAGCAGAATATATTATAATTTCTAGCTTAAACTCAAGCAGCTGTAAATGAATAAAATTAAACTGCGAATAATCAGTCAAGAATATTTTAACTAACTTATAACTGCACTGATTCATCATTGAGTATTGACGAAATACGTATGTATTTCTAATTCATGATGACTGATTTTGTGAATATAACTTATTTCACGGGAGATTTAAATGAGACGACAAGCTCTACGCTTGCAGTTTATAATGTAAGTTATAACCGAGGGAATAGTATGTATAAGTATTTTATATGTTGTTTTCTCTTTATTCAGTGAAACTGGGGTGACCCAACTTTGCCAGCGTTGAGTACTGAGTAGTATCTGTGAAGAACATAAACATTTTATTCTTAAAGACGTGGGTGTATAAAGTAAAACCTGTCTGGCATTGTATTGGCATCCAGAACGACAGAGTACCTATTCCATAAACTTTAAGATTTAAATAAAGTAACGGGCCTATCGCGCCAGATTTAATTCTTCCTGAGAGAAACCTCAAGTACATTTCAGCCCTTGTGGCAAGTAAAATATTACAAGCAATAAACATTCCGACGGAGTTGTGACTAGTATGTGGTGTGACCAAATAAAATCCTATACTGAGAGAAGGCAGTTACCTGACATTCCTAGTTACTAGAAATCTAAGCTATTGACACTTTGCTCGCTGTTAACGTTCGTGCCTGGACAATTTTAATGTGACAGAACCAGATATCCCTAAATAAGAAATACCAAGGAAACGTTCCCTGAAGAAGCGAATTCAACCTATCTTTTTGGAGCTGGGGTTCCCTTGGCCAATGTCTAACCCTGGAGATTCTGTATGTGCATGTCCTAAAAATTGTTTGTCCAGAAGTTGCTACCAAAGCTGTAAGTACGAACGAAAGCTAGTGATCACGGCTGACTGAATAGAGTGAATGCAGGACTGAGCGATTTTTTTATGGTTGTATTTTGGCACCCATTTTTTTGCTGTCTTAAATTTCTTTATGCAAGTGTTGTTGCTAACAATATTTTTCGTTAGGATAGATCAGAGTATCCAAGTCTGTTCATACCTGTAAGGGGAATCTTAGACTAAATCATATGTATCCGTGACTCTTTGGGGCTATCACTTTTCTTCTAACAGGACTGTGGGCTATACATCGAGGGAAAGGATCATACCAATGGGTCTATCATTCTTGTAGCAATTCATTGACTTTATGACTATTTGTATATGTTTGATGTAATTTTATATGTTGTGATGGAAGTTTATTTTGATAATTAAACTTCACAATTAAACTTAATCAGTGTGGCGGTCAGTTCGTTCCCAAATATCTATATTTTCATTATCATAGGTTCACGTCTGTGTGTCTATTGTAGTCACTTATGTGTGTGTGTATGGGAGGTATATATATACTACTATATATTATATTAGATTTGTCTGACTAATCTAACTCTGTTGTAGATGATAGGCTGACCGAGAGAAGCTTCTCGAGTGTCAGAGACAGAATCTAATATATTTCCTCCATCTCACCCGTGAAATCTATTTCTATTTTATCACCTCCCACTGCGCTATCACTTATTTCTATGTCTGTTCAGAAGGGACCAAACTAAGTCTTAATCACCTATCACAAATCTACGACAGTTAGCATGTCTTATAACTCTGAAGATGTGTCTTCATCAGCATGCTTTATAACTATCATGACGTATTCATGTTAGCTTGTCTTACAACTAAGAATATATGTTCAGGATGCATGTATTAGAACTAAGAATATATGTTTAGGTTACATTTCTTACAACTAAAAATATTTGTTCAGTTTAGCATGTCTTACAACTAAGAATATATGTTCAGGTTAGCATGTCTTACAACTAAGAATATATGTTCAGAATACATGTCTTACAACTAAAAATATAAAAAAATATTAGACAAACATAAAGGTATGCTTTCAGGCACTCGTAAGAAATAAAGAAGTAGAACACTAGACAACAGAAAAACAACAGATGTGAGTGGCTTACCCAGGATTCGAACCCCGGACCTTCCGTGCGACAACACCGCCCAGCTATGCAAGCGAATCACACTATCCTCCCGGCCAGCCAGGCATCACCAAAAAATGATGCCTTGATGACGGGTCACTAGTGCGAAACGCAAGACACAACACCGGAAGTTTACAATGGGCAGCTTAGCCTATTAATGACGCAATCACTTCTGTCGTTCCCGTATTATACAGTTTTGGTCAGTCCACACAAGACAAAGACCTTGATACTGTGTCTAGTAAATGATAGAAGACTTAAGAACAGTAGTATAGAACAGAAGTTAGGTTTTTGGTATGTTCAGGTTAGCATATTTGGGTTAGCATGTCTGACAACTAAGAATATATGTTGAGGTTAACATGTCTTACAACTAAGAATATGTTCCGGCAAGCATGTGTTACAACTAAGAATGTATGTTCAGTTTACATGTCTTACATCTAAGAATAAATGTTCAGGTTACATGTCATACAACTAAGAATATATGTCCAGGTTAGCATGTCTTGCAACTAAGAACATATGTTCAGGTTACACGTCTTACAACTAAGAATATATGTCCAGGTTAGCATGTCTATCAACTAAGAATATATATTCAGGTTAGCATGTCTTACAACTAAGAATATATGGTCAGGTTAGCATGTCTTACAACTAAGAATGTGTGTTAAGGTTAGCATCTCTTACAACTAGGAATATATGTTCAGTTTACATGTCTTACAACTAAGAATAAATGTTCAGGTTACATGTCATACAACTAAGAATATATGTCCAGGTTAGCATGTTCGGGTTAGCATGTCTTACAACTAAGATTATATGTTCAGGTTAACATGTCTTACAACTAAGAATATATGTTCCGGGTAGCATGTGTTACAACTAAGAATGTATGTTCAGTTTACATGTCTTACAACTAAGAATAAATGTTCAGGTTACATGTCATACAACTAAGTATATATGTCCAGGTTAGCATGTCTCACAACTAAGAATATATGTTCAGGTTAACATGTCTTACTACTAAGAATATATATTCAGGTTAGCATGTCTTACACTAAAAATATATGTTCAGGTTACACGTCTTACAATTAAGAATATATGTTCAGGTTAGAATATATGTTCAGGTTACACGTCTTACAACTAAGAATATATATTCAGGTTAGCATGTCTTACAACTAAGAATATATGGTCAGGTTAGCATGTCTTACAACTAAGAAAATATGTTTAGGTTAGCATGTCTTTCAACTAAGAATGTATATTCAGGTTACACGTCGTACAACTAATAATATATGGTTAGGTTACATGTCTTACAACTAAGAAAATATGTTCAGGTTAGCATGTCTTACAACTAAGAAAATATGTTCAGGTTATCATTTATTACAACTAGGAATATATGTTCAGCTTAGCATGTCTTGCAACTAAGAATATTTGTTCAGTTTACACGTCTTACAGCTAAGAATATATGTTCATGTTACATGTCTTACAGCTAGAAATATTTTCAGGTTAGCATGTCTTACAACTAAGAACATATGTTCAGGTTAACATGTCTTTCAACTAAGAATATATGCTCAAGTTACATGTCTTATAACTCAAACAATATGTTGAGGTTAGCATGTCTTACAACTAATAATACATGTTCAGGTTAGCATGTCTTACAACTAAGAATATATGTTCAGTTTACACGTCTTACTACTAAGAATATATGTTCTGGTTACATGTCTTACAACTAGCAATATATGTTCAGGTTAGCATTTTCGGGTTAGCATGTCTTACAACTAAGAATATATGTTCAGGTTATCATGTCTTACAAGTAAGAATATATGTTCCGGCTAGCAAGTGTTACAACTAAGAATGTATGTTCAGTTTACATGTCTTACAACTAAGAATATATGTCCAGGTTAGTATGTCTTGCAACTAAGAATATATGTTCAGGTTACACGTATTACAACTAAGAATATATGTCCAGGTTAGCATGTCTTACAACTAAGAATATATGTTAAGTTTAGCTTGTCTTACAACTAAGAATATATGTTCAGGTTAGCATTTTCTACACTAAGAATATATGTTTAGGTTACACGTCTTACAATTAAGAATATATATTCAGGTAAGAATATATGTTCAGGTTACACGTCTTACAACTAAGAATATGTGTCAGGGTTAGCATGTCTTACAACTAAGAATATATGTTCAGCTTAGCATGTCTTACAACTGAGAAAATATGTTCAGGTTAGCATGTCTTACAACTAAGAGTGTATCTTCAGGTTACACGTCTTACAACTATGAATATTTTCTGGTTACATGTCTTACAACTGAGAATATATGTTCAGGTTAGCATTTCTTACAACTAAGAAAATATGTTCAGGTTAGCATGTCTTACAACTAAGAAAATATGTTCAGGTTAGCATGAATTACAACTAAGAATATATGTTCAGCTTAGCATGTCTTACTCATCATGTGACGTATTCTTTCCAGAACGTTGTCTCCATTACAGCTGCTCTGAACGCATCACGATTTTGGGCAAGTCGACCTGCATCAGCCAAAGACAAGTTCAGACTCTCTGTGATGTCCTGGGTCCACCGTCGTCTAGGTCGACCCCTTCCCCTTTTTCCAGGGACCATGCCTTCCATCACTGTTTTTTCCAGGCTATTATGTAGATTAGCCATTATGGATTTCTTGGCATTGTACATCCAGTAGTTTGCCATTGCTTTCTGGATGGTTCTGGCCGCTTACCATTACAGTCCATGGTGCGCCCTCAGCCGGATACCAGGCCTTTCCAACTCCTGCCCTAGAAGCCGTTGTCAAAATAGTATTGATCATCCGCCCGTTCGGCCAGCAGTTGTGTGTACTGTTTAAGGTGGACCCCCCTTTTTCAATTTACTCATGTAGTTCTGCCGGCCAGTCAAAGCCGTTGCCCGGGGGGTGGCGCTGCCGTACACAAGCAGACTCGAGGAGCCATACATGAGCTGAACTGGAGTGGGGGAACCAAATAGGATCCAGGCCATCCTCAAAAAGAGGAAGTGACTACCTCTCACCGTGAGGTACTATCCCTTACACACTCCCCCACCCCTCCCCCCCCCCCCCCCCCCATGTCTTACTACTAAGAATATATGTTCAGGTTAGCATGTCTCACAACTAAGAATAAATGTTCAGGTTACACGTCTTACAACTAAGAATATATGTTCCGGTTAGCATGTCTTACACTAAGAATATATGTTTAAGTTACACGATTACAATTAAGAATATATGTTCAGGTTACACGTCTTACAACTAAGAATATATCTCAGGGTTAGCATGTCTTACCACTAAGAATATATTTTCAGGTTAGCATGTGTGTTGCAACCACGGAAATGTATTTGAGTTAGCATGTGGAATCAGAGCTATTCAAGGTTAGGTTACATATGATCCGAGCCACACATCAAACTTTAGACCACACTCGAAGTCAGCAAAGTAGGCTACATCCATTTTTAACCTCATTTCATAAAATGAAATGTATTTTATAAAACAAATCTGTGCTAATAGAAGTAAGAATGAGACTTCTGTGCTGTATAGAACCTATACTGACATGCGTAAGGGAATCATGGACAATTTATAAACAGGCAAGACAATCCCTGTAGGTCTCAGAGATGTGGTTTCACATAAGAATGTTAAGGATACCTTGGGCAGCGTAAAAATAGTAATGAGGATGTCCTGAAAGCTGCCAGTGTACAAAGGAAGCTTATTGTCTTTTATAAGGAAGTAATCCACGTTCTTTGGAAATAATATGAGAACAATAAAGTTGGAAGATGCCGTGACAACAGGAACGAGTAAAGGACAAAATAGATGGAGGAGGACAAACAGAGAAGGTACTAGACAATCTGACTTCTGATATGCATGACAGAAGTTAACAACATCATTGGTAGTACAGGGAACATGAAGTAGAGGAGAGACAAGAAAATCTACGCCAAGTGGTTTGGTAATGAAGAAGAAGACTGAGGGTACATTTTTCCGCACCGACATTGTGATGTGGTAAATCTTACAGTTTTTGTGACTTGCCTAACTGTCACATCCTGACTAGTAGTATTGTTGGCTTTCTTTGCGCTCGCTTACTAAGCCTGCTACTATCTCACTGAATATACGCGAGATTTACATGTCCCACCTGTTCCTACCATGAAGGTCAAGATGTACAAAGGATCAACTCAGTTGGCATCACTTCCTCTGTAGCGCGTTCATGCCTTATAGACAGAAAGGCATGGAGAATATCATATAGGGGTCATAATTCTTTCCTAAACTTATCAGCTGCTTGAAGATGGCAGAAGGCTGGTCTCTGCCTCCCATGCTGATTGTTGGACTCAAATACGCGCAGTTGGAGCGATGGGGAAGTCAAATAGGATCCAGGAGAAGCCCGGGTTAAGCAGAGTTGAGCTATTACGAAAGACACAAAAAAATTGTACCACGGACAGCTAAAAGAATAATGACGTCAGTATTGAGTAGAAGCTTATTACTCACACTAGAAGGCAATAGCACATTTTCTTTGCGCATGTTATTAAAAAGCTCGAATATATTGTGACAACAGGAAAGCTTCTAAGAGAAAGAGATAGCGGACATGAACATGAGAATATAATGAACAGTTTGACGTCATTGCATGGAAAGAAGCCAACATCAGATTTGATAAACAACACTGGGACATGAAGCTGTGGTGAGACGTGATCACCAACGGCACAACGGCATGGCATATGAAGACTTTGTATAGTTTCTGTACATTAGACACTACTGTATGTTGTATAATGTCTCTAAGTTTGAAACTGTGGCATGCTGTGTAGAACGTCTTTACGCTTTAATTTATGTGTAGCATCGTGTGTCCGTAAACTGCATGTGTTGTAAAATTTATTAAACATTTTCAAGATTCAAGTGTTTGGTTGTGTAAACATATGTAAATACTGAGGTTTTATGCTTGCTGTGTGTTTCGCGTTCTTATACAGGTATGGTTTTCACACAGGTAACTCGTAGTGCTTAATACAGCTATGGTTCTCACACAGGTAACTCGTAGTGCTTAATGCATTTCAGTATGGTGTCCGCCTCGAATTCTAAAGGTGTTGGGGTTCGATTTCCAGGAGAGGGAATATAATTCTTGGAAATTTGTTTTCCAGAACCAGTCGTCCTAATGATGCTATACTCCCACTGGTCTCCTTGGTAGTGAGATCTGATGCCTAGCCTTCTCGGATAAGGGTGAAAACATAGGAGGTTCTGTGTGCATGTTGCGCACGTTAAAACTACCACGGCAGTTGGAAGTCGTAAGGCCGCTGCACTGGCAAAATTAACAAATTAGAAACCTACCTACCACAAAAAATATTTATAGAATGTGATATATATATATAAGTAATGTTTTTTTTAATACTATAGCCTACAATAAAGAATGATGGATTGGTATGCAGGCAAAAGACGATGCACAGATTTCAATTATCATTAACATTATAAGTAACATTATTGTGTTAATGTGTGCAAGAGAGACACGAAAGCACTGGACATAAATCCAGGAACCTGGCAGGATAAAGCACCCGATCGCACTAAGTGGCGCCATACGGCGCCATATCAGATTGGGAAAAAAGAAACTCATAGATGTACTGGTAGGATGTACTTATTCGGTGGGTTCAGTCTTGGCACCTCTATGCATTTTGTTATATAACGTTCTAAATGAAATATAATATATTGGCTAAAAATGTGATTAAAAATTCCTTATTACAATTATGTAATCTAACGTTTACAAGCGTAACATATTAAACATTCTTGTTTGTAACCAGTGACCTACTTACTTGCAGACGGAGACAGCCCTGGTTTATGACGCCTATGAGCTTTTCGCCCGAGCATTACACTCATACCAAGAGGTCAACACTGTCAGCCTGTCATGTGACAAAGTCTCTCCCTGGATTCATGGAAGCAGCTTACTGAATCACATGAAATCTGTAAGTACTTACATCTCTCTCTTCTTTCTTCCTCTTCCGGCAGGCCTACCTTGCCAGGCAGCACCGATGATCAGGTCTCTCCTCAACTTTCCTCACCCATAATGTTAATTATCCGTTCTGTTGTTGACTTTTCTCCGTGCCATTTTCTCTCTTAGTCGTTCTTTGTCTCATTTTCCTTTGATCGTTTATGTTGTCACAATCATGCCAGCTTTCCCTCTTCTCGTAATATTCCCCAACAGCAATAAATTGCTACCTTTTAAAATGAATAAACAACTTTCTTTGCGAATTGGCTCACTTTCACCAACTTCCGCAAGAATCTCTACACAAAACCATTCTATCGTGAACACTCAACAACGTACGTATCTAAAACAGCCGAGATAAACCACAGCGTTGGTACTCTACCTGTCTGGGTAATCCCAGTGTTTCAACCACCGTGTGCAACTCTTTAACAGCAAGCACCCAATAATGTAACTTTCTAGGTGTCGTGTTGAATATAAATTATGTGAAGCCCCGTGCTTGTTAGAAAACTGAAGAGTGTTGATAATGATGCAGATGAATATTATGACTGTGAACTTTTGACCAAATTTATGTGTTTCATTCCTAATATTGTGTTCGGACGACTCATGACTAATGTGTACTAAGTACCAGCCTTGTGTATTATTAATATACATTGTGTATTCATGAGATATATTCCGTGCTCACATACAATGTTTAGGTGCACAGCTAGAGGGGAGCTTACATACTTCAGCCTTCTTCCAAATTAAAAGATGTTTTGTTTAGGACGTTAGATTAAAGACATTTTAAAGGATGCATACTCTGGTTTTACACAGTATTATTAGTATAATTTAGAACTTAATAAAACAAACTGATCTAACTCTATGCGGGTGTCATGGGATCTACTTCCAACTGATTTAACTCTATGAAGGTGTCATGGGATCTACTTCCAACTGATTTAACTCTATGAGGGTGTCATGGGATCTACTTCCATTGTTCTGCAGTGATGGTCCAACAGTAGCCAACATTCTGAGCATCTACTGAGGGTCTTCAAAGGTGCCTACATTTCGCTCAAGATTACTCTTGGCAGAGATGTGAATTTAAGAATGGTGCTTCAATTCTAGGTAGCCGTATATGAATTCTGGTAAATCACAACAGATAATTTAACAGATCTCTAGATCTAAGTCTGCTAGCCGCAACACGTCCCTCGTAGTATCATGGGGTAATTGCGAAGATGGTCCAGCATCTTTAAGACCCGTCTGCTGTTGGTGTATAGCTTTGACTGAAAGCCATTTATACCACACACTTGTTCAACAGATAGCACCACCAATTGGTACCACCGGCTAGTATCATGGAATAAGAAAAACGAATATCCTCCTGAATATTTGGTTTGCTGACACAAAATCAGGTGTTACCCCACCCCCTTTTTTCATTCCACCATCCATTTGCCTCAGAATCTTACCCTCTCTGAGCATTAATGTTAATCCCAGTGAGCGGAAAACATCCATTGCATTTATATTGAACATGTTTACGTTTACATTTGCACTGGTTGAAAAGGTTAATATAACAAGTGTCACGGGATTTGCCTCCCCTTTGCTCTGCAGTATTCGTCCACCAGTGTCCAAAACTCAAAGAGTATCTAAAATGGGTCTTTAAAGGTGTCTACCTTCGCACAAGATTACTCTTGCCAGAGTTGTAGCTAGAAAAATAATGATGCTTCTATCTCAAGAGAGTGTTCACTAGCTAATTCAAAAGTCAAGAACAATGCTGCATAGGGCAGAGCACTATTAACTTATATCTGATCCGACACCTTTTGTGAAGTTTTAAGCAGTAGTGTGGCTTGTTCGAGCCCCGAGCTGGTTTAATCCAGCGAAATTCCTGTTATACGTATTTTTGGCTCTATGGCTGTAACTATATGTATATTAAAGATTGTAGATCATACATGCGCTCTCTTATCTATAAGAACTGAATCAACTATGAATTTGTAAAATAACATAATGAATTTACTAATCAATTAGTCTATAACAAATTTAATTAAATATTGATAAAGTGACTTTATCGGTTTTAAAAAAATTGTCTTCATTGAGACTTAATTGGGGACTGATGATTATTGTCTGTTGCTTGCACCTGTAAAAAAAACATAACTGGCTGAGCACTGCAATGGGTCGTTGTTGGATCTTTGTGATAAGGACTCTTCTCTAGAGGCGTCTAGATGAACTTCACTCCTAACGTCAAGGTGGGTGTTTTCACAACGTGTCCACTGTAGGTAGTTGGTGTCAACCCCAGCTTCTTGAATCACAAGATAGTGGCGAAGATTTTTTCTTCAGACTGGTCTGGTACTAAGAGCCGTCCTGTAGCTTCGAACCACGAACAGTAATGTAGTCTCGTACCATGAACCCAAATGGGATATATAATCTCCTGGCACAGTAGAATGGACACAGCAACTTTGATTTGATGCTTCGAACACTCGGTCAGGGGTAGTGTCAGAATCCCTCTTATGACTTGTGTTTTTTAATTCCTTAAGTTTCCAGTCTTTGTATTTAAAGCTGCGAGTTCTCTTTTAAGTTATAAAGATGTCCAGATAATTCGATCTGTCACTTTTAAGTTTGGAATTCTTTGTCCAATCCTTCTCTCTGGCTACCGGGAGTTGTTACTTGACGTTTGTGGAAAATGCAGTCTGATTTGTGTCTCCAACTTCGCTAGATTATATTTCCATTTCTCAGTCCAAGTCCCAGATTGGTATTTTACACAAATTTGTCAATGAGAACTGAAGTTTATTTCAGGCTCTCGATTTATACAAATCCTGTCTCTTTAGAACCATGTGGGTTGGCGTATTAAATCATTACTATTCCCCCGCGTGTTTTAAAATATTAATTTTAAAATTTAAACTCGTGACCTCTTTCAAATAAGGCAATTATACTTCCAATTGCATTTGTGCAAACTCACAAACACATCGATGAATTTATGTCATGGCTAAGACCTTTCCCACGATAATCTCCTAGACGGGTTATCTGTATTATTGATACAGAGATGGGCCACTGGAAGTGATTACATATTATCACCTGTGTTTATGTACATCTCCCAGACGGATTTCCCAGACTGACAATCTGGCTTTCTCTCCGTCGATCGGGCGAAACCAACTTGTGTTAACAATGCCCGTCTCCATCAAAGGTGGCTAGACGACTTAAGTGATAGAAGTATTTTCCGCTGACCTATCTAATTAGCCGTGTAATATTACGATTCGCATGGTGAAACGCAAACAAGTCTGGGAGTGACTAGACAAGAATATATGTGCAAAAAATATGCCAAATAATAGGACGATGAGTGTGAAAAATGAAGAAAAAAATCGGTAATGCAGGAGAGAACAAAGAATGTAGAAGGCCGTTCACAAATATCGTCACAGTAAGTATGTACATCAGTTCTATCATCATCTACTCCCTGCCCCGTTTGGAACCTACGACTACCTTCTCTATGAGAAACCCGCTTAAAGCAGTCGTCAGCTCTTGCACTGGTGGTTAATGAAACCATCATTCTATATGCTGAGGTTGACAGCCTCGGATGACGTGGACATCCACTAGCACTTTTCACGTGTAAAAACTGCAAAATACAGAATTATAAAATATACAACTCACCCAAAATATCTTTGGGAATACCGACTTCTGGCTCAGAGAAATTGTTCAAGCAACTTCATTAACATGCCTCTTAGAAATGGTCTGGGGCGTTCCTTTACAATAGACTCCCTCAATGACTTGGCGTTGAGGTTCTTAGGATTCCGGGCTTTCCGTATTAATAAATGTAGAGTTGTTGTTGTGTACATCCCCAAGATGCTCAAACACGTTGTCCGGTACTATAAAATGGAATCCTGATGCTATTCCTTACTCTAGCTTGTCTGGCTGTCTTGCTGACGAGTTGAATTTCTCAGTGCCGTAAACTCAAAAGGCGCTCGATTATATGACAATTATCGGCACGCATCCAGATGCTAGTATATGACAAGGGTCCAATCAGAAATATTGAATTTTTACATCTCAAACGACACGCAAATAGCATGCATCTTGCGTATATTTTGGTGGGATCTGTTCCCCCTACCTTTTCGCGGAAAATTCCTGCGTAACACGCGCAAAAGATGCGTTGTTTTCAAGTCACCTCTCCATATAAGGTATGTTAGCTTCCGTCTACTATCGATCATGTTTACACTCACGACTTCAAAGTCTATCATAGGTAATCTCTTTCAAGATGAATAATTATTCTCCGACAAGTCTTGTCCGAAAATGGCTATGTCATTTACACGGTCTAGCCAACAATATACAAACTGGTCAGTCAGAACTACTATCGAGTGATAAGATAATCGACTGTGGTCATCCCAAGGTTGTTTACTTCTTAATCGGGCGGGCCCATGCACTGTCTGGTAGGAAAATGTATTACATATTAGTAAACCACACGTTTATCTACAGATCCCAGGTGTTAATATGAATTCAAACGAAATTCCTTGATTACTATAATCAGCAAAAGATAGTCGCTGAAGTCCCGACATGACAAGAATTGAAAGAAGGGAGTGTAAACAATGATTAAGTACAGAAAATGAGACGTGTCGTAATAATGTCGGCGATGAACATAAATGCTAGGAAAAGAGAACGGACAATTCTGTCTCAGAGGAGGCACGGGAAGATCCCTCCAATAGGCACATCTCACCAGAATAGGTGGCTTAGAATTATTCTTAAATACGCCACTCAACTTCTATGTCATGGAATTACCTCCCCTGCTTTGCAGTAGTGGTCCAACAGTGGCCAAAACTCAAGAGTATCTAATATGGGTTTTCAAAGGTGTCTACCTTCGAGCAAGATTACTCTTGGCAGAGCTGTAGATTTAAGGATAAGGATGCTTCTATCTCAAGGGAGTTTCGATAAGATATTTCAGAAGTCAAGATCAATGCTGCGTTGGCAGGGCAATTGTCAACTTAAATCTGATGCGGCGCCTTATATGAAGAATTACACAACTATTAATTTCAGCTCGTTCAAGCCCCTCCCTGATTTACTCAGTGGAATTCGTATTACTCTGGTATAGCTCCGTTTAGAGTGTTTTTAGTAAATTGACTGAGACAAACATGCAGTACATTCAAAATGACCAAATTAACGTTAAATTTAATTTGTATATTTACAAATAACAGATTTAATAATCATTTAGGTGTTAACAAGGTTTTAAAAATTTTCATTATTTATTAAGAAAATTATCATCACTGTTGTGATGGAATAGTAGTTTGTAAAGGAGGTCACTTGGCAGCTTTTATGTGTTACTTAGCAGTCAGTGACAGTTCTGCTCCTTCTGATGGTTTGGTGCATGGTAGACTGGTTCACTGATCACGCTTGCCGCTGGTCAACGTTGTAGGGCGCAGCACGTTCCCAGAAATGTTAAGGGCTGTCTACAAAGTTGGTCCCTCGTCTTTAAAGCCCCGTCTGATGCTGGTGTCTAGTTTCGACTTTAAGCCACTTTTACCCTTCTTGTACCAGAGATAGTACCCTCAGCTGGTACCACCAACTAGTAAGGTAAAAGAATAGAAACAAATACCCTCTGAGTATTGAGTTTCCCGACACATAGTTATGTGTCCCCTTCTTCCTATTCCACCATCCCATCTACCTCAGACTTTACCCTCGATGAGAATTAAGCTTAATCCCTCGAGAAAAAACTTTCTTTGCATTTAAATTGAATAGCTTTATATTTACTTTACATTCAAATGAAAAGGTTAATAGTGTAAATCAGTGTTTCTCAACCTTTTTGTGTTTACGGCACACTTTTCAAGTATCTAAAAAATTGCGGCACACCTATCTGACTTTGCGCCTGAATAAACAATTACAGTGATATATACTAAATTAAATACACTAATTTGTGG
The DNA here is from genome assembly GCA_024509875.1 of Oreohelix idahoensis. NCBI lineage: Eukaryota > Metazoa > Mollusca > Gastropoda > Stylommatophora > Oreohelicidae > Oreohelix > Oreohelix idahoensis. The sequence continues at coordinate 159,957 of JAMPIV010010005.1, forward strand.
GTACTTCAGAATAATTCAATTTTCTTTTAATAATATAAATAATAAAATAATAATTTTAAACAATTGAAAAAAAAATCGAATTATTTTTAAAAAAAAAATGTCATACAAACCTGGTGATCCTAATGCGATGCTTGGTCTTAATACTTCTGAGTAATTTCTTGGATATTAGGGCGTATTTGAGATAAGCAAACTCTTATTTCATCTTCAGCACAGAGAGGCTTTCCCTTTTTTTATTTTTATTTTTTTGCATTTAATGCTTGTAAGTGTTGAAAATCCCAACTCACATAAATATAACGTTGAAAACTGCATCTAAATAATTAAAGCTCGTTTTGCAATAACAGAAACCTCGTCTTTAACAGAAATCCAGAATGCGACCAGGGGTATCTCTGAGTGTTTCATTTTACGACTGCAATCAGTTAAAATAGTTTTACATTACATGATCACAAAAAATATACTTCATTTAGTAAATTTACAAACTTTATGCGGCACACTTTGATAGGCGCAGTGGCAAACTAGTGTGCCGCGGCACACCGCTTGAGAAACACTGGTACAGATATAATATGTTTAGATTTACATCTACACTGGTTGAAAAATGTTCACAATTTAGATTGAATATGTTTTAAATTACAATTTAACTGGTTGAAAAGCTTGAAAACGTTCATTATTTTTAAAATGAATATGTTTACATAGACATTTACACTGGTTTGTAATTGTAAATATTATAATTAGAATGTACATCATTTCTTTCATGTTTCCCTCCCTGCTCCATATGGAACTTGGGATTACCTATGCTTTTAGTTCTATGTAAGAAACTATCAATAAAGCAGTCACCAGCCCTTGCAGTGGTGGTTCATGAAATCATCATTCTATATGCTGAAGTTTACAGCCTCAAATGACTTGGCCATCCACTAGCAATTTACACATATTAATATTCACATGGCAATATATACATATTAGTTCGCATGTTACCAACGGGCTGATCACCCGTTTGCCAGTCACTTCGATTACGGAAACAACAGCAGATGGATTGATTTGCCGTTGCCCTAAAGACGCCAATAGGCGTGATGGGAAACAATGGCAAAGAAAACCTATCTGCTTTTGCCCTAAGACGCCACTAGGCGTAATGGCCACTGACTGCTTTGACGGTCGGTGGCTAAGGACGGAAGAAGAAGAAGTTCGCATGTTAGAAATGAAAAATATAGAATGTAAAATGTACAACTTACGCCAATCCTGGCTCACGGACTGTTTGTTCAGAGAAATAAAGGCAATTAGCAGATGCCTTTTTTCACGTGTTCTTGGGGGTCATTACTTTAACAATAAATTCCCACTATGACTCCGTGTTTTCAGTTTCCTCAGATCCCGGTTTTCCTTATTTAAAATGATTGTGTTTTCCTGGGCTGTTTGCAAGCGATTCTCACAGTGAACTAGACTTGCAAAAAATGTCAGATTATATTGCACGTTTTCGTCCCCGCCTTGTTTGTCACAATTTTAGGCGGCGCCCAATCAGGGATTTGGTTGTTCCTCTTTTCGAATGCCCGCCAATCGTTTCAAAAGCTGCATATATTTAGGTGGGGTAATTCAAAATTATTTCCGCCTGAAATTCTGTGCGTGATGCAAAAGGTCACGTCTCCCACATTTGGAAGTGACACGGTCGTACACTCTCTCAGCAGTGTGTTCAAATACAACATCTTCCTTTTATCCAAAGTAATCTGTTCGTGATAGTCGGACAGGAAACGATTATGTCATTCATGTCTGTCCAAAATGTGTCCACAGACATGTAATCTCTTTATCCGTCACTTGCGCACACAAAATCCGTCTCTTTACCATCTTGGCAAGTGCGAGAAGTTCGCCTTATCAATGCTTAACCGAAGTCGCTGGGGTGATTTTAGTGTTAATCTGTAGTCTGATGTCGGCCCCACCCGAGATTAGCCAACATGATTGTCGGTTAATATTATCTCAGCCGTTCCTTGCAAAGCAGGGAGGAACGGGTAACCAAACAGGCATGATGACTTATCACTGAAAGGAATATAAGAATGTTTGAAAATACAAAATATCTGCTACATAGCAGAGAAAGAAATGGGTGCCTACCATTGAAAAGCATGTAATAAGTCAGTACAACAACTGTTACAGAATACGGCCGTAGTGGACAAAGAGCGACCCAAAAAGTATGTGACATTATACAATATTTGCTTATGTCCTTTATTTTCATTGCTCATCTCTTATCGTGTGTGTTCATGTCCTATTTTATGTGCACATGTCATATAGTATGTGCACATGATCTATATTATGTGCATGTGTTCTATATTATGCGCCTATGCTCTATATTATGAATTTATGCAGAAGAATATTAAAATACCACAATAACAAACATAAATAAACGTGTTGAGTATACCAAGAACTTATACAAGTTATATTAGAAAGAAGCAATCTATTATCTTTTGTCACGTATTGAGAGGAACAAAGCTGGTACATATTGTAAATAAATATTAGACAAACATAAATGTATCTTTTCAGGCACTCGTAAGAAATAAAGAAGTAGAACACTAGACAACAATCCAGCCTATTAATGACGCTATCACTTCTGTTGTTCCCCTATTATACAGTATAGGGCAGTCTAATGTCGATTCGACATTATTCTGGCAACTCCTGCGACATGGCTGGTACCAAACTGTATCGGCTACTGCCGTTCCTTTGGATCTACCGGCTGTGTGGAGAGGGGGAACATGCTGCATGGGCAACAGCTTGATCTCCATATAACTGTGCCCAAGCTCGCGCCCTGGAGAGTATACTCCAGCTTCACCCTATAGGTGTCGGCAAAACACGGGAAGTAGCAGTTACCGGTTATAAGCATTTTGCCCTATTGGAGTAGGGCATGGCGCCAGGGGCTACTTCCGACAGTGGGAGAGGTTCTAGGATCTCACTGGACAGCTACCGCCCGCTTCAAGCTGGGCAGCCCCCAAACAATAAGGTGTTGTCCCGCCACTGTCTGCTTTCCCCATTGGGTGCATGGGGATTAGGGTCAAACCCGAACTGTGGACAGAAAATTTTGCACCAAGCAATTATCGAAAAAATAGAAATAAGCAAACTCTCAGATTGGGATGCTGGAACGTCCGGACTATGTTGACTGGACTATCCGAAAACCTACAGGATGTAAACGATGTAAGGAAGACAGCCATAATTAATGATGAGCTTAAACGACTTCAGGTGGATATAGCTGCACTTCAGGAAACGCGCCTGGCGGGCTCTGGAACGGTGAGCGAGAAGGACTACACATTTTATTGGCAAGGGAAAGATCTTAATGAAGCTAGAGAACACGGAGTAGGTTTTGCGGTCAAAAAATCGCTAACTAACATGGTTGAACCAGGCGAGAATGGATCAGAACGCCTGTTAACGCTCCGCCTGCAAACTAGCACAGGTCCCATCACCCTTGTCAGTGTGTATGCTCCTACTCTGTACTCTGCCTCAGAAGCTAAAGATGAGTTCTACGAGAATCTAGCAGCAGTAATCAAAAGCATACCTAGGCAAGAACAGCTTGTTCTCCTTGGTGACTTTAACGCTAGAGTGGGTGCCGATAATGTTTCATGGCCTTCATGTCTGGGCAGGTTTGGTATTGGCAAGATGAATGAAAATAGACAACGGCTCTTAGAGTTGTGCGTCCACCATGACCTCTGCGTGACCAACACCTACTTTCAGACAAAACCCCAGCATAAGGTGTCATGGAGACACCCACGATCCAAGCACTGGCACCAACTTGACCTGATTCTCGTCAGAAGGCCACTCCTCAGGTCTGTGCTCTCCACGCGCTCGTACCATAGTGCAGACTGTGACACAGATCACTCCTTGGTTTGCTGCAAAATCAGAGCACAACCAAGAAAACTCTATCGTGTCAGACATGAAGGGAACTATCGTGTCAGACATGAAGGGAAACCACGCATTGATACCAGCAAGATGTCAGACCCTTTCATGATCGCTCAATTCACTGCGACCTTCAAGAAAGTGCTCAGTAGCCCTCAGCATGGTGATACTATTACAGAGAACTGGGAGCATCTACGGAACACCATTCAAAGTACTGCACTTGCCACCTTTGGTAAGAAAACAGCAAAGTCAAATGACTGGTTTGACGCTTCATCAGATGTGATGGCACCTGTTATTGAAGCTAAGCGCAGTGCTATGAATGAATACAAACGTTCACCGAGTGCCAGAACCCTACAGATCCTGAGGGCTACGAGAAGCAAAGTTCAACAAACTGCTCGACGCTGTGCAAATGACTATTGGCTCCAGCTCAGTGAGAGCATCCAGATCGCAGCGCAAACAGGCAACATTAGACAAATGTATGACGGTATAAAGAAAGCACTTGGCTCCCATAAAAGTAAGACGGCACCGCTAAAAACCATCAGCGGAGAGAAGCTAACCGATAAGGGTAAGCAGATGGAGAGGTGGGTCGAGCACTACTCTGAGCTTTACGCTAGAGACAATACCGTTACGCCTGCAGCCCTTGATGCTGTCAATAGTCTGCCAACTATGGAGGAGCTGGATGCCGAACAAACATTAGAGGAACTCAGTAAGGCCATTGATAGCTTGGCCTCTGGCAAAGCACCAGGCAGTGATGGGATTCCTCCTGATTTAATCAAATGCTGTAAGAGCACGCTATTACATCCCCTGCATAGGATGCTGTGCCAGTGCTGGGAAGAGACAACTATTCCTCAAGACATGCGAGATGCCAAGATTGTAACACTGTATAAAAATAAAGGAGACAGAAGTGATTGCAATAACTACAGAGGCATTTCTCTTCTTAGTATTGTTGGTAAGGTTTTTGCCAAAGTCATCTTAATGCGACTACACAAGTTAGCTGAGCGCATATATCCAGAGGCACAGTGTGGATTCCGAGCTGGCAGATCAACAACAAACATGATCTTCTCTCTCCGCCAGCTTCAGGAAAAATCAAGAGAGCAGAAAAGACCATTATATATTGCCTTTATAGACCTCACAAAAGCATTCGACCTGGTTAGTAGGGATGGACTCTTTAAAATCCTCCTGAAAATAGGCTGCCCTTCTAAAATGCTGGAAATGATAAAGTCATTCCATGACGACATGAAGGGAACAGTCCAATATGCTGGAAGCACGTCACAGCCCTTTGATATACGAAGTGGCGTTAAACAAGGTTGTGTTCTGGCTCCGACCCTCTTCGGAATCTTCTTTGCCTTACTCTTGAAACATGCATTCAGAGATGCAACTGAAGGAATATGCCTTCACACTAGGTCAGATGGCCGTCTGTTTAATCTTTCAAGGCTGAAGGCAAAAACAAAAATCAGAAGGGTCACTATAAGAGACTTGTTGTTCGCTGATGATGCTGCAGTCGTCACTCAAAGCCAACAGGAGCTTCAGAGCTTGATGAATCGCTTCACTAAAGCATGCAAGGACTTTGGCCTCACAATAAGTCTAAAGAAAACGAATGTGCTGAGTCAGGATGTGGGTGCTGCACCAGTTATCACTATAGATAACTATGAATTGGCAGTGGTGCACCACTTCACATACCTAGGGTCTACCATCAATGACAAACTCTCACTGGATACAGAAATCGACAGCCGCATTGGCAAAGCTGCAGCTACCTTTGCCCGCCTCACATCGCGTGTTTGGGGAAACTCTAAACTCACAATGAAGACCAAAGCTGCGGTATATAATGCCTGCGTCACCAGCACACTCCTATATGGCAGCGAGACCTGGACGACCTATGCTAAGCAAGAAAGAAGGCTCAATACCTTCCATTTGCGGTGTCTACGCCGCATCCTCGGCATCTCGTGGAAAGATAAAGTGACAAATGTCGAGGTGTTGTCACGTGCTGGCCTTCAAAGTATGTATACGCTGCTTAGACAGCGCAGACTTCGCTGGCTTGGCCATGTTCGCCGCATGGAAGATGGTCGCATCCCAAAAGATATCTTCTACGGACAATTAGCAGATGGCAAGAGAACAGTTGGGCGACCACAGCTGAGGTTCAAAGATGTGTGCAAGAGAGATATGAGGGCACTGGACATGGATCCAGCAACATGGGAGGATGAAGCTGCCGATCGCACTAAGTGGCGATGCTATTTACGGCACCACCTCAGATTGGGCGAAGAGAGGCTCACACAAGAAGCAGAGGTGAGGAGAAAACGGAACCAGGAAAATAAGCAGCTGAGGGCTGCCACCTCAGGGGCGCATTCCCATAGTCAGTTATGACTGAAGGGGCTATTATTATTATTATTATACAGTATAGGTCAGTCCACACGAGACAAAGACCTTAATACTGTGTCTAGTTAACGATAGTAGACTAAAAACCGTAAGTACGGGTCAGAGGGTAGGTTTGGTATTGTATAAACATTTATAACACATAAGGAAGGGAAACCAGAGGCCTGTAAACAGTAAATAAGTATTAGCACACGATTTGAGACGGGTATGGTCGTCACAGAACATCACTGGCCGAATAACACAAGACGTCGGGTAGAGGGTCCATTAGTCTTGTATAATAGGGGAACAACAGAAGTGATTGTGTCATTAATAGGCTGGACTGCTGTGGTAAAGTGGGATGTTATAAATATTTATAGGGGACTTAGTGTACTGACTGAGATCAGCTGTGAAGGTATCTGTATCTAATAGGTGTAGTGTTTTACAGATAACCTTACTTGCTACCACATTATACCTCAGTCAGAATTATTCTGGAATATTGTGATGACTACATTAAATGTCTAGGGTATGTATATGATGAAGTGTAAGTCACAACAACATTAGACAAATAAACAATTTAATTTATTCCACCACACTTGACAACACTGTGACACTCACACACATTTAACACTCTATAAGACTATCTTAAATGAGTCACTGGTAAAGTTTCAAATATATATGTATTAATTACTTTCACTAATATATATTCTGATTCAACTACAAAGTGAACCAGGAATCACAATTAATTGTAATCACAATTTATATATACATAATTTATAAACATGAACCTTGTAGTGACATATTTTATTAATATTATCCTATGTGTGTCAGTTGTGTAGTAGTACTATGAGGTAATACTGGTTTTGTTTTTTCAAGCTATGTGTTGCTGTCATTTTTGACGGAGTCATCTGTCAAGTTATTTGCTTATGTTTTTATCATAAGAATAATTGTGTCTTTACCTGCGATGTCAGGTTGATTAGGGGTTGTCTTCACTTGTTTATTCATTCATTGTGTTTGACCTTTAGGGTCAAAGGTAGACAGTTCTGGCGTATGCCCATAGGCAGGGTTTTTTAAGCGGGAGTTGAGTTAGACTTCCGGCGAGCCGTGAAGTGTCCTGGTTTCTGAAGGGACGAGAGTCCATTGTGTTTTTTCGGGAAAATCTTCGAAGTGACTGCGATGGCAGTTTTCCCCAGTGAATCTCTGTGCGTTGGAATGACAGCAGAGTTCCTTGTTAGGTTCTGTGGACTCGGTTACAGGTAATACCGACTTTTTCCATTATTACGCTTTTGGTGGCAGAACATGTTAGAAGATTACCTAGTCTGTGAACTGCAACTCACCGGTCCTCCATTACAGAACATATATGTTGTGCTCAAGGTAGCCATCCAAGACTATTAGTCTTCATACCATCCAGAAATCCAGTGACGAAGATATATTGTGGGAGCCGCTGATTGGCGGCATATTTATGTCCACATACGCATTACTGCAGGGTTGATGGTAACCTGCTTATCAGCAGTACACGGCCGACGTCAGAACGAGGCCTGTGTTTTCGGCTATTATACTACAGCCTGATAATGTGCAATTGGCGGGGAATGCCAAGTTGTACCTATGTGTCAAGGTGATTAAGGTATCTGACGCGTTTAGTCAGAGAGATCAGGCGGCATTTTGAACTGTCATTGAATAACATTATTATTGACCATGCACGAATATTGGAATGTTTACCAGCTTGTTGAATGCCTAATGTATACCTATCGATTTCCGGTCAGCATGACCTTGTTTACAATGACTGTTCCTGTTGATGCTACTATGTGTGTTATCGTCAATAAATGTTTTGAAACGTGCCTGCAGTGTTCAAGCATCCTTGACTACTGCATGTGAGTGTAGGGGTTGCAGTGTCTACATATATACGAGCCTAAACACATTCGCGCCTTCATTCGCACCCACACTCAGTTCATCATACACCAGCACTACACATCTAACAACATGTATACTGTCTTGGGCCAGTGATCACCTCAACAAGAGAAAAAGACAGTTACATTTCTGGTGGACCAGTTACGTGGGCTCTTCTGATACATTTAAGCTGGACAGAGCGAGAAATTAACATTTCCGTGGACTTATGCTACATTTATTATGCCTCCAGTGTTGTCCAGAAATTTACATTTCTACATGTGCTACATGTCATGAGGAACAAAGTGGACAACTGAGAATAACACACATACTCTTTGCTTTCAAGTTTTGTCTACACAGGACAGAAATAGTTCATCAACTGTTGACCCAGATAAACAGTGCGAGCATTTATGTTATAATGCTACATAAACCACAACAGGACAAGTACTGAAGTTAACATCTAGGCATTTGCTACGTGGACCACAACTGCAAGTCGAGTCCCTTTTTGTAAACGGTACCGCTGGTCGTTTACACGTTTCAGTCAACAGCAGACTTTTCTATGTCCGAGCATTCAAGTTACATTGTTCGAGGTCAAGTGTTTGTAAACAGTACGTGGAAATTGTAAACATTCAATGTGCAAGTCCTAAGTCGAGAAGGTCATAGTAACTTTTGTTCGTGAATACCACTTTATGCTACAGTGAATTTGACATTCAGTGCGCGCTTGACATTTTGTTACTGTGTTCGCAAGGAGTAAGTTAGTTACTGTAATATCATGAGTGACTAAGCTTTATTTTGCAACACATTGAATTGATTGCTATTTATGTTCCTTCTACTGTTGTTGTGTATTTTTCTTGTGTTCTTTAGCGGGTTTTCGGTTGGTGGGTCTTATAGTAAATATGCCACTTAATCGAGGGTTACTGTAAGCGTTCTGTAGGGATTGCAATTTTCTTAATTTAAATTTGCTAGCGACTTTTGTTGCTATTTTTTTTTAGCTGTGACGACATTAGTTAGTGTTGTTTTCGTTATTTTTCCGTTCTTTGATTTTCGATTAGTTTTGTTTGTATCTGTTCTTCTCTCATTCCTTCCGTTTATTTCTTTACACCTTTTCGTTTATAACAGTGTTGCCATTTGTCTTGTTTATTTTTCGCCGTTATCATTACACATTTGTGTAACATTTTTTTTTACTTTTTGCTGTATTGTTTATTTGACTTCCGCAAACGTTTTCGGTCATTGTTCTGTATTTTTGTCTTTGTATTTATGATTGTTCTACATTATTGTCATACACAGTCTACATACATACACTTGGTCATGTATTATTATTATTGATAAGGTACACTCTTCATATAGAGATTGTTAATAAAATATTACTATATAAGATATTTATACAAGTTCTTTGATAAAAGACTTGTTATCCACAAAGATTGAGACAAGGTGAAATACATATTCAAGTTCTTTATAAAAAAGACTTGTGCCCATAGTGAGTGGGATATAAAGGAATTATTTTCCACAGGTACTCAAGTGATTTTTTGTTACATTATAAACAAGAGGACCATACAAAGTCTTTGTCTAAGACTAAGAGAGTGAAATAAAGTGAAGTGAGTATACAAGTCTAGCATTTCAGACTTGTCTCCCATTGAAGTGGGATAAGGTAGTTGTTGAATTTTTCAGGTTACTGATCTCATTAGACAGAATGTCTACATTGGATTTCTTCATCCAGCAAGGGTTAACCCTTGGTAAGTCTGGTAAAGAATTGGAAGAATATTCATTTGCTCTATTGGCCATTGCAGTTAAGTCAGAAGAGAAGAAACAAACAGAGGAAATTAAATTGAAAGCAGAAGCTGAACAAAGGAGAGCAGAAGCTGAACTAAAGAAGCTAGATGCTGAGAATAGAAGATTAGAACTTGAAGAGAAAAGGTATCAAAGAGAAGCTGCTGCTGAGGAGAGGAAAGCTCAAGCTGCTGCTGATGAAAGAAAATTCCAGATAAAAATGGAAGACAAAAAACTTCAAGCTCAAGCTGCTGCAGAGGAGAGGAAAGCTCAAGCTGCTGCAGAGGAGAGGAAAGCTCAAGCTGCTGCTGAGGAGAAAAAACTCCAACTTCAAGCTGCTGCTGAGGCTGAAATTAGAAAATTGGAACATGAGGAAAGAAAACAGAAAATGGAACTTGATGAAAGACTCGCAACTTTGGAGTTAGAGAAATTGAAATTGTCGAGTCCAGGTGCTCATCAAACAACTTCGAGTACGACAAAGGAGTTTGTAAGTAGGATCAAACTACCTCATTTCAATCCTTTAAAGGATGACGTAGCAGATTATCTAGATAGATTCCAATTTTTATGTGATACGCATAACATAAAAAAAGAAAAATATGTTGAACAACTGATGGAATTTTTTACAGGTGACACAGTGACTACTCTTATGACAATAGACGAACATGACAGGACTAATTATGATGTTGTCAGAGCAGCATTGCTAAAAAAATACCAACTAAAAGAAGAAGACTATCGTCTTCGTTTTAGGACAATGTTGCCAGAAAATGGAGTAGATTTCTCTGATTTTGTTACAAAAATACGTCGTACATTTACACGATGGGTTGAGTTGTCTCAGACTGAGAAAACATATGAAGGTCTAATGGACTTATTATTGCGAGATAAGGTTTTGTCATCTGTTAATGATTCTTTTCTTGCATTCCTTCATGAGCGTAAGCCTAAAAACTTAAAAGATATGGAGGAATACTGTTGTCAGTATGCCACCGCGCATCCCCATGCTACAGTTAGCAATTCTAAAGTGAAAGAAGGGTTGCCAGCTGCTTCGGCAACACCATATGGCCCTAATTTCAAAAAAAAATTTCAGGGTGCTCAACAAAACTGGAATAGGGGAAGTAATCAGAATTACACCCACAAGCGGAGTAATCCAACACATGATGGTTCTTCGTCTATGAATTGGAGACAAGATGGTAGTTCTCGTAATTTTAGTGGTAATAATTTGAGACACTTTCGCAAAGGCTATCCAAATAATAACTATTCGAACTTTCGAGGTAATCATTCTCGACGTCAAGATTATGACGATGGTGAATTTAGAAACCGGGATTCAAACCGGAATGATGATTACAATAGGCAATATGATAACAATTACAGGGGAAATGATAGTCGAAATAATTACAGGGGAAATGATAATCGAGGCAGACCTAGATTTAACAAAAAAAGACCTTTCCAACAGGCAAACTCTGCACAACAAGAGTTTGATGGAGCCTGTAATACAGTAAATGATAGTGGTAACTCTAGGGCTATCACTGGTTGTGCTTTCGATTTTGGGAGAGCAACTGAATGCCCCCAATGCTTAACATTGTTCGACTCATCGACTGTATCTACTCTAAGTTGTGGTCACCCTCTTCCTGCTCTACCTGCTACAGTTGCGCATGATGGGAGAGGATCTCTCATCTTACATAAAGGTCTAATAAATGATAGGCTAGTCTCAGTACTTTTCGATTCGGGATGTACTACCGTCGGGGTTAGGGAGTCTCTGATAGATCCTTGCTGTGCCACTGGAAAAACAATCAAATGTGTTACATTTGGTGGTACTATGGAAAGTTATCCTACTGCTATTATTAGGATTGACACTCCCTTCTTTATAGGAGATGTCCATGCATGTCTTCTTCCTAATCTTATTGCGGATCTTATAATCGGTCGTATTAATGGGGTTAAGGAATGCACCCCGCAACAAATTTCTAGTTGGGAAGAACGAAACATTCAAGCGGTCAATGCAGTGGTGACAAGAGCTCAAGCTCTTAATCCCCCAACTTCATCGGATAATAGTAATGAAGTTGATAGCCAAGACGAGCACTTGGTGATTTCCCATGACTCGTTTGTTAAACGTCAAGAAGAGGATCCTTCTTTGAAGAAATTCTTCCTTCTTGCAAAGAAAGGGGATCCCAATCAAAATACTAATCACAAATCGTATATTACTATGAAGAATGGTATATTGGTACGGATGGTACAACACTCGGACAAGTCTATGCACTCGCAAATTCTTGTGCCTAAGTGTATGAGAGCAGTAATTCTTCAGCATGCACACGATTCTCAGTGTGCTGGACACATGGGGTTTTCCAGAACTAAAACTAGAGTCCTTGCGTCCTTCTTTTGGCCATTCGTGAATAAAGACATCCGAATTTATTGCCGATCTTGCAAAATTTGTCAAGAGGTCAAGTCTAGAGGTCCGAGACATGCTGCTCCTATTCAGGCTGCAGATAGTCCGATTCGGCCGTTTCAGAAAATGGCTATAGACATCATTGGTCCGTTCAAGATTAAGTCAGCCAGAGGACACCAATTTATCCTCACTTGCGTGGACATGTGCACGCGTTGGCCAGAGGCTATTCCTCTGAAGAGCATATCAACTGTCGATATCGCTGATGCTCTTTGGCTCATATTTTCTCGTCTGGGATTCCCCGGAGAAATACTGTCGGACCACGGCACTCAGTTAATTTCGGACGTTATGTCTCAGGTAATGGCTACGCTAGACATTAAAAGGTCACTCAGTAGTATTTATCATCCAATGTCCAATGGATTGGTAGAACGTCTTAACAGGACACTAAAGAACTTACTTGGCAAGATAACGGAGTATCATCCTGAAGATTGGGACAGGGTTTTACCTGCAGTCCTCTTTGCCTATAGAGAAGTTCCCAACGAGCATACAGGGTTTTCTCCTTTTGAACTTGTCTTTGGTGCGCAACCGCCCAGTCCGATGTCCTTGTTCCACGATTTGATAACTTCTGATAATATTGACGATGATACACAATCGTCATATGAATATGTAATTTCTCTTAGAGAAAAGATTATCGAATCGTGCAGGTTAGCAACTTCATCTTCCGAATTTGCGAAAGAAAAAGCTAGGCGATTTGCTAACAAGAAAAGTCGCCTACGTCAACTTTGTCCTGGAGACAAAACATATGTCTTACTTCCCTCAAGAGAGAATAGACTTCTCATTTCATGGAAAGGTCCATACACTATAGTCTCCAAAATTTCCGATGTCGACTATATCGTCGATGTGGATGGAAAGCATAAAACCTTCCATATAAATATGCTAACAGAGTTTATTGAACGTCCAGACTATTTGCAGCCTATTTTCCAGGTGACGGACGACTCTCCAGTCCAACATGGTCACATCTCATCCCTGTCCGTTATACAGGATGAGGAAACTATTTTTTCTGACGTTAACTTACCTCTTCCTGCGATTCCACTGAATTCAACGGAATCGTGGAGGGACGTTACAATCTCTTCGAACTTGTCTTTTGAGGAGCAACGTCAAGTATCCTCTACGCTACAATCATATCAGGATGTCCTTACCGACATTCCTGGACACACAGATGTCATAGAACATGACATCATACTTACTGATCGTAATCCGATCAGAGAAAGACCATACCCAATACCTATTCATTTTCAAGCACAAGTCGAGAAAGAATTGGATGAAATGATTCAACTGCAAATAATTGAACCATCCACTTCAGCTTATTCTTCGTCGATAGTTATTGTTCGAAAGAAAGACAATAACATACGTCTTTGCGTTGACTATCGCAAATTAAATCAAGTTACGAAGTTCGATGCTGAACCTATGCCATTATTAGATGATCTACTTATTAGACTTTCTAAAGCTAAATTCTTTACTAAACTAGACTTGTCGAAAGGTTATTGGCAAGTCCCACTGACGGAACACGCCAAACCTCTCACTGCTTTTTCGACACCTAGGGGTCTGTTTCAATGGAATTTTATGCCTTTCGGGCTTATGAACGCCCCAGCGACTTTCGTGCGCATGATGCGTCGAATTCTATCAGATCGTGCAGATGTCATCGCATATTTAGACGACATCTGTCTTTTCAGCGATACTTGGGAAGAACACTATTTGGGTCTAAAGGAATTGCTATCTACTCTACGTGAGCATAGTTTGACTGCAAAACCCTCTAAAGCTTTTGTTGGGTTTAGTGAAATTTCCTTCCTAGGTCATCGAGTTGGTCATGGTCTGTTGAAGACAGAGGACCAAAACATTTCGAAGATATTAAATATCTCGGTTCCGAAGACAAAAAAGCAAGTGCGTAGTCTCTTGGGATTGATACAATTCTATGGAAGATTCATTGAGAATCTGTCCTCCATTATGGCACCACTTTCATCGTTATTGAAAAAAGGTTCTCCTAATATGGTGCGTTGGTCCCAGGAATGCCAATCTTCATTGGATCAGGTTAAGAATTTGTTCTCATCTCATCCTATCTTAAGACTACCAACGATTGATAAGACTTTTGTTCTTCGTAGTGATGCCTCTTCCACTGGGATTGGAGCGGCACTAATGCAGGAATATTCAGGAACTCTGCATCCTGTAATGTATATTTCTAGGAAGCTAAATGCGGCAGAAAGGAATTACTCGGTTTTAGACCGTGAATTGTTGGCTATGGTTTGGTCCATTCTTAAGCTTCAAAGGTTCCTTCTGGGCGCGCATTTCTTTATGGAAACCGACCAAAAAGCTCTTACGGCTATGCAAAGTAAGGATTTGAAGAGCTCGAGATCTACTCGTTATGCTATTGCTCTTCAGCCTTTCCATTTCACGGTGCGAGCTATCCGTGGTTCGGATAATGTGATGGCGGGCATATTGTCCAGATGCCCACATGATTCCAGTTAAATCTGATACACTTTCGGACTTAGGTCTGTCCTTAATATCCTAATATGTTGTAATACAAATGTATTTGGATGATGTTTAGATAATTTAACAAATTTCATTTTGTCCATCCATCAGTGATATGTTGCTAATATAGCAGTGTAATCATGACATTTGTATATTGTTATAATTATAGTATTTAGTAATGTTTGATATATGATTGGTATTGCCAGCAACTTAGGTTTCTTTAATGGTACCCCTTAGTTTGTTTGGCTTAAAGGAAATATTTTCTCCTATGTTGGGAGATGATTTGTATCCTCTTCAGACGCTTTGTTTATGCGTCTATTGTACCTGATATTAGGTTCATTTTTTGCATGAGCACATAAGTAATACTTGTGCAATCTTGCTCATGGACATATTTAAAAAAAAAAAATTTCATTTTTTTTACAGGGGGGTTGTAGTAATATGTTGCTGTCATTTTTGACGGAGTCATCTGTCAAGTTATTTGCTTATGTTTTTATCATAAGAATAATTGTGTCTTTACCTGCGATGTCAGGTTGATTAGGGGTTGTCTTCCCTTGTTTATTCATTCATTGTGTTTGACCTTTAGGGTCAAAGGTAGACAGTTCTGGCGTATGCCCATAGGCAGGGTTTTTTAAGCGGGAGTTGAGTTAGACTTCCGGCGAGCCGTGAAGTGTCCTGGTTTCTGAAGGGACGAGATTCCATTGTGTTTTTTCGGGAAAATCTTCGAAGTGACTGCGATGGCAGTTTTCCCCAGTGAATCTCTGTGCGTTGGAATGACAGCAGAGTTCCTTGTTAGGTTCTGTGGACTCGGTTACAGGTAATACCGACTTTTCCCATTATTACGCTTTTGGTGGCAGAACATGTTAGAAGATTACCTAGTCTGTGAACTGCAACTCACCGGTCCTCCATTACAGAACATATATGTTGTGCTCAAGGTAGCCATCCAAGACTATTAGTCTTCATACCATCCAGAAATCCAGTGACGAAGATATATTGTAGGAGCCGCAGATTGGCGGCATATTTATGTCCACATACGCATTACTGCAGGGTTGATGGTAACCTGCTTATCAGCAGTACACGGCCGACGTCAGAACGAGGCCTGTGTTTTCGGCTATTATACTACAGCCTGATAATGTGCAATTGGCGGGGAATGCCAAGTTGTACCTATGTGTCAAGGTGATTAAGGTATCTGACGCGTTTAGTCAGAGAGATCAGGCGGCATTTTGAACTGTCATTGAATAACATTATTATTGACCATGCACGAATATTGGAATGTTTACCAGCTTGTTGAATGCCTAATGTATACCTATCGATTTCCGGTCAGCATGACCTTGTTTACAATGACTGTTCCTGTTGATGCTACTATGTGTGTTATCGTCAATAAATGTTTTGAAACGTGCCTGCAGTGTTCAAGCATCCTTGACTACTACATGTGAGTGTAGGGGTTGCAGTGTCTACATATATACGAGCCTAAACACATTCGCGCCTTCATTCGCACCCACACTCAGTTCATCATACGCCAGCACTACACATCTAACAACATGTATACTGTCTTGGGCCAGTGATCACCTCAACAAGAGAAAAAGACAGTTACACTATGTTATTATTTGTCATCATGACTTCAAGTGTTTGTTTATCTGGGAAATAGTATGGGGGAAAAGTTCACAGTTCCTGTCAATTTAAACAAGGTATTGTCCCTCTTTTTTACTAAAATGTCATTTTTTGAGGGGACACATAATGTTGAGCTCCACTGGCCACAGAGGCTTAACTTTCGTGATGGCGGCAGGAAAAGACTCCTCTGCTCGATTGCTCCCCTGTGTTCTGGAGACACCTCACTAGTCGCTATCTGGACCCAGGAGTATGCTGTCAGCCTCCAGATTCAGCAAAGCTCAGACCAGGTGCTGCTCAATAACTTTAGGACCACAGTCCCTGAAACAAGAAGGTTGTACCTCCTACTTCATAACTAATTTATAATCTAATTCCAGACTGAACACAATACATAACAAACACTGAGTTCAGAGCGGTAGGCCAATTGCTATCTTCATCTGAAACAATTGGTCATCAGTATACTCCTCCCTAATGGTTACTACGCCTCTGTAATTCCAGCATTATTTCTTTCTAGTCAATAAGATAGGTGTCAGTGTACTGTTTGGCAATTCCATGTAGTTTTACTTTCCTCCGACACCTTCTGTTCAGGTTGGAGCACTATATAGGCTTTGCCTCATGTTCGCTACTGAACCACACACATATACAGACATAAATTATCAATTTACATTCAATTTTCATTAAAAAGATATTGAATATATCAAGCTTACCACAATTCATGGAATAATACACAGTTACGTTGACTGGCAATGAATATAGCACAGTTTCGATCTGCCGATGTCCCAGGCTTTTATTTAGAAAAATATGCACTGGCGCTCAACGCACTGGTTCTTTAGTAAGTTTATTTGAAAATGTGGTGCTGAACTGACGCTTCTAAGTGACTATATTGGCGGGTCTAACCAATCGAGCCATGTTTACACAAGCGTTTGAAAAAAGGTACCCTTCCTTCCGTCTCCCCTAACAACAAAAGATAGTATTTGTAGCCCGACTAATCGTGTTTAGCCTTACATTTACATTCCGCCAATCAAATAGGATTTAACATGGGGACCTATTTCCCGTACAATGGTGGTGTCAAAATCTGCCACTGAGCGATTCTGATTTTGGTGTTGTCTGACACCCTCACTATTTCTTTTGGCTATAATTTGGTAATTCCTAGACTATTTGCGTAACGTTTAACATATTCTTTGTCAGCAAGTCCTAAGGAACCCAACTATATAAATTTTATGGGGCTAAGGGGCTGCGTTCAAAATATGCATTTTCTTCTACCTCCTGTTCACTTCGAATACGATGTGGTGTCTGGGTACTGTCAGGCTTTCAAACGTAAACCAGTATAATGTCATGTTTCCTAATAAGCGTTTTTCAGGTTTTTAAAACCTAACTCTCGTATGGGTAGTGTTTTTTATCACTGTCGATTTGAAAAAAGTTAGTGCTTGTGGCCTTACACGCGTGATGACTTTAATTGTATAGCGAGACGCGTGTTTAGTGTTGTATGCGTTCCTGCTTTCAGCCCTCCCTTCTCTCTATCCTAATTCCATCTGTCTTTCGTTTATGGTAACTTAGTGTATAAAATGACATGAATGGAATGTTAAATATAGGTCAGCTTGCGTATCTCAAGGTTTTTCTTAGAAATGCAGTACACGTTTTATCGTAGAAAGCGTGTATGCTGCAGTAGGCTTTTACTATCAACGTGAAACGTTACAATTTGCAGACGAAGTAGAAAACAACTGGGATTTCGAGTACAGTCATTGTGACAGCACTGTTCTGTACCATTCTTCTTTCCTTTTATTGAAGTTATTTGTTAGGCTTTACATTTACTTTTTAATTTATATATGTGGATTAGATTTTCACACGACAACTGCCCATGGTAAATTTCCGGTGTTATGTCTTGCGGGTCGCACTAATGACCTGTCATCGAAGCATCATTTTTGGTCATGCCTAGATGGCAGGGAGGATAGTGTGATTTGCTTGCATAGCTAGGCAGGGTTGTCGAACGGAAGGTGCGGGGTTCGAGTCCTGGGTAAGCCACTCACGTCTGTTGTTTTTCTGTTGTCTAGTGTTCTACTACCTTATTTCTTACGAGTGCCTGAAAACATACCTTTATGTTTGTCTAATATTCATTTACTGTTTACAGGCCTCGAGTTTCCCTTCCTTATCTGGTACATATTGTGGCAAGAGGAAAGGTTAAAGGAAAATGAGGCAGAGAAAGACGAAGAGAGAAAATACTGCACAGTTTGACATCAAGTCTGAACACAAGCCACACACAAGAAAATACTGCACAGTTTGACATCAAGTCTGAACACAAGCCACCCACAAGAAAATACTGCACAGTTTGACATCAAGTCTGAACACAAGCCACGCACAAGAAAATACTGCACAGTTTGACATCAAGTCTGAACACAAGCAACACACAAGAAAATACTGCACAGTTTGACATCAAGTATGAACACAAGCCACGCACAAGAAAATACTGCACAGTTTGACATCAAGTCTGAACACAAGCCACGCACAAGAAAATACTGCACAGTTTGACATCAAGTATGAACACAAGCCACGCACAAGAAAATACTGCACAGTTTGACATCAAGTATGAACACAAGGCACACACAAGAAAATACTGCACAGTTTGACATCAAGTATGGACACAAGCCACACACAAGAAAATACTGCACAGTTTGACATCAAGTATGAACACAAGCCACGCACAAGAAAATACTGCACAGTTTGACATCAAGTATGAACACAAGCCACACACAAGAAAATACTACACAGTTTGACATCAAGTATGAACCTCAAGCCACACACAAGAAAATACTGCATAGTTTGACATCAAGTATGAACACAAGCCACACACAAGAAAATACTGCACAGTTTGACATCAAGTATGAACACAAGCCACACACAAGAAAATACTGCACAGTTTGACATCAAGTATGAACACAAGCCACACACAAGAAAATACTGCACAGTTTGACATCAAGTATGAACACAAGCCACACACAAGAAAATACTGCACAGTTTGACATCAAGTATGAAAAGTAGCCAAAAAAAAACAACAAATACTAACCACGGGAACTAAGGAGAGACAAGATCACCTTCACGAGCATGGTACATGAAGCAAGATTTAAGACTTATTCGACATTCATATAATGTATGCGATGGTATATTTCAGATCAAATTTGAAGGACTGTCCGGATTGGTCAGTTATGAAAATGGAGAGAGATACGACTTCCAGCTGGACTTGATTTACCTCACACAGAATGACTTTATTAAGGTGAGTCTTCGTTTAGTCTTTTATTTTGTTTCTGTCTAGCCCTAAATCTTCATGATAAGATAAATGAAGGGAGACTGACTAACACATGTAGAAGAAATTTTAGACTGATTTAAGAGGAATAAGGAGACGGCAAAAAACCCTGAACCAGAGGCACAACACATGAAGACTTGGCGTAAACCTGTTGTAGACCAATCCACCTTAGGGAGTTGAAAGCTGTTGAATTAATCAATTATTGACTGTTCTTCTCAAGCATCAAGGCAGATTCATTAATGCTGCTTACACTTTTATGAATGTGATGTTTAAGCCATTTCTCTTGTATACTTTAACCACTTCATAAATGTAATTTCCGCTTGTTCCCGGGGATAGGGAATATGTATGGGGAATAAAGTTTGGCTCTTCAGTTTTTTAGAGTTGGGTACCGAAAGCTGCAAAGGGAGCAGAGGTTTCGTTATGTTGTTATATGTGATTAGTATGGCACGTGATTTGTAAGTAACCTCTGTTCAGCTCCAGGCTCTAGGTAATGGCATGTGGACTATCTGCTCAAGTTGTTGGACTATCTGCTCAAGTTGTTGGTCTATCTGCTCAAGTTGTTGGACTATCTGCTCAAGTTGTTGGACTATCTGCTCAAGTTTTTGGTTGTCATTTTGCACTACATACTGACATAAATCTTTGGTAATCTTCACTCTAGTGTCGTAAGTTGATATTGGTGCAACTACAACAGTAGTTGTCGCTGGCGATGGTCTATAGAATGTTATCAAGAAGGTCTCCTGACATTGGCTGGTTAAGAAAGACAGAGACCTATTCGTGATAAGGACAAGAAGAAGAGAGTACGAATGCTCTCCACTAGATGATAGTGTTTTCTAGCATATTATGGAAAGTGTTCTATTTCCCCATGACCTTAGCTTCTGTCCTCAGACCCCGTAAAGAAAGAGCCTCCCAATCACATCTAAATGCAGAACTTTACCTATATGTAAACATTTAACACCGACAGCACGAGTGATACATTAATGAACTAGATAATGATCAAACGGTTATTGGGTTTGTGAATTAAATATTTACACTTGTAGGGTTAGTAGAGAAAAAAAGTGAAGATGGTGAAAGGCAATACACACACACACACACACACACACACACACACACACACACACGCACGCACGCACGCACGCACGCACGCGCGCACGCACGCGCACACACACACCACGCACACACACACACCACTCCACACCACACACCACACTCACACACACCCCCACACAACACCGCCACCACACACACACCTCCACTCCCACTCCCCCTCCCACACACACAACCACACCCCCACACACAGCACACACACACCACACACACAAACACCACACGCATCACACACACATCACACACATCCCACACACATCACACACACATCACACACATCTCACACACATCACACACATCACACATATACATCACACACACATCACACATATAACACACACATCACACATAAATCACACACACACATCACACACTCACACACATCACACTCACACACATCACAGACACACACATCACACACACCACACAACACACACCACACAACACACACCACATAACACACACCACATAACACGCACCACACCACACACACAACACACACACCACACACCCACTACACACACCACACTTACCACACACACCACACATACACCACACACACCACACACACATAACACACACATAACGCACACACACATAACACACACATAACACACACATAACACACACATACGTATCACACACATAAATATCGAACACACATCACACACACATCACACACACATCACACACACACCGATGAGATATAAATAATGTATAACAGGTGAATAAAATGGCTGCGCATCCACCGTTTAAAAAAGTGGGCGAGAAATCTTTCTTTTAACCTAGGAAGTGAACGATGTTCCATTTTGTGAATTCTGCTCCTCGTACTACACTCTGCTAGCTTCTTTCAGGTTAGACGCCAGACACGTAATGTGTAGACTCAGATTTCTGTTGGACTCCTTTTCCGTTAGCAAATTTCTTAAGAACACTTTAAACACGACAAATATGAATTAACTAGCAACAACCCGCCAAAATTGGCAGGTTGTTAATTATAGTGTGTTATTTCTGCTACATGTATTACAGACGGTACTATCACTACTGTGGTCATTTCAAATGGCATGTAGAGCAGTGATAATGGTCTAATGGACCGTAAATTGACTAAATAACTAACATTTATTTTATGACAGCATGTCTCGTAATTGTTCGTGCATCTTTTAAAATCTTGCTCTGGTCGACTTACCGCCTCTGAGAAGCCTTGGTCGACTTACTGCCTCTGAAAACAACGTTTGAAGTTTAACGAAACTCCAGTTCATGTAATGTTTATTAATCGTGTTGTTGGCTTCTTTCCATAATCAAACCGTTCATGCACATCTTCATTTGCGCACTTTTTTCTATATTCGCGAGAGTACATATAAGGGGAAACAGTACAATTATTGTCTAACTTTCAACCACAGTTGCACCCCCTTAGCTGTGGTCGAAAGTTAATGCACCCCCTCGAAAATAGAAAAAAGTACGCAAATGACAGTGTGCAAAAATGTGACTGACCGACCGACCGTCCGACCGACCGACCAAGTACTTACGGCGGTAAATATGTATTTTAATGATTATCCACACAGGAATGAACAAGTTTACTTAAGCTAATCTTCTGCCCTGCAATGTTGGAACTTCGTACTGATTTGATCGCGCCCTCTGATTATTTCACTGGGTGACAATGTGTTCCGACATTGGATGTGTGACGTATAACTCCGACTACAAACCAATCGCTAGGCTTCCATATTGTGGCTGTCGCATTTACATCTTTCGTGCCCTGACAGCAAATGTCACTGGCCAAAAGTGGGTGGGCTTTCGCAGAACACCTTTTCATCCGCGTTGATTGTTCGTTTTGCAAGACAAGCAAGTGTTAATGATTGGCCGGCTAATGCAAAAATCACCCGCCTCCTCCCGTCACAAAGTCTGTTCGTTATCTCGCTCCATGTAATTCTTTTTATCCTTTGTGAGACGGTTTTCCGTAATCTCCTTGTTCACACCAAAGACGCTTGGTGATCAGCATGCTGGCTTCCGAGTCTTTGTTGTCCATCGGTCGCGCCCGGTGTCATTGTTTCCAATGTGGTACGACTCAGATTTGTTTAAACGGGATTAGACGTCTCGCTATTTCCAAGCCGGGCGTTTCCCAAAGTTAAACAATACTCAGTGTGGCATTGCTTACGTTGTTTAATTAACCGGGGTATTAGGTATCAACGAATTTGTTCTATGCCCATGTGTGTTTCACAAGATTTTGATAGAGCCAGGTGTGTTCCGCAAGATAACACAAGGTGGGAGACTAAATCAAAGGCGTGTAAAGTTACATAGTAGCTACAAGCCATGATTAAGAAAGATTACTTTAACTACGATGAAAGAGCAAAATGTGGGAGAAAATAAAATAAGAAAGATTTTGGAAAAGATAGAGCAATAAAGATAGACCTACTACAGGGTGTCCGAAAAGTTACTGTGCACTTGAATATACGGCAGACTAGAGTAGCGGTTTTGATGTGAGAGTTGTCTGTTCTACCCTAGGCGTGACCTTGACAACAGACAAGAGCAATGTTTTTTAAATGTGAGAGTTGTCTGTTCTTCCCTAGGCTTGGCGGTGTTGGCAATCGCCCAAGCACTAGTGCGTAGCAGCAGTCGGAGTAAAGCGTTGTTGAACTGCAGTCCATGTTTTAATTGTCTTGGCCAAACGAGAATGGTGTTGACGATTGAAGAAGGAGTTTTCCTGGTGAAACATATGTTTCGTGACTGTAATAAATACACGGAGGACGTTCAGCAAAAGTTCGCTCTGCAGTTTCCAGATTCACAAGTTCCTCACCGTTATGCGGTACGAAATCTGATAGACAAGTTTCTTGAAACGGGCAGCATGCCCGATGCACCTCGATCTGGAAGACCCTCCACTTCAGACGAAACTGTTCTATATATCCAGGACACGATGCTCCAGAGTCCAAGTATGTCTGTGCGACTGTTGTCCCAACTGGCCCACGTGTCAAAGAGTAAAGCTCACAAGATTCTGAAGACGAAGTTAAAGTTGCATCCATACAAGGTTACCGCAGTACATCAGCTAAAAAAGAAAGATCACCAGTACCGTGTCAACTATTGAGCCTGGTTTCAGAAATTCCTTGTTGAGGAAGGTGAGAAAGTCCTTGATGTTACCTTCTTCATAGATGAGGTATGTTTCCACCTTTCCAAGTACATGAACAGCCAGAACACTCGTCTGTAGAACAGTGAATATCCATATAAATTTCAAGAAATGCCTCTCCATGATCACAAAGTCGGGGTGTGGTGTGCCATCAGTCGTATGCGCATAATTGGGCCCATCTTCTTCAATAACACCATAAACGCAGAACGTTACAGCACCGACATTCTCGAACCATTCCTAACCCACCTTACTGAGCTTGAAATTCAGGAAGCCTGGTTCCAGCACGATGGTGCAACTGCACACACAGCTTACTCATCACTCCATTTTTTGGAGGACATGTTTTGTAATCGCATAAACCCGCGTGGAATATGGCCTGCTCGTTCTCATGACCTGACTCCGCCGGACTATTATCTGTGGAGTGCACTGAAAGGAAAGATCTGTGAAAACAATCCGCACACAGTGGATGAGCTGAAGGTAGCAATCACCACCCACATTCAACAGATTCCACTGACAACCCTGCAGAAGGTCTTCGACAATATGAAGAAGCGTGTTCAGACATGTCTTGAGGCCCTTGGTGGACATTTCCAACATCTGCTGTAGAAGAAACTGCTGCGCGGTACTGCAACGTTGTACGAGGTACTTTACTGCACAGTAACTTTTAGGACACCCTGTATATGACACCTAGTCTGTTTGGCATTTACCTTCCTAATTTAGCCTGCCATTTTTATGAGACCACACGAACATTCACGAAAAAGTAATTCCAACATAATCTATTCCCAAAAAAACTGGAAATGCCAAATGATACCTCTTCGTTTATTTAAACATTTGTTTGCAGGCAGTAAGGTATCTGCAATAACCCACACATATGGCTGCACGTGGCAAGGCTCCAAACAATGACACAAATTCCTGAAACAACAAAGACCTCCAAAGAACTGGCTGTCCATCATGATTTAGATAGAGGTCAACAATTTAGTTTGGTCCAGCAACTCATCTAGTTTAATTAAGACTTCTTCTGAGTCTACAATTTGCACATTAATGAACTCACTTTCATTAGTGGTCAACTGGTCATCTTGGGAATTGCCATTCTCCAGCATCGTACTTAGAAACTCATGCTCTAATATAAAGCAGCTAGCTATTCATCCTGGGGGATGATAGTAATCCTTAGTTTTCCTTTCAGCATTACTGAGACAAAGGTCTGTGAGTAGTTTAGATCTATGGCTGCCAGTTTAAACTGCCAGTAACTATTCAATGACAATTTTAAGAAAACCTTTTCCTAACAGACAACTTCCTGAGTATGTAAAGCTTTTTTAAAAATAAACTTGCTGTGCAAACCATTCATAAATTTTTCCAACTTACATGTTCATTAAATTATATGCAGCACACATTTTTTGCTCTGAAATAAAATCACAGTTTCGCTTTCTTGTTAATAAACTTCTTTTCTGCGATATCTCGCCCGAGTAGAAAATTCTGGAGTAAGTGTCGGGGATTTGATAGCAGCAAAACACATGTCTGAGTTTTTTTTTACTTATGTGTTTGCTACTTTTCTTTGTAGCACGCCCCTTTCAACCATCTACCATGTACATGGAGCTGTTGGTTATATCAGGACGTGTTTCCATTATTGTAATATGTTTTTGTTTGTATTTATTTTATACTATATTATCTCTAGTAGGTATTTTTCCTTTTGTAGTTATAGTTCAAAATGGTTTTTTTAAATCCAAAATATGATATTTTCTAAGCTGGTATGTTTTTAATTTTCACTGGACGGTTTATTTGGTTAATCTGTATGTATCTGGGGGGAGTCTTTCACCAGTGTAGACTACTGGCTCGGATCCTTATTTATTTTTTATATGTTAGCTTTAGTTTTTGTAATATAGTGTTTTATTAACTTTTGCACTTCTGAAGGGGTCTTTGTGCCTATGAGATTTTCTACACTCATTTCTACCCTGTGGTTACTACAGTATGTCTTAATGTTTTGCCTCTGCTGGTCATATTTTTTACAGTCCACCAGAAAGTGTCTGATTGTGTTTGGTTCTTGACACTCTTCACATGTCTGAGTTTTCCCCCGCATCTGGTTTTATACTATTCGAAAGCATTCGATTGTGGAATGCAAAAAGTTAATATCTCTACTGGATTAGTCGTGAAATTATAAGTTGTAAAACACAGTCTGTGTCATTCTTCCAATCAAATATTTCGCCTTAAAATTATAGTTCAATTTTATGCAAAGTCCTTGAACAGTGTAACAGGATCACGTGCTAAAACAAGAAAGTTCGTCCTGCTGACCCAAATAATCGTTATGTTCGTTTGGCGTCAACAAGGTCAAGGAAAAATATCTTATCTTCGAAATCATTCTATCTTCTATCAGACTACCGAAATTATTGATGTTGTTATATTTTCATCGTCATAATTTCTTGTTTATGATAAGACTAAACATAAATCTGTTATAATGGCCGGTTTCTATTATAGTCATAAACGGAGATATGGCTGTGTCTTTACAGTGATTGTCTATGTAGCAATCTGTTTATTATACTGAGATTGCTTTACTATACACGGGCACATATTGTCTTCCTTGTATCTTCTACCCTGCTATTTCCCTAGTGTAGAAGGCCACTTGACTTTTTAAATATTGTGTCCAAGGACCTGATTTAGTATATTCTTCTAACCTCAATGTATTTCAAACGTGGCATGTAATATCTACTGATCTGGTCACAGAACTGAGATATGATAGGTTTACAGCAACTAAATGAGAAAAATGATTCCTTCATCCATGAAAAAACAAAGAGAGAGAAATAGTTGTCTCTCAGATAGCAGAGAAGGAACACAGAGATGAAATACATTTCATTTGCTCATTCACCCAGCAGACAAGAAATAAACAGGAGCAATGTTCAAAGACGTCATAGAAAGTATGGTGGCGCAGTGGGTTCAACTCACAGGCATGAGAGGAAGTTAAGTCCACGGTGACAGAGGTGGCGGTAACCTCATGGTTATCACTAGGGGCGCCAGCTAGCCACAAAACGAAAAGGGTACAGTTTCATAAGTCTACCCGTGATGGTTTATACGGAATTTCATGCAAGACTTCTGCCATACATCCATTGTGAGCCACGTATAATGGCCCTTCTTGGGGTCTGAACTAAACTGGCAGAGGATCTTGGAGCTAGTGGATCCCTAAAGATGTGGTGTGCAGAACTTACCGATGAGTGGTATATGTTCTGACACCCATCAACCCACTCCCAAATCATGGGTCAAATGATAACTGAGTCATCGGTGAATGACCCCACGTCTAAGGTGGACCAATGTGCCGAGAGACTGAATGGCTGCTGGGTAAGCAGTCACAAACATTGGCTGTCTGGAGGGCGAGCGGGGCGGCACCAGGCAGGTGGACTCCGTAAGAACATCCCTTGCCTCTTCCCTGGTATGGTGGCTCTACCAGGGTGACTGAATATTTCTATCGTTTATTGCAAATACATCATGAGAATTTTAACTATCCAGAATCATCGCGGGAGCTATGGAGATCGTGCTCTGTCGTCGATACCTGCAGAAAATGAATGAAATGAGGAAATACAAATGCAGAAGGAGAGGTAGGGGAGAGAACAGGAGAGAGAAAAAGAAGGGCAAGAAAGCGAAGATTCGGAAAGAAAGCAGATCGCCTCTAGTTGAAATATGAGCGTGTTTTCCACTGGAATTGTGGTAGTGCCAATCAACGTGCAGCCATTTTACAAACAGTCATCTACAATTTCGATATCCTCATGTTCCAGGAGACAAATTTAAAAGCCAATAGTGTTATCAATTGTCCAGGCTACAGATTTTACTCCAATCCATATGGGCCTGGTAGACGAGGGCAAGCTATATATGTAAAACATCAGCTCCTCCACACATGGCAGGATACAAGTTCCCAAATTAGTGAGGATGCGGAATTGCAGGGGATTGCTGTGAATATAGGCGAGCAGGAGTGGCGAATCTACAATTTATATGTTCATGTCGACCATCTTACAGCAGAGAGTAGTTGGAATTTTCTGGCGGAATCGTCTGAAGATTCTAACATAAGGTGTTTAATTGCTGGCGATTTCAATGCTAGATACCAAAGAGTGGGGGTGTCGTGTGAAATTCTAATCCACATATATAAATTGAAACGTAAATGTAAAGCCTAACAAATAAATTTAATAAAAGGAAAGAAGAATGGTAAAGAACAGTACTGTCACAATGACTGTACTCGAAATCCCCCTTGTTTTCTCCTTCGTCTGCAAATTGTAACGTTTCACGTTGATAGTAAAAGCCTACTGCTTCAATACCCGCTTTCTACGATAAAACGTGTACTGCCTTTCTAAGAAAAACCTTGAGATACGCAAGCTGACCTATATTTAATATTCCATTCATGTCATTTTATACACTAAGTTACCATAAACGAAAGACAGATGGACTAAGGATAGAAAGAAAGGGAGGGGCTGAAAGCCGGAACGCAGGCAATACTACCACAGTCTCGCGATACACAATTAATGCCACCCCTAACACGCGTGTAAGGCCACAAGCACTAACTTTTTTTCAAATCGACAGTGATAAAAAACACTACCCATACGAGTTAGGTTTTAAAAAACCTGAAAAACGCTTATTAGGAAACATGACATTATACTGGTTTACGTTTGAAAACATTACAGTACCCAGACACCACATCGTATTCGAAGTGAACAGGAGGTAGAAGAAAATGCATATTTCGAACGCAGCCCCTTAGCCCCATTAAATTTATATATTTGGGTTCCTTAGGACTTGCTGACAAAGAATATGTTAAACGTTACGCAAATAGTCTAGGAATTAACAAATTATAGCCAAAAGAAATAGTGAGGGATGTCAGACAACACCAAAATCAAAATCGCTCAGTGGCAGATTTTCACACCACCATTGTACGGGAAATAGGCTGACATGTTACCTCCTATTTGATTGGCGGAAAGTAAATGTAAGGCTAAACACGATTAGTCGGACTATAAATATTGATTCTTTGTTGTTAGGGAAACGTGAGTAGGAGTGTTTTTTTTCAAACGCTTGTGTAAACATGGCACGATTGGTTAGACCCGCCAATATAGTCAATCAGAGGCGTCAGGTCAGCACCACATTTTCAAATAAACTTACTAAAGAACCAGAGCGTTGAGCGCCAGTGCATATTTTTCTAAATAAAAGCCTGGGACATCGGCAGATCGAAATTGTGCTATATTCATTGCCAGTCAACGTAACTGTGTATTATTCCATGAATTGTGGTAAGCTTGAAATATTTGATATCTTTTTAATGAAAATTGAATGTAAATTGATAATTTATGTCTGTATATATGTGTGTGGTTCAGTAGCGAACATGAGGTAAAGCCTATATAGTGCTCCAACCTGAACAGAAGGTGTCGGAGGAAAGTAAAACTACATGGAATTGCCAAACAGTACACTGACACCTATCTTATTGACTAGAAATAAATCATGCTGGAATTGCAGAGGCGTAGTAACCATTAGGGAGGAGTATACTGGTAAAAATTGTTTCAGATGAAGATAGCAGTTGGCCTACCGCTCTGAACTCAGTGTTTGTTATGTATTGTGTTCAGTCTGGAAATTTATTATAAATTAGTTCTGAAATAGGAGGTACAACCTTCTTGTTTCAGGGACCGTGGTCCTAAAGTTATTGAGCAGCACCTGGTCTGAGCTTTGCTGAACCTAGAGGCTGACAGCATACTCCTGGGTCCGGATAGTGACCAGTGAGGTGTCTCCAGAACACAGGGAGGCTATCGAGCATAGGAGTCTTTTCCTGCCGCCATCACGAAAGATAAGCTTCTGTGGCCAGAGGAGCTCAACAATATGCCCCCCCCCCCCCCCTCAAAATCTGACTTTATAATAAAACAGAGGGAAAATACAGTGTTTAAATTGATAGGAACTGTGAACTTTTCCCCATACTATTTCCAAGTTAAACAAACACTTGAAGTCATGATGACAAATAACAACATAGCTTGAAAAAAACAAAACCAGTATTACCTCATATTACTACTACACATCCGCCTATGCCGGTCCCAAGCCCGGATGAAAAAGGAGGAGGGCGGCCTGCATGGAGGCCGTAAGGAGGCAGCCCCTCCACCATGCAAAGGCACAACAGGCCAATCACCTGTTTGTCTTAAACTATGATTACAAGCAATATAAGAGAGAAAACCGGACTGATTCTAAAGCCGACGAACTGGAACGGACTACGGACTACGACTTATGGAACATGGAACACAAGAAGTATAAATGGGAAAGAAGAGGAGCTGATGGAAGAGATGAGGAAAGCAAAACTAGAAATCCTGGCTATTACCGAAACAAAGAAAAAGGGACAAGGAGTCATGGATCTCGATGGCAACACTCTGCTATACAGTGGTGTACCCACATCTGAAAGAGCTAAAGGGGGTGTGGGTTGCATTGTGGCCAAAAACCAGAAAGATAGTATCAAGGGATGGAACTTTGTCTCGGAGCGCATTATGGTTGTAAAAACTAAAAGAAGGAGAAACCATAGTCAACCTGGTCATAGTGTATGGGCCAAATGAGGATGAGAGAGCAGAGGTCAAGGAAGAATTCTTCGAGCTGCTTCAAAGGACAGTGGATGACTGCCTAGATGAAATTATCATGCTCGGAGATTTCAATGCCAGAGTTGGAAATGACCATGCTAGATGGGGTGGAGTTATCGGAAGATATGGAGAAGATACTCTCAATGACAATGGAAAGCGACTCCTCAGATTCTGCAGTGAGCAGAATCTGATCATTACCAACACAAAGTTCCCCCATAAGCGCATACATGCATACACTAGGTGTGAACCAACAAAGAATGAGAAGTCAGTGATCGACTATGCCATTGTTAGGAGGAGCTCATTCAAATATGTCCGGGATGCTAGAGTCTGGAGGGGGCCAGAGATTGGAAGTGATCACTACCTGCTTACAATCAAAAGAACAACTGAAAGAGTTGCTCAGCCTAGGAACTGTCCAGCACCACGCAAGAAACCAAGTAAACGAACGGAAGAAATGAGCATTAAGACCTACAAGCTGAAAGAGCCAGAAATTAAGACCAGATATCAGGGGCTTATTGCTACAGCGGTGAGAAACACAGAAGAACAACCTGATGACTTGGAAACCCTGTGGCTTAAATTCAAGGACATCATAAAGACAGCTGCTGCAGAAGCATGTGGTGAAGTCCGACTTGGGAACAAGAGAAAGAGGACACCTTGGTGGACAGAGGAAGTCAAAGAGAAAATAAGATTAAAGAAAATGGCATGGAAACAATATTTAGGAGCTAAAAACACAGCAGGACAAATAGAGAAATATAGAGAATATGTGATACTCAGAACAGAAGCAAAGAACAAGGTGCTAGCAGCAAAACAGAAGTCCTGGGAAGAATTTGGAGAAAAGCTAGAAAAGGATGCGCAAGAAAACCAGAAATTGTTCTATAAGACCCTAAAGAACATGAGGAAGGAAAAACAATGCCCTCTTAAATTTATAAAGGACAAGCAAGGCAAATTGCTTACTGCCCCGAAGGAAGTAATGGAAAGATGGAAAGAATATTTCTCAGAACTCCTTGATGGTGAGCAAGGTAGAGCATCAGAAATGATAACCACTAGCACAGAAGAGGATACAAATGGTGATGAAGATGACATAAAGATGGAAGAACTGAAGGCAGCACTGGAGAAAATCAAGATGGGCAAAGCAGCAGGGCATGATGGTATAACACCAGAAATGGTTAAGTACATGGGAGCATCAGGCGACCTATTACTCCTAAGGGTCCTACAGGCAGCATGGTGCAACAAGGCCATACCAAAGGATTGGGAGATTGCCATTATAACACCGATTTTCAAAAAGGGTGACAATCGACAATGTGGAAACCACAGAGGCATATCCCTTCTCAGTGTCCCTGGTAAAATCTACTCTAGAATCCTAGAGCAGAGACTCCGATGCCTAGCTGAGCCACAATTGGATGAAGCCCAGTGCGGATTCCGAGCAAACCGAAGTACTCAAGACCTAATCTTCACACTCAGGCAGCTGAGTGAAAAGGCCCTTGAGTACAAGAGTGAGATCCATCTTTGTTTCATAGATCTGGAAAAGGCGTTTGACAGGGTCCCCTGGAGCGAACTTTGGGACTGTTTGGCAAGGAAGAACATTCCAGCACCTCTGATTCATGCTATACAGAGCTTCTACAAGTCTTGCAGAAATTATGTGAGGACAGCAAACTATAAGTCAGAAGAGTTCAGGACCACCACTGGTGTAAGACAAGGCGATATCCTGTAACCTTATCTTTTCATACTCCTCATGGACGATGTCATCAAGGCATGTAAGGAGAGAACAAGAAAGTATTCAGTGGGGTACTGGAAGATGAGACAGGTCTGTATTTCAGAGCTAGCATTTGCTGATGATGTTGTCCTGATTGCTAAATCAGAGACACATCTCCAATCCAACCTGCAAGTCTGGAAGGAAGAGCTGGAGAAGAGAGGGATGGTCATAAGCAGCTCTAAAACAAAATCCATGGTGATATCACGAGAAGAAAGAAAACATCAGATTAAGTTGGGAGAACAGGTCCTGGAGCAGGTCGACCACTTTAAATATCTCGGAGCTATTATAGACCGAAAGGGGGGCATCAAAGAAGAGTTGGCCACTCGAAAAGCAGCGGCTGGGAGACTTTATCAGGCCATAAATCGAGGATTCCTCAGCAAGAAAGAGGTTGGTAAGAAAACGAAGATGGCTGTATACCGCTCCACCTATGTCCCAGTCTTGACATATGGATGCGAGTCATGGGCAATGACTACAACCCACAAAAGCCAGATTCAAACCTCAGAAATGAGGTATCTGAGGAAGGTGGTTGAAGTAACAAGAAGAGACATGGTCCGCAACCAGACGATGCGTCAAGGCCTAAGGTCCCACCTGCTGCAGACTCAGATAGAACAGTCCCAACTGGGATGGTTTGGCCATGTCTGCGGAGTGGGAGAAGATCGGCTACCACGACAAGCATGGGAAACAAAGAGCCAGGGATCCAGACCTCCAGGACGACCCAGAGTCCGCTGGGAGGACAATATTAGACAATCTTTGAAGGACCGAGGACTAGAATGGAACCAGGCCAGGAAAAAGACAGCCGATAGGATAGTCTGGCGCTCTCTCTTCCAAACCTCTACACCTCATGGTAGAAGAGGAACGACTAAGTAAGTAAGTACTACTACACAACTGACACACATAGGATAATATTAATAAAATATGTCACTACCAGGTTCATATTGATAAATTCTGTACATATAAATTGTAATTACAATTGATTGTGATTCCTGGTTCACTTTGTATTTGAATCAGGACACATATATTAGTAAAAGTAATTAATACATAATTATATTTGAAACTTTACCAGTGACTCATTTAAGATAGTCTTATAGAGTGTTAAATGTGTGTGAGTGTCACAGTGTTGTCAAGTGTGGTGGAATAAATTAAATTGTTTATCTGTCTGTTGTTGTTGTGACTTACACTTCATCATATACATACCCTAGACATTTAACGTAGTCCTCACAATATTCCAGAATAATTCTGACTGAGGTATAATGTGGTAGCAAGTAAGGTTATCTGCAAAACACTACACCTATTAGATACAGATACCTTCACAGCTGATCTCAGTCAGTACACTAAGTCCCCTATAAATATTTATATCATCCCACCTTACCACAGGGAGAACATCACGGAATATAGCCAGGATATAGCTTTAAGCGAGGCATTACTTAACATGAACCTTACCATCTTGAATGATGTCATAGATCTAGCATTCATCTCTAGTGCTACCACCACCATGGCACGTTGGGATGTATTAGGTGCACAGGAGAGTGATCACCTA
Organism: Oreohelix idahoensis; assembly: GCA_024509875.1. Taxonomy (NCBI): domain Eukaryota; kingdom Metazoa; phylum Mollusca; class Gastropoda; order Stylommatophora; family Oreohelicidae; genus Oreohelix; species Oreohelix idahoensis. The sequence continues at coordinate 193,672 of JAMPIV010010005.1, forward strand.
CCTTGCGTCATACTCATCGCAAAGGGTAGGACCACTAGACACAGGAAACCTAAACAGATCTTCACGTATCCTACAGGCCCACTCGACTGTAACAACCCTTTACACACATTGCGTCAAAATGCCAAACAAAAGACAGCGAGAACACCTTTCACCAAACCTCCCTGGTGGAATAAGAGTGGAGGAAGCATGGATAGAAAAGGAAACAGCTACAAAGGAATGGCGTAAAGCACAAAACAGAAGAATGATGAATGAGGGAGAAGTTGAAGAGATGAAGGAGAAAAAGCAAATAGCCGTTAATAGATTCAAGAGCTTGGCAAGGGAGACCAAGGATGAAGTGTGGGGGGACTTTGTGACACAGGTGGGCACGGAAAAACCCTGCAAGAATTATGGACCTTACATCGAACAATGAATAGGAAATTGCAAGCCAGTCCATCCCTAATATCAAAAGCTCTACAGGACTAAGCCTGAAGACAGACGAAGAGAAGAGAAGAGCATTATTCAATCGATATGTGGAGCAAATGAATAAAGGTGGCAAAAGCGCCCGCCTAAAAAAAAGGAAAAGTGTTCTGGAAAATGCCCTAAGGGGAGACATATACTTCGATCTCATTTCTGAAGAGGACGTGGTGTACACATTGAAAACCAGCAGAAACACTGCTGCGGGTCCTAATAGTGTACAATAGCATCACATTAATCAACCCGGCGGCACAGCCATTATAAATATGGTGAGCAATTTCAATACCAGCTACAGAATGCTGAGGTACCGGAAGGCTGGCTACACAGTTATCTTCGGCCACTTCCTAAATCTGGCAAAGACCCCACACGGCTCAGCAGCTATCGAATTATCACACTACAGGATTTCTGCGGTTAATTACTTGAAAAGATAGTTGCAAGACAATTAATGAGCCACCTCGAAAATGCACACATCCTTTCTGATACCCTGGGTAGCTATAGGCCTATGAAAACAACACGGGGTAACGCTGGAACGTTTGTGTACGATATGTATGAGGGATTCCATGGTAAAAGAGAAACGGTGGATGTCACAATTGACCTAGAGGATGTTTATAACTGTGTGGACTTTGCAACCCCAATAGACTGTATAATGACATGTGGTGTAAACTATTGGATAACAAGGTGGATATCAGCTGCCTTAATGGAGAGATCAGTTGCATTTTGCTTGGGAACTTGGACATCAGAACCAATGCGCATTTGCCCGGGACTACCCCAGGGTTCTCCACTATCACCAGTGCTGTTTAACATCTACACAGCAAAAGTAGCAACCTTTCAACCAACAGGACTGGGACGAATTTTAACTTTCACAGATGGCATACTCATGTACAGAACTGGCTCAGACAGACAGGAAATGGTCCAAAGCATATAAGAGACACTACAGACGGTTTCTAAATAGTGTGAGGAAAGCGGATCAAAGGTCAATCTCAACAAGGCCTATGTGATGTGGTGCTCTTTGAATAACTCTATAGTGACATCACTTTCAGTGGGCAGAACATTGAAAAGGCAAGACAGGCTGAAATATCTGGGAGTAACGTTTGATCGTGGGCTTTCGTTCAAGTATCATGTCGAACTGGTCATACAGAAGTGCAAGCGAGGACTGACTCCCTTAAAAACAATGGCTGCTGCGAGCTTGGAACAGAGACTATTGTTTCTCCTGTATCATCAGCTGGTGATTTCAGTAATCGAGTATGGGCTAGGAATACTCATGCTGTCAGTGTCACAATGTGAACGACTGGAACGCATTCAAATTGAAGGGATGCGATTAGTTTTGCGCTGTACGCTTGATACCCCCATTGTGACAATGAGATACTTGCTCGGAATGCAATCCATTAGATCCAGATATGCGAAGGCCCAGGCAAAGCCTAAATGCAGGTCACCACCGACAAAAAACACCACCTACATGACAACGTAGCTGATATCAAAGGAGCAAGAATCAAGAGGAATATGTCATGGATGGCACAGACAGAGGCTACAATTAGTCAGGTGACCAGGGTTGAAAATGTATCCAAAGTGGAAGAATGGATTAAGTCAGGGGAAAACTGGATAAACTACCAGCAGGTCATCATTAGCCTTGGCCGAGATTGCAGATCTTGGGGCAATGGAAAAGCAGAGCTGGAGATTAACCAGCTGATAAGGATGGGGCTTCTCTGTGAGAATAAAGGACAGGGTCGTCGCTGAATAGAGTGGAGCCTACATGACAACAACCTCCAGCATGAGAATGGAGATAGAGGTAATTACTGCAGCTCTGAGGCGACTGTCTGAAACTCCATCAACCAGGGCAGTTATATATCAGACTCTCAAGCCATGCTTAGGAAAGGTCAGAACGGATGGCTGCAGCAGGAATGGAAAACTTCAATAGAATCCTCTAGTCTTTAAGAAATAGTGTGGATCTACTGTCCTGGTTATGCAGGGGTACGTGGCAATGAGAGGACTGACAGACTGGCCTCGAGAGCACCCATAGTGGGGACACTGGACATGCATAAGGGAGAGATCCTAAGGGCAATTAATGATCGCCTGCTGGAGAATGGCACTGCAATGGATGAATCAACAAAGCTGAGACTGTTGGAGTTTGGCATCAAACGTGGGACTAGCAGAAATGGACGTGAGAGAGGATGCATCCGTCGTATGTACAGCCAGCGTACAATTAGCATTCATACTCTTCGACATTTTCAGAGGGAGACTAAGCACCTATGGGTTTGCCCGGAGTGCAGTGAGGTCGATTCTGATTAACAATAACAATAACAATAGAAAGTTTGACGAGTTTGCCTAAAGGATTCAGAATTAATTGTACGTGTTTTAATATTCATTACAAACTACTTATGCGAGCATGATTTGTTTATGTAGTGTTTTATCACTAATTGTGTTTGACGTTTTTAAATCATTCAGTGGCAGTTACTATTTAAACCTTGATAGACAAGAATGAGATTTAAGTAATCATATTATTAATTTATGTTATGCCAGAACTTCCCTAAATGATATACCTAATTTCATAATGTTTGTTTTCTCAGGCTGGAAAATGGGACAGAGTTCATGGTCTTAATTTCACTCTGGGTGCAGAAGAGGTTAACACCACTATATCTGGTCGAAAATACATTGTTTCAACTTACATTGTAAGCCTCTTACCTGAAATTTTGTCTTAATGTTTTTGACATATTGTTATAATATAAACTATAATAGCAATACATTATATATTGATTGCTGATATTACATAATGCTCAACCCCATATGTGTAGGATTGATTCAGCATAATTTGTAGAGCTTTTAATTAATTTTTTGTCGGACCTTCAACCATAAAACCGTAACAATTGAGGTTGTTGACCTACTGGCTTTATTCCCAAGAAATAAATTAGATCTAACTGTTGCACACATTTAAAAAAAAATGAATCGGAACTATAATTTCAAGGTTGTAGTCTTCAAACAATATATATTCAAGTATACAGATTTACACTGGGCAGCCGTAATAAACATGTCCCTCTAAGCACCATGATAATAAGAATCATTATGCTTTTTCCCCCTCGTATTCCTTTCGACGTTTTCTCCTCTCCTGCTTGCCGTGAGAGCTTCTTTTCGCCCAAGCTGAGGTGATTGACATCGCCACTTGGTGCGATCTGCAGCTTAAACCTCCCAGATTGCTGAATTTATGTCAAGTGCCCTCATATCTCCCTTGCACACCTCCTTTTGCACACATCTTTGAACCTCAGCTGCGGTCGCCCAACTGTTCTTTTGCCATCTGCCAGTTGTCCGTAGAATATATCTTTCGGGATGCGACCATCTTCCATGCGGTGGACTTGGCCAAGCCAGCCTAGTTTGCGCTAAGTAGTGTATACATGATTTGTAGGCCAGCACGTGACAGTACCTCGACTTTTGTCACGTTGTACTTCCACGAGATACCGAGGATGTAGCGTAGACACCGTAGATGGAAGGTATTGAGCCTTCTTTCTTGTATAGCATAGGTTGCCCATGCCTTGCTGCCACATAGAAGTGTGCTGGTGACGCAGGCGTCATATACCGCAGCTTTGGTCTTCGTTGTGAGTTTGGAGTTTCCCCCTAACACGCGTTGTGAGGCGGGAAATTGTGGCAGCAGCTTTGCCAGTGTGACTTTCAATATCTGTGTTTGTTTTGATGGTATACTCCAGGTATATGAAGTGGTGCACTACTGTCAGTTTATAGTTATCGATAGTGTTAACTGGTGCAACATCCACATCCTGACTCAGCACATTTGTTTTCTTTAGACTTATTGTGATGCCAAAGTCCTTGCATGCTTTAGTGAAGCGATTCATCAAGCTCTGAAACCCCTGTTGACTTTGAGTGACGACAGCAGCGTCATCAGCGAATAACAAGTCTCTTATAGTGACCCTTTTTTATGATTTTGCTTTTAGCAGCGCGAGGTTAAACAGTCTGCCATCTGACCTAGTGTGAAGGCATATTCCCTCAGTTGCATCTCTGAATGCATGTTTCAAGAGCAAGGCAAAGAAGATCCCAAAGAGCCTTGTTTAACGCCACTGCGTATATCAAAGGGCTGTGATGTGCTTTCAGCATATGGGACTGTTCCTTTCATGTTTTCATGGAATAACTATCATTTTCATCAATTTAGTGGGGCAGCCTATCTTCAGGAGGATTCTGAAGCTGGAGTATCCTCTCCAGGGCGCTAGCTGTTACCCTTGCAGCATGTTCTCCCTCTCCACGCAAAGGAACGGCAGTAGCCGATACCTCTACCTTGAAGAAACAACCTATTAAATTAATGTTAATATAACTACTTTCGACCTTCACTGGCCTAATTCACATCTCAGCCAATCTTTAGCGAGAACCCTTTTAAAACTTGGAACATAACTGCCACTGCAACCAGTTCCACTCAAGAAAACTGCAAGTGTATGAAGTATGAACAAATGAGAAAACCAATATTAGATTATTGACAGGCATGCAAGTCACCCATAACTGTGGAACAGGTGTTGAGAATAGACAGACATAGAAAATAGCACAATATAGTAACAAAGTAATAACAAGAGCTAAAATTAATATTTTAAGGATGAATGAGGGTGCGTGGATAAGGGGTAATCTGATGAGGTGCTCGTGTGAATGCTGGCAGATAATTGGTGGATTTGGTGTAATCTCAAACACCCCTGGGCTTTCTCGATCCTTTTCACCTTGTTAATAACAGAGCAATTATGAGAGAGTTTACTTTGTTTGTTTTTTTTCTTCCGTTGATTTTATTTGTTTGTTTGTTTATTATTTTTATTGTTTGTTTGTTTCTTGGAAAGGGTAAATCACACACACATACACAAATTTGGTTTTGATTTACTCTATATGGACTGAGTGGAGGGAGGAAGAAGTTACTATATTTTCTTGGATTTATTACACTATATATCCTAATTAAAACCCATTGAGGGTTGAACGTGATACCTTGTTTAAAATAAAAAATAAAAAAATATGCTACATGCATCCTATGTATCAAACGTCAACCACCAAATGTCTCGTTCATATTTAAAAGTTTTCTCTCAAATCCATTTATGATCTCAAACAACGCGCGAGTACTCAGAAATGTTCAGATGTCAAAACATGAGACTGATTTCAAATAAACATTGACTCACTACAACTCATGTAGACTTCTCGTAACCAATATAAAAACGTTGTCGTAAACTCACTCAGTGCTCACCTATCTCAAACATTCAAAACAACACTGCTCTCTGAAGAGCATAAGTACTAAACATCCAGATTATTCATTCTCACATATTCAAAATAGCCCTTGACATCAACACATCCACTATGGATGGCTCAGGACATGAAGGCGTGGCATGTATTTGTTGAAAAAAGCGGGAGAGTAATGAATGAAGATGTCCCTTATATTTGTTTGCTTTTCCTTACTGATGACTTGACTTTGATCCAATGTCACTGAGCGTCAGTTCTTGGTGACCTTTCCTTACTGACAAAGCACGCGTAGTAACAAGGGGAAGTCATAGTCTCAACGAAAATGGCTTCTCCAGAATGTACCACCAACCAAATGGGGCGTAGTTTTGAAAGTAGTTAATGCGTTCAAATACATGGACACGTTAATAACATCAGTTGAGCGATGGTTTCATAGCTGAAGAATAGAGTTGTCCAGGCAAAAGCAGCGTCCCTTAAATCAAATATATTTCTTTTCAATACAACATTTACCACTGGAAGTAACAATGATATTTCTCCACTGTTAAATAGAGTCGATCCTATCATATGAAAGTGAGGCATGGGTGGTAATTAAAGAAGGAGAAGTAGTCAGTGGAGACAACAGAAATGTGTTTTTACAGATTATTTTTATAAATATCATGACTACTAAAATGACTTATGAGTCCACTTTCTTCCAGCATGGTATGAGAAAAGGAAAGATTGAATAGGTTGTAGAGCAGGACGAATTGACAAAACAGGATGGTGAGGAGAACACAGAGAGAAAATACTAAATAATTTAACTTGATAACTGTAGTGGATTTTGATGGTATTGTATGGTTGATGTTACCTAGTGTGATGTATGAGGTCAGCTGTGAAGGCTCCTGAGATAAAGTTAGATGTGAATTACAGAAGGCCCTTCTTACTACCACTTACGACCTCACACATATCTTTTTTTACTAATGAATGTAGCTACGTTAAAAGTCTAGGGTACTGATATGTAATGTGTTGTGGTAGATTACACACACACACACACAGATATTTAATAAGTCTAATAATATTAATAAATTTTATAACACACTGAACTAACTCAGGCTGTTTTAGTTTTAAAATTTAAATCTTTTGATAAATTTATTTGTTCTGAACCAAATGTTTGTTGGTCAGAACATAAGAAATATTATGGAATTATAAATGGAATGCATAATTGTATGACATAATAAAATGGAAAATGTGTACCTAATTATGTCAAATGACTGGTTAATAATAATTATCTTAAGATAGTCCCAGGAGAACTTATTACTAGATATGCTGTTGGGGTGGTGTCATCACTCCCAGTCTATGACTACCAAACATTGTCCATTGACTTAGGGGATGAAACATAGTTTAATTTCCCACAATGGTATGTCTTTATTTGATGGTGAATTAGTTGGTGGATTAGTGATAAGTTAGTTGATAATTCGTTGGTAATTCGTTGGTGAATTTGTTGGTGGATGTCCAACCGGCCAGATCTCACTTATCTCGACTGCGTCGATCTTGGACAGGAGTCTGGTGGCCCTTCCTCTCCGTGCTGGAGTACAATATTCTGCTGCTCTGACACAATGTTAGACTGCACTGGTCCACACTTGTGTATATCACTACAGCATTTGGCACCGCTTTGGTGCCAAACAGAAACTCACAATTCTGAAACAAAAGTATTGGGTCATGTGTCAGAACTCTACCTCCTGAGCCACTTCTGCACACAACACTACACAACAACACCACACAGACTGGGTCAGATCTCTCTGACCACACAGCACATCTTACCCAGTTGTTTTCACATAGTACTAGTTCCCCAAGACTACATTGCATCTGAGATATGTTCAATAGCTTCCTGCTATTGAATAAGATAGGTGATATGTTCCACTGATCTCAACACTAGATCCTTTTTCATAGTTTTATTTAGGCGTTCCTATATATTGTCTGTGCATGTATGTCTCTAGATCCTGAACTTGGGCTGGGGATCTAGAGCGAACACTTACTTGTCGTAATCATTTTTATGATATGGCAGTATCAATCACTCGAATTATTAAAATATACAAAATAAATATTGTTCATTCTTACCAGAATTCAGAATTGAGAACACAGTTAAATTTGCTAGCAAAACTCAGCTGAGCTGCTGGCTGTATGATGGCGTCCCACTATATATTTGTATTCTTCTGGAATCAACACCACTATTAATTTAAACTGCGTCTCTGAACAGACTTATGTCAAATGGCAAAATTTCACATCTCTGTCCCGCTACTATAAAATGCGTTGACCAATCGCCGACTTCCCCCCTAACTTTCAAATCTACAACCAAAAGTCACTTCAGTCAAATCTCAGTCAAGTATGTATTACGGTCTGTTAGTCCGTCTGTCTCTACTTGATTTTTCATAAAAAACACGCTTGGTTCTACATGCATTTCCTACACGAATCTGCCTCCTAAGTTATTTTTAGCTACAATTCTCCACCATTTCCCCTCTCTTTAATTACAGCTCGATTTTTACGTTTGCATGCTCAAGGCCAAAATTTTCGAAACTTTAGTGACATTGGTTAACAGTGCAGTCGCTCGTCTGATATGAACAATACAGTCTTTTGTCAATATCTTCCTTATTATCTATCCGTCTGTATGAATGAAAGCATATTATTTCTCTGCTCAAGATGGGCTATCAAACTAGCTAGGTTTTATTTTCATAACTCTATTATTAAGAAAAAACATATTTTTTTCTCAAGTTTAGTTTTTGAAATTTGTTCGAGAACCTTCTCTCATGTGTTTTGCCGCGGCATTCAAATAAAGACCAAGTATCGAAAAACGTCCAAGAAATGACTGTCTCGAACAAGAGCTAAGGTCCTTTTCTTGTCCATTTCCTTACTTTGTGTCAACTAGGGACGTGCATTTTTTTTTTCCTTTCACCCCCAATTGCGTCTTTTTGCCGTTCGAACTTCAAACACGTGTTCAGTCATATCTTTCCTTTTTTTATCTCCGTTTCATTCCCCCCCCCCCCCCGTCTACAAAGGGTAAACGTTCCGTCTGCACGTCTAACTAGATAATTTGAATGGTGGCAGGAAAGGCGGGCATGGGCGAGCATGTCTCCTAGTATCTTACGCATTATTTTTATCCCTACATTTTATCGTTAATTTTGGAGATATTTTAACGTTGTATCATGGTAAATTCATCACACATCTCCCCACCTGAGAACATGCACTACGGCAAGTTCCAAAACCAGTGATACACATAGATAAAATCTCACCTCACGCCTACCACTACTCTAATTTTTATCACAGGGGTGCCGACTGAGGAAATCTGCACCGACATTCAATGACCCTGGGATATATTCGATAATAAACTGATAAGGTTGCAACAATAAAGACCATCTCAACAATCTTGCGTTTTCATGCTTTGCCTGAGATAAGAATACCAGGGGCTGATGATCCGTCTGGACCACAAAAGTCCTACCATACAGATAGATTTGGAACTTCTTTATTGCCCAGATTAACGCTAAACATTCCTTTTCGCTTGTAGAATATCCTTGTTCCGCTTTATTCAATTTGCGGCTTGCATAAGCGACTAGGTTCAGTTCCCCATCGGGTGAAGATGACCTCTGCAACAAGGCCGCCCCGAGGCCTACATTACTTGCATCTGTTCTCACCACAAAGTCCTGTGTCAAATCAGGCAATTTGAGAATAGGCTTGCTAGTGAGTTTTTCCTTTAATTCCTGGAAAGCTAATTCACATTGCGCAGTCCAAATAATTTTATCTGGAAGTCCCTTGCGAGTCAGATCAGTCAGAGGAGCACAAATAGAGTTAAAATTTTTGATATATTTTTGATAAAATCCGCATAACGACACGAATGATCGCACGTCCTTTTTTGTTTGTGGTCTAGGTGCTCTCTGCATTTTTCCAAGTTCTTGGGATCAGGGGTCATGTTACCCTGATATACAGTGTGTCCCAAGAATTCCAACTCTTTGCATCCAATACAACATTTTGTTGGCCTAGCAGTTAAGTTCGCCTCCCTAAGCCTATCAAATAACATTTTTAGAGCGTCAATGTGTTCTTCAAATGTCTCTGTGGCGACGAGAATATCATCCATGAAATTCGTGATACATGGGTTATTCAGGGGATCCAACAATTTGCGCATCATCCTTGAAAATACACTCGGAGCATTTTTCAATCCGAATGGTAGCATGTTGAATTCATAATGTCCTTCCGATGTGCTAAACGCTAAATAAGGTCTCACTTCAGGCTTCACTGGAATCTGGTAATAGCCTTTACTAAGATCCACCTTTGAAAAGTATTTTGCCTTGTTTAATCTGGCAAATAACTGTTTTGTGTCTGGTAATGGATCCACTTGTCCTTCTGTGACAGCATTCAGTTTCCTGTAATCTATGCACAGTCTGTGTTCCCCAGACGGTTTCCTCAACAAAACTACACTGGAGCTAAAAGATGATTCACTGTGTGAAATAATCCCCTCCTTCAACAAATAATCTATTTCTTCCTTCAATGCTTTCTCCTTCGCGAACGGAATAGAATAGGCTCTCATACAGATTGGGTTTGAGTCTACCAGTTTCATGTCATACTGTAGCAAATTTGTATGGCCTGGTTTATCTGTTAATACATCTGTATGTTCCTCCAGAACCTGTTGAACTCTCTCCCTCTGATTTTTAGTCAGGTGCTTACTGACTTTTACTTGTGCCGCTGTTTCACAAGGATGTAATGGGTATTCATGCGAGGTGAGTGGTTCCTTTTGCATTTGTGTTGCAATAGCCAAGGTCAGTAAGGGAGTGCTTTCCTGGAGTGGTCTGTCCAGATACTTCTTTAAAAGGTTTACATGATAAACTTTCTCCTTTCCCTTTTTGTCAATTTTATAGTTTGTTCTAGACACCTTCTCTAGAACCGTATATGGACCTTGCCATCCAATTTGTAATTTATTCTGGCTGCGGGGTAGTAGAAGAAGCACCTTCTCTCCCACAGCTTGTTCTCTGTCCTTTGCCTTCCTATTAAAATATGCTGCATGTTTCTTCCTGGCTTGTCTCAAATTATCATTTGCCAGTTTCCATCCAGCTTTCAGACGAGTGGTCAGTTCTTTCACGTATTGATAAGATGAGGTAACAGTCTCTTCTGCCTTCTCATCTGTCCAGGTCCTTAATAAGGCTTCTAATGGACCTTTTATTGGCCTCCCAAATAGCAGAGTTGCGGGAGCCATCCCGGTTGAACTATGTGGTACCTCCCGATACGCAAACAACGCGGCGGGCAGGAATTGATCCCACAGATCCGGTTTTTCGTGTGCCAGTTTCCTCAGGATAGAAATGAGAGTCCCATTAAACCTCTCTACCTGGCCGTCCCCTTGCGGATGGTACGGGCTACAATGAAAGTGTCTGGCTTGAAATAGCTTAAAAACTTCTTCCGTTAGTTTCCCCTTGAACTGAGAGCCATTATCAGTCAATATTTGATGCGGGAATCCTAATCTTGTGAATATTGTAAGTAGTGCCTCTGCTACATGTTTTGAATCAATTGATGGCAGGGCTACCGCCTCTCCCCACATAGAACAAGTGTCCACCAGAGTAAGGATGTAACTGTTCCTCCTCTTGGTCCGAGTGAGAGGTCCCACAATATCCACTGCAACCCTCTCAAAAGGTGTTCCCACTATGGGCATTTCCCCTAGAGTTGCAGGAGCAGTCCAGTGCTTTGGAGCTACCCTTTGACATTCTGGACACGATTTGACATATCTTTTTATATCCTCCGTTATCCCTGGCCAGAAGTAATGACAAGCTATACGCTGTCCTGTGGCGCTGATCCCCATGTGACCACTGAAGGGAATCGCATGCCCGAGTTCCATCACTTTATCCCTATATGAAGTGGGAAGAACCAGCTGGTTGTGACCATTTGTTCCAGTTCCAGCCTTCCTGTATAATAGTTTGTTCTTCATAAAGTATTCCCCCTTGCTTGGAGGTGTGTGGCATTTGGGCAATTTTTTAAAACATGGCTTGAGTGTCCTATCCTCAGCCTGCGCCTTCCTCATCTCCTCTGGATGAGCATTTATAGGTTCACCTTCTTCCTCCTTTTTCTGTGACCTGGTCTGCACTGTCGCCATGATCACAGGTCTCTCGGGATTCCCCAAGAAGACGTATCTACACCCCAATATCAGAGGGTAGATTGGTTCATCTATCACTGCTGCTCTGATTTCTCCTTCCACATAGCGAGTTTTCACCGTTATCCTTGCGATGGGAAGTGTCATGAGTGGTATGTCCTTAGTCGCCCCTTGTATTTCCACTGTTTCTGTGGTATACTGACTTGGGTCCACTAAGCTAGACTTCACAACTGAATCATAATTCAAACCTGTATCATAAAGGCACCTTATGGTGACCCCATTACAAATAACATCCTCACAAACTGGGGGGTGATAAGGTTCCTGCTGTCCATTAGGATTAACCTTTAATCTTTGAGTCCCCGACTTCATTGCAGCAATGTTTGAAGGTTTCCTTCTACAAAATTCGGTGTTATGGTTGTCTTTCTTGCACCATTTGCACCATTTTTTTCCTTGGTTAAACGGTTTTCTTTCATTGTATTTTTGGTCATTGAACTGTGAGTTTCTGTCTCGATAGTCATTTCTTGGCCGTTCAAAGTTTGTCCTGCCTTTATTACCCTGTTCTCTATTTTCAAATTTATTAAATGGCTGTGGAGCTTTAACAGTTTCTATGTGCTTCTTTTTAGTGCCACTTATCTCTGCCTGGGCTGCCTGATACCTCTCAGCGACATTTAAAACCTCCCCCAACTTCTCTGCACCTTGTTCCATGAGAAATTTTCTCAAGTCTGGAGCCATGGACTCTCTCAATTGCTCTATCATGATCATCTCTTTAAGATCTTGGGTCTTCCCCAGAGCAGTCCATTTCTCCAAATAGGTTTCCAGTCTGGCAGAGAATTGGTGGTATGTCTCCCCAGACAACAGTTTGGCATTTCTAAATTTCTTACGATAAAATTCACCATTTTTTTCGTACCTCAATATCAAAGCCTGCTTTAACATGTCATAATTGTCTTGGTCTTCTCTGTTAATTTTTGCGAAGACTTCATAAGAAGTACCTCTCAGTCCCTGTGATAACTTTAAACTCCACCTCTCTCTCTCTAACCCATATGTAGTAGCTAATAATTCAAAACGACTGAGGTACCCCTCGATGTCATCGTCTTTTTCAACAAAATGGTCTAAATGAAACCCCATAGCTGATGTTGAGGCTCCCTGACTAGGCGTAGCATCTGAGGCAAAAGGGCTGGCACCATTTTCAGGGGCATGGCCTTGTAACTCCAGCTCTCTTAGTCGTAATTCGTGCTCCCTTTGCAACCTTCTATCTTCTGCCTCCCTTTCGGCAGTCAATCTTTTATCTTCTGCTTCCCTTTCGGCAGTCAATCTTTTATCTTCTGCTTCCCTTTGCTGTCGTTTTTCTTCTGCCTCCGTTCTCTTATCTTCTGCCTCAATCTGCAGCCTCTTAAGTTCTTCATAAGCCTCAATTTGTAACCTCTTCTCTTCAGCTAACCTCCTATCTTCCCTTTCAATATACTTGTCACATTCAGCAGTTACATACTGAATTAAAACCTGACCATCCATTCCCATTTCCTTCGCCGTTAGCACAGCAGCTGATCTGAACTTTGCCAGCTCAGCCATCACACAAAATAACAATGATCAAGGTAAAAATCTAACTAATCAATAACTAAAGTAATTCTAATTAACTATTGACTAAGGTAATTCTAATTAACCAATTAATTAATTAATTACCACTGGCTGTGAAGATTCACCAACTTTTATTTTCACTTTCAATTTTAAGGGACACTTTTAATTTTTACAATTTGTCCCCCTGATTTAATTCTCCCACCAGGAGATCCTAATATTACTGATAAGCTAATTATCCCTGGACAAGACCCCAATATATGTAGTGGATTTTGATGGTATTGTATGGTTGATGTTACCTAGTGTGATGTATGAGGTCAGCTGTGAAGGCTCCTGAGATAAATGTAGATGTGAATTACAGAAGGCCCTTCTTACTACCACTTACGACCTCATACATATCTTTTTTTACTAATGAATGTAGCTACGTTAAAAGTCTAGGGTACTGATATGTAATGTGTTGTAGTAGATTACACACACACACACACACACACACAGATATTTAATAAGTCTAATAATATTAATAAACTTTATAACACACTGAACTAACTCAGGCTGTTTTAGTTTTAAAATTTAAATCTTTTGATAAATTTATTTGTTCTGAACCAAATGTTTGTTGGTCAGAACATAAGAAATATTATGGAATTATAAATGGAATGCATAATTGTATGACATAATAAAATGGAAAACGTGTACCTAATTATGTCAAATGACTGGTTAATAATAATTATCTTAAGATAGTCCCAGGAGAACTTATTACTAGATATGCTGTTGGGGTGGTGTCATCACTCCCAGTCTATGACTACCAAACATTGTCCATTGACTTAGGGGATTAATACATAGTTTAATTTCCCACAATGGTATGTCTTTATTTGATGGTGAATTAGTTGGTGGATTAGTGATAAGTTAGTTGATAACTCGTTGGTGAATTGGTTGGTGAATGTCCAACCGGCCAGATCTCACTTATCTCGACTGCGTCGATCTTGTACAGGAGTCTGGTGGCCCTTCCTCTCCGTGCTGGAGTACAATATTCTTTTGCTCTGACACAATGTTAGACTGCACTGGTCCACACTTGTGTATATCACTACAGCATTTGGCACCGCTTTGGTGCCAAACAGAAACTCACAATTCTGAAACAAAAGTATTGGGTCATGTGTCAGAACTCTACCTCCTGAGCCACTTCTGCACACAACACTACACAACAACACCACACAGACTGGGTCAGATCTCTCTGACCACACAGCACATCTTACCCAGTTGTTTTCACATAGTACTAGTTCCCCAAGACTACATTGCATCTGAGATATGTTCAATAGCTTCCTGCTATTGAATAAGATAGGTGATATGTTCCACTGATCTCAACACTAGATCCTTTTTCATAGTTTTATTTAGGCGTTCCTATATATTGTCTTTGCATGTATGTCTCTAGACCCTGAACTTGGGCTGGGGATCTAGAGCGAACACTTACTTGTCGTAATCATTTTTATGATATGGCAGTATCAATCACTCGAATTATTAAAATATACAAAATAAATATTGTTCATTCTTACCAGAATTCAGAATTGAGAACACAGTTAAATTTGCTAGCAAAACTCAGCTGAGCTGCTGGCTGTATGATGGCGTCCCACTATATATTTGTATTCTTCTGGAATCAACACCACTATTAATTTAAACTGCGTCTCTGAACAGACTTATGTCAAATGGCAAAATTTCACATCTCTGTCCCGCTACTATAAAATGCGTTGACCAATCGCCGACTTCCCCCCTAACTTTCAAATCTACAACCAAAAGTCACTTCAGTCAAATCTCAGTCAAGTATGTATTACGGTCTGTTAGTCCGTCTGTCTCTACTTGTTTTTTCATAAAAAAACACGCTTGGTTCTACATGCATTTCCTACACGAATCTGCCTCCTAAGTTATTTTTAGCTACAATTCTCCACCATTTCCCCTCTCTTTAATTACAGCTCGATTTTTACGTTTGCATGCTCAAGGCCAAAATTTTCGAAACTTTAGTGACATTGTTTAACAGTGCAGTCGCTCGTCTGATATGAACAATACAGTCTTTTGTCAATATCTTCCTTATTATCTATCCGTCTGTATAATTGAAAGCATATTATTTCTCTGCTCAAGATGGGCTATCAAACTAGCTAGGTTTTATTTTCATAACTCTATTATTAAGAAAAAACATATTTTTTTTCTCAAGTTTAGTTTTTGAAATTTGTTCGAGAACCTTCTCTCATGTGTTTTGCCGCGGCATTCAAATAAAGACCAAGTATCGAAAAACGTCCAAGAAATGACTGTCTCGAATAAGAGCTAAGGTCCTTTTCTTGTCCATTTCCTTACTTTGTGTCAACTAGGGACGTGAATTTTTTTTTCCTTTCACCCCCAATTGCGTCTTTTTGCCGTTCGAACTTCAAACACGTGTTCAGTCATATCTTTCCTTTTTTGATCTCCGTTTCTTTCCCCCCCCCCCCCCCCCCGTCTACAAAGGGTAAACGTTCCGTCTGCACGTCTAACTAGATAATTTGAATGGTGGCAGGAAAGGCGGGCATGGGCGAGCATGTCTCCTAGTATCTTACGCATTATTTTTATCCCTACATTTTATCGTTAATTTTGGAGATATTTTAACGTTGTATCATGGTAAATTCATCACACATCTCCCCACCTGAGAACATGCACTACGGCAAGTTCCAAAACCAGTGATACACATAGATAAAATCTCTCCTCACGCCTACCACTACTCTAATTTTGATCACAGGGGTGCCGACTGAGGAAATCTGCACCGACATTCAATGACCCTGGGATATATTCGATAATAAACTGATAAGGTTGCAATAATAAAGACCACCTCAACAATCTTGCGTTTTCATGCTTAGCCTGAGATAAGAATACCAGGGGCTGATGATCCGTCTGGACCACAAAAGTCCTACCATACAGATAGATTTGGAACTTCTTTATTGCCCAGATTAACGCTAAACATTCCTTTTCGCTTGTAGAATATCCTTGTTCCGCTTTATTCAATTTGCGGCTTGCATAAGCGACTGGGTTCAGTTCCCCATCGGGTGAAGATGACCTCTGCAACAAGGCCGCCCCGAGGCCTACATTACTTGCATCTGTTCTCACCACAAAGTCCTGTGTCAAATCAGGCAATTTGAGAATAGGCTTGCTAGTGAGTTTTTCCTTTAATTCTGGAAAGCTAATTCACATTGCGCAGTCCAAATAATTTTATCTGGAAGTCCCTTGCGAGTCAGATCAGTCAGAGGAGCACAAATAGAGTTAAAATTTTTGATATATTTTTGATAAAATCCGCATAACGACACGAATGATCGCACGTCCTTTTTTGTTTGTGGTCTAGGTGCTCTCTGCAGTTTTTCCAAGTTCTTGGGATCAGGGGTCATGTTACCCTGATATACAGTGTGTCCCAAGAATTCCAACTCTTTGCATCCAATACAACATTTTGTTGGCCTAGCAGTTAAGTTCGCCTCCCTAAGCCTATCAAATAACATTTTTAGAGCGTCAATGTGTTCTTCAAATGTCTCTGTGGCGACGAGAATATCATCCATGAAATTCGTGATACATGGGTTATTCAGGGGATCCAACAATTTGCGCATCATCCTTGAAAATACACTCGGAGCATTTTTCAATCCGAATGGTAGCATGTTGAATTCATAATGTCCTTCCGATGTGCTAAACGCTAAATAAGGTCTCACTTCAGGCTTCACTGGAATCTGGTAATAGCCTTTACTAAGATCCACCTTTGAAAAGTATTTTGCCTTGTTTAATCTGGCAAATAACTGTTTTGTGTCTGGTAATGGATCCACTTGTCCTTCTGTGACAGCATTCAGTTTCCTGTAATCTATGCACAGTCTGTGTTCCCCAGACGGTTTCCTCAACAAAACTACACTGGAGCTAAAAGATGATTCACTGTGTGAAATAATCCCCTCCTTCAACAAATAATCTATTTCTTCCTTCAATGCTTTCTCCTTCGCGAACGGAATAGAATAGGCTCTCATACAGATTGGGTTTGAGTCTACCAGTTTCATGTCATACTGTAGCAAATTTGTATGTCCTGGTTTATCTGTTAATACATCTGTATGTTCCTCCAGAACCTGTTGAACTCTCTCCCTCTGATTTTTAGTCAGGTGCTTACTGACTTTTACTTGTGCCGCTGTTTCACAAGGATGTAATGGGTATTCATGCGAGGTGAGTGGTTCCTTTTGCATTTGAGTTGCGATAGCCAAGGTCAGTAAGGGGGTGCTTTCCTGGAGTGGTCTGTCCAGATACTTCTTTAAAAGGTTTACATGATAAACTTTCTCCTTCCCCTTTTTGTCAATTTTATAGTTTGTTCTAGACACCTTCTCTAGAACCGTATATGGACCTTGCCATCCAATTTGTAATTTATTCTGGCTGCCGGGTAGTAGAAGAAGCACCTTCTCTCCCACAGCTAGTTCTCTGTCCTTTGCCTTCCTATTAAAATATGCTGCATGTTTCTTCCTGGCTTGTCTCAAATTATCATTTGCCAGTTTCCATCCAGCTTTCAGACGAGTGGTCAGTTCGTTCACGTATTGATAAGATGAGGTAACAGTCTCTTCTGCCTTCTCATCTGTCCAGGTCCTTAATAAGGCTTCTAATGGACCTTTTATTGGCCTCCCAAATAGCAGAGTTGCGGGAGCCATCCCGGTTGAACTATGTGGTACCTCCCGATACGCAAACAACGCGGCGGGCAGGAATTGATCCCACAGATCCGGTTTTTCGTGTGCCAGCTTCCTCAGGATAGAAATGAGAGTCCCATTAAACCTCTCTACCTGGCCGTTCCCTTGCGGATGGTACGGACTACAATGAAAGTGTCTGGCTTGAAATAGCTTAAAAACTTCTTCCGTTAGTTTCCCCTTGAACTGAGAGCCATTATCAGTCAAGATTTGATGCGGGAATCCTAATCTTGTGAATATTGTAAGTAGTGCCTCTGCTACATGTTTTGAATCAATTGATGGCAGGGCTACCGCCTCTCCCCACATAGAACAAGTGTCCACCAGAGTAAGGATGTAACTGTTCCTCCTCTTGGTCCGAGTGAGAGGTCCCACAATATCCACTGCAACCCTCTCAAAAGGTGTTCCCACTATGGGCATTTCCCCTAGAGTTGCAGGAGCAGTCCAGTGCTTTGGAGCTACCCTTTGACATTCTGGACAGGATTTGACATATCTTTTTATATCCTCCGTTATCCCTGGCCAGAAGTAATGACAAGCTATACGCTGTCCTGTGGCGCTGATCCCCATGTGACCACTGAAGGGAATCGCATGCCCGAGTTCCATCACTTTATCCCTATATGAAGTGGGAAGAACCAGCTGGTTGTGACCATTTGTTCCAGTTCCGGCCTTCCTGTATAATAGTTTGTTCTTCATAAAGTATTCCCCCTTGCTTGGAGGTGTGTGGCATTTGGGCAATTTTTTAAAACATGGCTTGAGTGTCCTATCCTCAGCCTGCGCCTTCCTCATCTCCTCTGGATGAGCATTTATAGGTTCACCTTCTTCCTCCTTTTTCTGTGACCTGGTCTGCACTGTCGCCATGATCACAGGTCTCTCGGGATTCCCCAAGAAGACGTATCTACACCCCAATATCAGAGGGTAGATTGGTTCATCTATCACTGCTGCTCTGATCTCCTTCCACATAGCGAGTTTTCACCGTTATCCTTGCGATGGGAAGTGTCATGAGTGGTATGTCCTTAGTCGCCCCTTGTATTTCCACTGTTTCTGTGGTATACTGACTTGGGTCCACTAGGCTAGACTTCACAACTGAATCATAATCCAAACCTGTATCATAAAGGCACCTTATGGTGACCCCATTACAAATAACATCCTCACAAACTGGGGGGTGATAAGGTTCCTGCTGTCCATTAGGATTAACCTTTAATCTTTGAGTCCCCGACTTCATTGCAGCAATGTTTGAAGGTTTCCTTCTACAAAATTCGGTGTTATGGTTATCTTTCTTGCACCATTTGCACCATCTTTTTCCTTGGTTAAACGGTTTTCTTTCATTGTATTTTTGGTCATTGAACTGTGAGTTTCTGTCTCGATAGTCATTTCTTGGCCGTTCAAAGTTTGTCCTGCCTTTATTACCCTGTTCTCTATTTTCAAATTTATTAAATGGCTGTGGAGCTTTAATATTTTCTATGTGCTTCTTTTTAGTGCCACTTACCTCTGCCTGGGCTGCCTGATACCTCTCAGCGACATTTAAAACCTCCCCCAACTTCTCTGCACCTTGTTCCATGAGAAATTTTCTCAAGTCTGGAGCCATGGACTCTCTCAATTGCTCTATCATGATCATCTCTTTAAGATCTTGGGTCTTCCCCAGAGCAGTCCATTTCTCCAAATAGGTTTCCAGTCTGGCAGAGAATTGGTGGTATGTCTCCCCAGACAACAGTTTGGCATTTCTAAATTTCTTACGATAAAATTCACCATTTTTTTCGTACCTCAATAACAAAGCCTGCTTTAACATGTCATAATTGTCTTGGTCTTCTCTGTTCATTTTTGCGAAGACTTCATAAGAAGTACCTCTCAGTCCCTGTGATAACTTTAAACTCCACCTCTCTCTCTCTAACCCATATGTAGTAGCTAATAATTCAAAACGACTGAGGTACCCCTCGATGTCATCGTCTTTTTCAACAAAATGGTCTAAATGAAACCCCATAGCTGATGTTGAGGCTCCCTGACTAGGCGTAGCATCTGAGGCAAAAGGGCTGGCACCATTTTCAGGAGCATGGCCTTGTAACTCCAGCTCCCTTAGTCGTAATTCGTGCTCCCTTTGCAACCTTCTATCTTCTGCCTCCCTTTCGGCAGTCAATCTTTTATCTTCTGCTTCCCTTTCGGCAGTCAATCTTTTATCTTCTGCTTCCCTTTGCTGTCGTTTTTCTTCTGCCTCCCTTCTCTTATCTTCTGCCTCAATCTGCAGCCTCTTAAGTTCTCTATCAGCCTCAATTTGTAACCTCTTCTCTTCAGCTAACCTCCTATCTTCCCTTTCAATATACTTGTCACATTCAGCAGTTACATACTGAATTAAAACCTGACCATCCATTCCCATTTCCTTCGCCGTTAGCACAGCAGCTGATCTGAACTTTGCCAGCTCAGCCATCACACAAAATAACAATGATCAAGGTAAAAATCTAACTAATCAATAACTAAAGTAATTCTAATTAACTATTGACTAAGGTAATTCTAATTAACCAATTAATTAATTAATTACCACTGGCTGTGAAGATTCACCAACTTTTATTTTCACTTTCAATTTTAAGGGACACTTTTAATTTTTACAATTTGTCCCCCTGATTTAATTCTCCCACCAGGAGATCCTAATATTACTGATAAGCTAATTATCCCTGGACAAGACCCCAATATATGTAGTGGATTTTGATGGTATTGTATGGTTGATGTTACCTAGTGTGATGTATGAGGTCAGCTGTGAAGGCTCCTGAGATAAATGTAGATGTGAATTACAGAAGGCCCTTCTTACTACCACTTACGACCTCACACATATCTTTTTTTACTAATGAATGTAGCTACGTTAAAAGTCTAGGGTACTGATATGTAATGTGTTGTAGTAGATTACACACACACACACACACACACAGATATTTAATAAGTCTAATAATATTAATAAACTTTATAACACACTGAACTAACTCAGGCTGTTTTAGTTTTAAAATTTAAATCTTTTGATAAATTTATTTGTTCTGAACCAAATGTTTGTTGGTCAGAACATAAGAAATATTATGGAATTATAAATGGAATGCATAATTGTATGACATAATAAAATGGAAAACGTGTACCTAATTATGTCAAATGACTGGTTAATAATATAATTATTAAGATAGTCCCAGGAGAACTTATTACTAGATATGCTGTTGGGGTGGTGTCATCACTCCCAGTCTATGACTACCAAACATTGTCCATTGACTTAGGGGATTAATACATAGTTTAATTTCCCACAATGGTATGTCTTTATTTGATGGTGAATTAGTTGGTGGATTAGTGATAAGTTAGTTGATAACTCGTTGGTGAATTGGTTGGTGAATGTCCAACCAGCCAGATCTCACTTATCTCGACTGCGTCGATCTTGTACAGGAGTCTGGTGGCCCTTCCTCTCCGTGCTGGAGTACAATATTCTTTTGCTCTGACACAATGTTAGACTGCACTGGTCCACACTTGTGTATATCACTACAGCATTTGGCACCGCTTTGGTGCCAAACAGAAACTCACAATTCTGAAACAAAAGTATTGGGTCATGTGTCAGAACTCTACCTCCTGAGCCACTTCTGCACACAACACTACACAACAACACCACACAGACTGGGTCAGATCTCTCTGACCATACAGCACATCTTACCCAGTTGTTTTCACATAGTACTAGTTCCCTAAGACTACATTGCATCTGAGATATGTTCAATAGCTTCCTGCTATTGAATAAGATAGGTGATATGTTCCACTGATCTCAACACTAGATCCTTTTTCATAGTTTTATTTAGGCGTTCCTATATATTGTCTTTGCATGTATGTCTCTAGACCCTGAACTTGGGCTGGGGATCTAGAGCGAACACTTACTTGTCGTAATCATTTTTATGATATGGCAGTATCAATCACTCGAATTATTAAAATATACAAAATAAATATTGTTCATTCTTACCAGAATTCAGAATTGAGAACACAGTTAAATTTGCTAGCAAAACTCAGCTGAGCTGCTGGCTGTATGATGGCGTCCCACTATATATTTGTATTCTTCTGGAATCAACACCACTATTAATTTAAACTGCGTCTCTGAACAGACTTATGTCAAATGGCAAAATTTCACATCTCTTTCCCGCTACTATAAAATGCGTTGACCAATCGCCGACTTCCCCCCTAACTTTCAAATCTACAACCAAAAGTCACTTCAGTCAAATCTCAGTCAAGTATGTATTACGGTCTGTTAGTCCGTCTGTCTCTACTTGATTTTTCATAAAAAAACACGCTTGGTTCTACATGCATTTCCTACACGAATCTGCCTCCTAAGTTATTTTTAGCTACAATTCTCCACCATTTCCCCTCTCTTTAATTACAGCTCGATTTTTACGTTTGCATGCTCAAGGCCAAAATTTTCGAAACTTTAGTGACATTGGTTAACAGTGCAGTCGCTCGTCTGATATGAACAATACAGTCTTTTGTCAATATCTTCCTTATTATCTATCCGTCTGTATAAATGAAAGCATATTATTTCTCTGCTCAAGATGGGCTATCAAACTAGCTAGGTTTTATTTTCATAACTCTATTATTAAGAAAAAACATATTTTTTTCTCAAGTTTAGTTTTTGAAATTTGTTCGAGAACTTTCTCTCATGTGTTTTGCCGCGGCATTCAAATAAAGACCAAGTATCGAAAAACGTCCAAGAAATGACTGTCTCGAACAAGAGCTAAGGTCCTTTTCTTGTCCATTTCCTTACTTTGTGTCAACTAGGGACGTGAATTTTTTTTTCCTTTCACCCCCAATTGCGTCTTTTTGCCGTTCGAACTTCAAACACGTGTTCAGTCATATCTTTCCTTTTTTGATCTCCGTTTCTTTCCCCCCCCCCCCCCCCCCCGTCTACAAAGAGTAAACGTTCCGTCTGCACGTCTAACTAGATAATTTGAATGGTGGCAGGAAAGGCGGGCATGGGCGAGTATGTCTCCTAGTATCTTACGCATTATTTTTATCCCTACATTTTATCGTTAATTTTGGAGATATTTTAACGTTGTATCATGGTAAATTCATCACAATAACAAAGAAATAAGTCAAGAACATAACTGATGCACAGCACCGTGGAAGTTTCCAAGAGGATGTTTATAACCATATTGATCTTTTATATTATCCTACAGGCACAACTATTTGTATTTCTTATCATTCTTGTAATATCCTTCAGATTCAACTATCTGTGATTCTCATAATTTATCTGTAATTATATGATTCATGCTGTTTTGATCATTAATAGTATCATATAAATGCAACATTTATTGATTCTCTGAATGTTATGATTATTGCTATATTAATCTTTAATAGCATCATATATAACAATTTTTCTAGATTCTCATAATTGCTGAATCATCCCATGATTAATGCTATATTATTCTTTAATAGCATCATATATAACAACTTTTCTTGATTCTCTTAATTGTTGAATCATCCCATGATTAATGCTATATTAATCTTTAATAGCATCATATATAACAACTTTTCTTGATTCTCATAATTGCTCAATTTTCCCATGATAAATGCTATATTAATCTTGAATGTTCTCCACCAGACTGAACCTTATGTGATCCGCAATGCTTCACATCCATCTGGTTTTTTTGGCTTCTGTGTAGAGCTCCTGGACTTGATAGCCAAGGCTAGAAATTTCACGTGGGAGATTCAGTTACAGGCAGCAGTGGGAAGAGAACAGCCTAATGGTTCCTGGGATGGTGTAATGGGAGTTCTCATTAATAGGGTCAGGTTACTGAAGTATGCATGGTATTGGGTGACGTCAGGTTACTGATGTATGCGTGGTACTGTGTGACCTCAGGTTACTGAAGTATGCATGGTACTGGGTGACGTCAGGTTACTGAAGTATGCGTGGTACTGTGTGACCTCAGGTTACTGAAGTATGCATGGTACTGGATGACCTCAGGTTACTGAAGTATGCATGATACTGGGTGACTTCAGGTTACTGAAGTATCAGAAATAACAGTGCCTGTAGTTTACTGAAATAAGTTTGGTCATAATGAATCATTATCATCAAGTGCCATCTCCACATCGAAGGTTGGCTGTAGGTGATTTCCATGGTTTACTGTCTCTTGTCTTGATGGCTCACTCTGGTAGGCTCTTTCCTATCCATGTCTTGATGTTATCTTCCCACTTATAGATCTGCCTTCTACTTTGCACGTTTGCTTTCAACTCTGCTACTGTTATGTTCTTCTGTAAAGTGTTATGTCTGTTTACAAGGCCAAAATATTTTAGCTGGCTAATTTTCATCTCCTTCATTAATTCTCTTTTCATTCCTAGGTTTTCTAGAACGTCTTTATTTGCTTTCTTCCACATTCATCTATATATCCACATCTCAAGGGCCTCAATTCTTCTTCCAATTAATTGTTCATAATATATGTTCCTACGTTATACAGTAATAAAGAATATACGAGGGAAGGTCCAAAAGTAATGCCTCCTATTTTTATGTATGTAAATACTGCATTGGTGTGCAATTTGTAAATTTAGCAGGATTCCTCAAACACTCTTCTGCACTGTATAACATTACCATCTGTTTCAGTAACAGGTGGCACCACTGTAACAGTTTAAAAATGGCTGCCAAAGACGTTCGGTTAAAACAACGCTATGTCATAGAATTCCTCAATGCTGAAGGCGAGACCCCAATTCGCATCCACGAACGTTTGAAGAATGTTTATGAAGATTCAACAGTGGATGTTAGCACTGTCCGACGTTGGGTACATCGTTGTGACGAAGCTGAAGTAGGTCAATCCTCAATGGCTGACCCAAAGCGGACTGGCCGTCCGTCTACCGTAGTGACTCCACACAACATTCATCGAGTTGATGGCATCATTCGTGGTGACCGTCGGGTAACACTGGATGAACTTTCTTCCATGTTGTCCATTAGTAAAGGCAGTGTCCAGAACATCATTTAAGACCTGGGTTATTCAAAAGTTTGTGCACGGTGGGTACCCAGAATGTTGACAGACAGACATAAAGAAACAAGGAAAACCATAGCCATCAATCTCCTGCACCGTTACGAAACTGAAGGAGAAGAGTTTTTATCGAATATTGTGACAGGTGATGAGACTTGGGTTCATTTATTTGAACCAGAATCCAAGAGGCAGTCAATGGAATGGCATCACACAACATCGCCGACAAGAAAGAAGTTCAAAAGTTCACCATCTGTAGGGAAAGTTATGGCCTCCGTGTTTTGGGATGAGAAGGGTGTGATTCTTCTCGACTTCTTGGAACAGGGAAACACGGTTAATGCAGACCGTTACATTAAAACTTTGAAGAATCATAGAGGTCGTCTTCGGGGACTTTACCCATTAAAAGATCAGAGAACTGCACTACTGTTGCACGATAATACCACGCCACACACCGCTAAACGCACCATTGATGCGATTGCAGAATTTGGCTTGACATTATTACCACATCCCCCTTACAGTCCCGATCTTGCACCTTCTGACTTCCATCTGTTTGTACCACTGAAAGAAGATCTTCGCGGACATCACTTTGAGGACACCGAGACCCTTAAACGCGCCGTACGCCAGTGGTTTAGGAAAAAGGACACACATTTTTACCGTGCGGGGATACATGCCCTTGTGAGAAGATGGACAAAAACTGTAACAGATAACGGAGACTACATTGAGAAATAAATTTTTGAAGTTCAGACTTGGGGCTACATTTCAATGTGAATTTTATCAGTTTTCTTGCCTATTGAATGAAATTAAAAATTACGAGGCATTACTTTTTGACCGTCCATTTAGCATTTGATGATTCTCAGTTTGACTGTTTGAGGTTTTACCCTAAACACCAATAATTGTTGTATCATAAATGTTGAACGTTGTATTTGTGAAGTCAGCACTGGAAGGAATTAAAAGTGGATCACAATTCCAGGGGAGGCAACATAACTTAAACCAAGCCATGAAACTCACAATACTTTTTCAGCATAGTCCTCTGGACCAGTAGTTAAACATCACAAAATTTCTGTAATGTCATATCTGTTTCTTCCACACAGCTATGCTTAGAAAAATTCCACATTTTTGTCTTGCATTTCTTGCAACATTCAAGTCATGTGTGAATGAATATATTATTCATCTGTTAACTTTTATTTCTTAAAGCTAGAGTTAGTTCAGCATTAAATGAAAAAGTTCAATATTTTGCTCTGAATTTTGTAATTCATAATGTGGTTACCATGCTACTCACTTCGATTTTGACAAGAAAACAAAACACAAATTTTAATTTTAGCAACAATTATATGAGCTGGGTTCCATAGATTTCAAAGTTTATGGAATTCTGATCAAATATAAAGCAGTCCACAGAAAACAGACAGACACTTTCTTCTTCTTGCAGAAAGCAGATATTGGAATAGGGGATCTCACTATCAACTTAGTCAGAGAGAAAGTTGTTGATTTCACAAAGCCATTTCTGACGACTGGTATAACAATTCTCATCAAGAAACCGGTGCCCAAATCATTGAATTTGTTCTCTTTTTTGTCCCCGCTGTCAGCAGACGTAAGTAACTCATATATTTTCTTAATTATGTCCCCTATTGTTTATGTCGTGTAGTTCCCAGAGGGCTGTAAGGAGACAAAGCAAAATTAGGCCTACTTCCCCCCCCACCCCCCCCCCCCCCCCCCCCGCAGTCATATTGCAAGAGGTGACTAATACGATATTTCTGTGTGGTGTGGCAAATAACCTCACCAAATAAAACAAATCATGACATAAACCACAGCAGCAGGAGTATAGGTTATGATGTAGGCTTCTAACAAAGGAGCCAGATGCAGCGGTGGTTCAATGTTCTGTAAGGACAAAAACAAGAGCATGACAGCTTTATTTGTGACAGCTAATGCTTGATTTGAACCTTCTATTTTACACGTTCTTTCATTTCAAATATCTGAAATTTGAATATGTTTGACATGTGCAGTCAATCTGACTATTTCATTCTCCTTCATGGGCTCCGGTACATACGAGCTGTGTCAGTATATGGTCGTGTTTTAACTAGTGTAAATTTGTGGATTTTCATAGTATATCAAGTTGGATGGAAGGTTTCTCTTCCTTGCTTTGTGTACTTCCAGACAGGATGAATTCTAATGATGGTAATATATGGCTCATGTGCTGTACAAGTTGCCTCCTCTAATTGTAACTGAATATGGCGATAATAAACTTGTGAGATAATAACACTCAGCTTCATTTGTTTGTGTTCCTTTCTGTTCTCTCCTGCTTGTTGTAAGAGCCTCTCTTTGCCCTGTCTGAGTAGACACCTGGTACATCCCCACCTGGTGTGATCGGCGGCTTCATCCTCCCAGGATGCTAGATTTCTATCCAATGCCTTCATGTCTCTCTTGCAAACATCTTTAATCCTCAGCTGTGGTCACCCAGCTGTGTTTGCCCAGCGGTTCTTTTGCCATCTGCCAGTTGTGCATAGAAAATATCTTTGGGGATACGACCTTCTTCCATGTGGCGAACATAGCTAACCAGCCTAAACTATACTGTCCTAGCAGCACATACATGCTTTGAAGACCAGCGCAGGACATTACCTCTACATTTGTCACTTTGTCCGTTCATGAAATATCAAGGATGTAGTGTCAACACTGCAAGTGGATGTTATTGAACTATTTTGTACTTGCTTGGCATAAATTGTCCATGTCTTACTGCCATAAAGAAGCATGCCTGTAAATCTTTTAGGTTTTTGTACATTAACAAAGTAGGAGTCCACTTGTTATAAAAACTTACACATTTTTGTGATTGTAGTGGTTTTGATGGTATTGTATGATGGTGATATTACTAAGTGTGATGTATGAGGTCAGCTGTGAAGGCTCCTGAGTTAAAATGTAGCTGTAAATTTTCAGAAGGCCTTTCTTGCTACCACTACGACCTCACACCTATCTTTTTTTCTAATGAATGTGGCTACGTTAAAATCTAGGGTACTGAATGTAATGTGTTGTATTGACATATACAAACACACACACACAGATATTAAATAATATAATATTATCAATAAAATTTAGAACACAATGAACTAAATTCAGCTGGTGAAATTTTAGAAAGTAAATCTTTTTTAAATTTATTTGTTCTGAACCAAGGTTTTATTTTGGCCAGAACATGTGAAAGATTTTGGAATTTATGAGTGAATGGCATGAATAAATGACATGATAAATAAAAGGTGTGTACGTATACAATTTTCACGATTGGTTAATATTTCTACAGTTCATAATTTTATTTTCCCTGGGAGAATGATGAATAGATGTGCTGTTGGGGTGGCTTCATCCCTCCCTGTCTAAGCCTACCAAACATTGTCCATTAATGATGGAAGAAATGGGATGTTTTAGTAGTAATTCACTTTGGGTGCTATGTCTATGAAGTTGGTGTAAATCCAGCAGACCAGCCTGCTTACGTAACTTTGAAAGAGTAGTTCTGGTGCTGGAATCTGGTGACCCCACCTCTCCGTGCTTGGGGGCAATATATCGGGTGGCCCCACCTCTCCGTTCTTGGGGGCAATACAAGGCTGTTCTGCCGAGATGCGACACTGCACGGGTCCTCACTGTCAATTATTTACCCAGCATTTGACACCACCTTTTGGTGGCACATAAAAAACTCACAGCTCTGAAATAAAGTATTGGTTTAGGTTCAGAACCTTACCTAAGGAGCCACTTCTACACGTAACAATTTACAATAACACCATTTAGACAGGGTCAGATCTCTCTGACCATACAACACATCTTACCAAGTTGGTTTCACATAGGATAAGTTCTCCCAGACTACATATTCCGAAATATGTTTATTAGCTTCTTGCCATAGGATAGGATAGGTGATATGTTCCACTGATCTCAACACTTGATCTGTCCTTCCTAATCCTTGCTGGAGTATATATATATATTGTTTGTCCCTAGACCCTGAACTAAGGCGGGGGGTCTAGAGCAAATCCTTACTTGTTGTAAGGCTAGATTTCGATATGGCAGTATCAAATCACTCGAAACATTAAACAATAATTAAAATATACAAAGAAATAATTTCAATCTTACCAGATTATGAATAAAGAACACAGAAATGCTAGCAAAACTCAGCTGAGCTGCTGGCTATAGTATGGCGTCCCTGAACTTATTTCAATTTACTTCATTGGAAATCACCACACTTAAAATTTACTGTGTCTATCACTGAACAACTATTGAGGAATGGCAAAAAAAGCGCGTCTGAGCGCTGATAATATGATTGTCTGTGGCCAATCAATGCCTTGTGTTTTTCAAATTCAAATTTCCTACACTAAAGTCATTTCAGTCATGCTTCAGTCAAGTATGGATTTTTATCTGTTAGTCCGTCCGTCTCTACTTGCGTTTTCACAAAAAACGTACTTGGTTTTTGAACCAACCTATCCGTCCCCTCTACAAATTTTGTCTGTAAAGTTATTTTTAGCCACAGCTCCCACCAATGTCCCTCTCTTTCATTCTAACTAGATTTGAACACTTGAGTCTCAAGGTCGCGGTTTTTGTGCAAATTAGTGACATGTTTGATTCAATGCAGTCTTTCGCTGATGTGAACAACAGTCTTTTGTCAATGTCTTCATTATTATCTATCCGTCTGTATAAATAGAAGCATATTATTTCACTGCTCAAAATGGGCCATCCGGCCAGCTAGGTTTTATATTCCTAACATCATTATTAAGAAAAAGTTACTTTTTTAATTTTGTAATATTTCAAGCATCTGCGTTGTAATGCTTTTGCCGCTGAATTCAAATAAAAGGCTTGGTATCGCATAAGCGTCCCTTTCCGTACCTCGTGTCAATTTGGGGACGTGACTTTTCCTCCGTCCCCGTCCCCCCCCCTCCCCCCCCCATTGCATCTTCTAAGCCTTGCTAGTCTCACGCAATTTTTCAGTCATATTTTTTTCCTTTTGATCCGCCGTTCTCATCCCGTTCAAATGGTAACCGTTTCAGCAATTTAATTTCCATGGCGGGTGATGACCCGCGGCGTGGGCGATCATGCCTTCTAGTAACTTACGCATTCTTTTTATCCCTACATTTTATCCTTTGGAGATATTTTACGTTGTATCACTGTTAATTTTATGACACATCTCCCCACTTGAAAACATGCCTACGGCAAGTTCTAAAACTAGTGATACACATAGATAAAATCTCTCCTCACTCCTGCCATTACTCTAATTTTGATCACAGGTCCTTTTTTGTTTGTGGCCTAGGTGCTCTCTGCAGTTTTTCCAAATTCTTAGGATCAGGGGTCATATTACCCTGATATACAGTGTGTCCCCAGAATTCCAACTCTTTGCATCCAATACAACATTTTGTTGGCCTAGCAGTTAAGTTCGCCTCCCTAAGTCTATTAAATAACATCTCTAGAGCTTCAATGTGTTCTTCAAATGTCTCTGTGGCGACGAGAATATCATCCATGAAATTCGTGATACATGGGTTATTCAGGGGATCCAACAATTTGCGCATCATCCTTGAAAATACACTCGGAGCATTTTTCAGTCCGAATGGTAGCATATTGAATTCACAATGTCCATCCGAAGTGCTAAAAGCCAAATAAGGTCTCACTTCAGGCTTCACTGGGATCTGGTAATAGCCTTTACTAAGATCCACCTTTGAAAAGTATTTTGCCTTGTTCAGTCTGGCAAATAACTGTTTTGTGTCTGGTAATGGATCCACTTGTCCTTCTGTGACCGCATTCAGTTTCCTATAATCTATGCACAGTCGGTGTTCCCCAGACGGTTTTCTCAACAAGACGACACTGGAACTAAAGGGTGATTCACTGTGTGAAATGATCCCCTCCTTCAATAAATAATCTATTTCTTCCTTCAATGCCTTCTCCTTCGCGAACGGAATAGAATAGGCTCTCATACAGATTGGGTTTGAGTCTACCAGTTTCATGTCATACTGTAGCAAATTTGTATGGCCTGGTTTATCTGTTAATACATCTGTATGTTCCTCCAGAACCTGTTGAACTCTCTCCCTCTGGTTTTTAGTCAGGTGCTTACTGACTTTTACCTGTGCTGCTGTTTCACAAGGATGTAATGGGTATTCATGTGAGGTGAGTGGTTCCTTTTGCATTTGAGTTGCGATAGCTAAGGTCAGTAAGGGGGTGCTTTCCTGGAGTGGTCTGTCCAGATACTTCTTTAACAGGTTTACGTGATAAACTTTCTCCTTCCCCTTTTTGTCAATTTTATAGTTTGTTCTAGACACCTTCTCTAGAACCGTATATGGACCTTGCCATCCAATTTGTAATTTATTCTGGCTACCGGGTAGTAGAAGCAGCACCTTCTCTCCCACAGCTAGTTCTCTGTCCTTTGCCTTCCTATTAAAATATGCTGCATGTTTCTTCCTGGCTTGTTTCAAATTATCATTTGCCAGTTTCCATCCAGCTTTCAAACGAGTGGTCAGTTCGTTCACGTATTGATAAGATGAGGTAACAGTCTCTTCCGCCTTCTCATCTGTCCAGGTCCTTAATAAAGTTACATCTGGATCTTTAATTTATCATACTTATTTTTCATGGAACCCATCGGGTCCCGTCCATTAGAAGCTTTATAATGAGGACTTTTCTTCCTAGAATCATCACTCACAAATCGACCACTACCAATTTTTTTCTGGGGTTTGTCTCCCCACTTTAGATTGCTTATGAGAGATCTTCGCTCTCTTTTCTGTTCTTCCAGTTTATATAAGTCTGACCGAGGGATTGTCATCTTATCCTGGGTAAAATTTCTTCTTTGTACTCTTCGCATAGTGGCCATGTTAATCCATTCAAGTGAAGACTGGGTGTGAAAAGGGGGCTCCCATTGCACTTTGTCTCCTTGAGTATCATTAGTTTTCCTTCCAGGCCTAATTTTGCCCCGTGGCGTTTCTAGGTCCTGCACATATTTTCCCTTTGTGGGTGTTCCCTCATGAAATATGCCACATGCTTCTACAAAGTTTTCAATATCAACATTTACGTCGGGCCAATAGTATTTGCGAGCAACTTTTTGGCAGATGGTACCGACTTTTTCATGGTCCCCATCTTTTCCAACATGTAAGCTCCTTATTAAATTTGCCCTATATATCTTGGGAAGAACCAACTGTCCGTGACCAGTGGATCTAGTTCCTGTCTTCCTGTATAAGAGTTTGTTCTTCATGAAATATTCCCCCTTGCTCGGAGGTGTGTGGCATTTGGGCAATTTTTTAAAACATGGCTTGAGTGTCCTATCCTCAGCCTGCGCCTTCCTCATCTCCTCTGGATGAGCATTTATAGGTTCACCTTCTTCCTCCTTCTTCTGTGACCTGGTCTGCACTGTCGCCATAATCACAGGCCTCTCGGGATTCCCCAAGAAGACGTATCTACACCCCAATATCAGAGGGTAGATTGGTTCATCTATCACTGCTGCTCTGATTTCTCCTTCCACATAGCGAGTTTTCACCGTTATCCTTGCGATGGGAAGTGTCATGAGTGGTATGTCCTTAGTCGCCCCTTGTATTTCCACTGTTTCTGTGGTATACTGACTTGGGTCCACTAGGCTAGACTTCACAACTGAATCATAATCCAAACCTGTATCATAAAGGCACCTTATGGTGACCCCATTACAAATAACATCCTCACAAACTGGGGGGTGATAAGGTTCCTGTTGTCCATTAGGATTAACCTTTAATCGTTGAGTCCCCGACTTCATTGCAGCAATGTTTGAAGGTTTCCTTCTACAAAATTCGGTGTTATGGTTATCTCTCTTGCACCATTTACACCATCTTTTTCCTTGGTTAAACGGTTTCCTTTCATTATTTTTTTGGTCATTGAACTGTGAGTT
Organism: Oreohelix idahoensis; assembly: GCA_024509875.1. Lineage (NCBI taxonomy): Eukaryota > Metazoa > Mollusca > Gastropoda > Stylommatophora > Oreohelicidae > Oreohelix > Oreohelix idahoensis. The sequence goes on from JAMPIV010010005.1 coordinate 226,510, forward strand.
TCTGTCGCGATAGTCATTTCTTGGCCGCTCAAAGTTTGTCCTACCTCTATTACCCTGCTTAAAGTAATACGTGGGAATAAAAGGATATAGTATGCAAGATTAATGAGAGTGAAAGGGCAGAATGTTAGACGGGCCTGCGCGCCCAATTCTCAACCCTTCGAAAATAAAGTTCGTTCGTTCGTTCGTTCGTTCGTTCTCTATTGTCAAATTTATTAAATGGCTGTGGAGCTTTAAAATTATCTATGTGCTTCTTTTTAGCACCACTTACCTCTGCCTGGGCTGCCTGATACCTCTCAGCGACATTTAAAACCTCTCCCAATTTCTCTGCACCTTGTTCCATGAGAAATTTTCTCATGTCTGGAGCCATGGACTCTCTCAATTGCTCAATCATGATCATTTCTTTAAGATCTTGGGTCTTCCCCAGAGCAGCCCATTTCTCCAAATAGGTTTCCAGTCTAGCAGAGAATTGGTGGTATGTCTCCCCAGACAACAGTTTGGCATTTCTAAATTTCTTACGATAAAATTCACCATTCTTCTCGTACCTTAATAACAGAGCCTGCTTTAACATGTCATAATTGTCTTGGTCTTCCCTGTTCATTTTTGCGAAGACTTCATAAGAAGTACCTCTCAGTCCCTGTGATAGCTTTAAACTCCACCTCTCTCTCTCTCTAACCCATATGTAGTAGCTAATAACTCAAAACGTCCTAGGTACCCCTCTATGTCATCGTCTTTTTCAACAAAATGGTCTAAATGGAACCCCATAGCTGAGTTTGAGGCTCCCAGACTGGGCGTAGCATCTGAGGCAAAAGGGCTGGCACCATTTTCAGGAGCCTGGCCTTGTAACTCCAGCTCCCTTAGTCGTAATTCATGCTCCCTTTGCAACCTTCTATCTTCTGCCTCCCTTTCGGCAGTCAATCTTTTTTCTTCTGCCTCCCTTTGCTGTCGTTTTTCTTCTGCCTCAATCTGCAGCCTCTTAGTCTCAGCCTCTAACCTCTTCTCTTCAGCCAACCTTTCAGACTCTATTTTTCTTTCAGCCTCTTTTTCTAATCTTCTTTCTTCCCGTTCAATATATTTATCACATTCAGCCGTTACGTATTGAATTAAAATCTGACCATCCATTCCCATCTCCTTTGCGGTCAGCACAGCAGCTGATCTAAATTTTGCCAGCTCCGCCATATTTTTTTAAACAAATCTAGCAATAAGCAAAGTAAAATTTCCAACCTCTAAAGTACTTATAATTACTCTAGACTAAAATAATTCTAATTAATTAATTAACTAACACTGGCTGTGAAGATTCACCAACTTCTAATTGCCCTTTTAATTTAAAGGGACACTTTTAATTTTAAGGGAATTTTACAATTTTGTTCCCCTAATTTTATTTCTCCCACCAGGAGATCCTTATATTACTGTTTATGCTAATTATCCCGGACGAGCCCCCAATATATGTAGTGGTTTTGATGGTATTGTATGATGGTGATATTACTAAGTGTGATGTATGAGGTCAGCTGTGAAGGCTCCTGAGTTAAAATGTAGCTGTGAATTTTCAGAAGGCCTTTCTTGCTACCACTACGACCTCACACCTATCTTTTTTTCTAATGAATGTGGCTACGTTAAAATCTAGGGTACTGAATGTAATGTGTTGTATTGACATATACAAACACACACACACAGATATTAAATAATATAATATTATCAATAAAATTTAGAACACAATGAACTAAATTCAGCTGGTGAAATTTTAGAAAGTAAATCTTTTTTAAATTTATTTGTTCTGAACCAAGGTTTTATTTTGGCCAGAACATATGAAAGATTTTGGAATTTATGAGTGAATGGCATGAATAAATGACATGATAAATAAAAGGTGTGTACGTATACAATTTTCACGATTAGTTAATATTTCTACAGTTCATAATTTTATTTTCCCTGGGAGAATGATGAATAGATGTGCTGTTGGGGTGGCTTCATCCCTCCCTGTCTAAGCCTACCAAACATTGTCCATTAATGATGGAAGAAATGGGATGTTTTAGTAGTAATTCACTTTGGGTGCTATGTCTATGAAGTTGGTGTAAATCCAGCAGACCAGCCTGCTTACGTAACTTTGAAAGAGTAGTTCTGGTGCTGGAATCTGGTGGCCCCACCTCTCCGTGCTTGGGGGCAATATATCGGGTGGCCCCACCTCTCCGTGCTTGGGGGCAATACAAGGCTGTTCTGCCGAGATGCGACACTGCACGGGTCCTCACTGTCAATTATTTACCCAGCATTTGACACCACCTTTTGGTGTCACATAAAAAACTCACAGCTCTGAAATAAAGTATTGGTTTAGGTTCAGAACCTTACCTAAGGAGCCACTTCTACACGTAACAATTTACAATAACACCATTTAGACAGGGTCAGATCTCTCTGACCATACAACACATCTTACCAAGTTGGTTTCACATAGGATAAGTTTTCCCAGACTACATATTCCGAAATATGTTTATTAGCTTCTTGCCATAGGATAGGATAGGTGATATGTTCCACTGATCTCAACACTTGACCTGTCCTTCCTAATCCTTGCTGAAGTATATATATATATTGTATGTCCCTAGACCCTGAACTAGGGCGGGGGGTCTAGAGCAAATCCTTACTTGTTGTAAGTCTAGATTTCGATATGGCAGTATCAAATCACTCGAAACATTAAACAGTATTTAAAATATACAAAGAAATAATTTCAATCTTACCAGATTATGAATAAAGAACACAGAAATGCTAGCAAAACTCAGCTGAGCTGCTGGCTATAGTATGGCGTCCCTGAACTTATTTCAATTTACTTCATTGGAAATCACCACACTTAAAATTTACTGTGTCTATCACTGGACAACTATTGAGGAATGGCAAAAAAAAGCGCGTCTGAGCGCTGATAATATGATTGTCTGTGGCCAATCAATGCCTTGTGTTTTTTTCAAATTCAAATTTCCTACACTAAAGTCATTTCAGTCATGCTTCAGTCAAGTATGGATTTTTATCTGTTAGTCCGTCCGTCTCTACTTGCGTTTTCACAAAAAACGTACTTGGTTTTTGAACCAACCTATCCGTCCCCTCTACAAATTTTGTCTGTAAAGTTATTTTTAGCCACAGCTCCCACCAATGTCCCTCTCTTTCATTCTAACTAGATTTGAACACTTGAGTCTCAAGGTCGCGGTTTTTGTGCAAATTAGTGACATGTTTGATTCAATGCAGTCTTTCGCTGATGTGAACAACAGTCTTTTGTCAATGTCTTCATTATTATCTATCCGTCTGTATAAATAAAAGCATATTATTTCACTGCTCAAAATGGGCCATCCGGCCAGCTAGGTTTTATATTCCTAACATCATTATTAAGAAAAAGTTACTTTTTTAATTTTGTAATATTTCAAGCATTTGCGTTGTAATGCTTTTGCCGCTGAATTCAAATAAAAGGCTTGGTATCGCATAAGCGTCCCTTTCCGTACCTCGTGTCAATTTGGGGACGTGACTTTTCCTCCGTTCCCCCCCCCCCCCCCCCCCCCCCCCCCCCCAATTGCATCTTCTAAGCCTTGCTAGTCTCACGCAATTTTTCAGTCATATTTTTTTCCTTTTGATCCGCCGTTCTCATCCCGTTCAAATGGTAACCGTTTCAGCAATTTAATTTCCATGGCGGGTGATGACCCGCGGCGTGGGCGATCATGCCTTCTAGTAACTTACGCATTCTTTTTTATCCCTACATTTTATCCTTTGGAGATATTTTTACGTTGTATCACTGTTAATTTTATGACACATCTCCCCACTTGAAAACATGCCTACGGCAAGTTCTAAAACTAGTGATACACATAGATAAAATCTCTCCTCACGCCTGCCATTACTCTAATTTTGATCACAGGCCTTTTTTGTTTGTGGCCTAGGTGCTCTCTGCAGTTTTTCCAAATTCTTAGGATCAGGGGTCATATTACCCTGATATACAGTGTGTCCCAAGAATTCCAACTCTTTGCATCCAATACAACATTTTGTTGGCCTAGCAGTTAAGTTCGCCTCCCTAAGTCTATTAAATAACATCTCTAGAGCTTCAATGTGTTCTTCAAATGTCTCTGTGGCGACGAGAATATCATCCATGAAATTCGTGATACATGGGTTATTCAGGGGATCCAACAATTTGCGCATCATCCTTGAAAATACACTCGGAGCATTTTTCAGTCCGAATGGTAGCATATTGAATTCATAATGTCCATCCGAAGTGCTAAAAGCCAAATAAGGTCTCACTTCAGGCTTCACTGGGATCTGGTAATAGCCTTTACTAAGATCCACCTTTGAAAAGTATTTTGCCTTGTTCAGTCTGGCAAATAACTGTTTGTGTCTGGTAATGGATCCACTTGTCCTTCTGTGACCGCATTCAGTTTCCTATAATCTATGCACAGTCGGTGTTCCCCAGACGGTTTTCTCAACAAGACGACACTGGAACTAAAGGGTGATTCACTGTGTGAAATGATCCCCTCCTTCAATAAATAATCTATTTCTTCCTTCAATGCCTTCTCCTTCGCGAACGGAATAGAATAGGCTCTCATACAGATTGGGTTTGAGTCTACCAGTTTCATGTCATACTGTAGCAAATTTGTATGGCCTGGTTTATCTGTTAATACATCTGTATGTTCCTCCAGAACCTGTTGAAACTCTCTCCCTCTGGTTTTTAGTCAGGTGCTTACTGACTTTTACCTGTGCTGCTGTTTCACAAGGATGTAATGGGTATTCATGTGAGGTGAGTGGTTCCTTTTGCATTTGAGTTGCGATAGCTAAGGTCAGTAAGGGGGTGCTTTCCTGGAGTGGTCTGTCCAGATACTTCTTTAACAGGTTTACGTGATAAACTTTCTCCTTCCCCTTTTTGTCAATTTTATAGTTTGTTCTAGACACCTTCTCTAGAACCGTATATGGACCTTGCCATCCAATTTGTAATTTATTCTGGCTACCGGGTAGTAGAAGCAGCACCTTCTCTCCCACAGCTAGTTCTCTGTCCTTTGCCTTCCTATTAAAATATGCTGCATGTTTCTTCCTGGCTTGTTTCAAATTATCATTTGCCAGTTTCCATCCAGCTTTCAAACGAGTGGTCAGTTCGTTCACGTATTGATAAGATGAGGTAACAGTCTCTTCCGCCTTCTCATCTGTCCAGGTCCTTAATAAAGCTTACATCTGGATCTTTAATTTATCATACTTATTTTTCATGGAACCCATCGGGTCCCGTCCATTAGAAGCTTTATAATGAGGACTTTTCTTCCTAGAATCATCACTCACAAATCGACCACTACCAATTTTTTTTCTGGGGTTTGTCTCCCCACTTTAGATTGCTTATGAGAGATCTTCGCTCTCTTTTCTGTTCTTCCAGTTTATATAAGTCTGACCGAGGGATTGTCATCTTATCCTGGGTAAAATTTCTTCTTTGTACTCTTCGCATAGTGGCCATGTTAATCCATTCAAGTGAAGACTGGGTGTGAAAAGGGGGCTCCCATTGCACTTTGTCTCCTTGAGTATCATTAGTTTTCCTTCCAGGCCTAATTTTGCCCCGTGGCGTTTCTAGGTCCTGCACATATTTTCCCTTTGTGGGTGTTCCCTCATGAAATATGCCACATGCTTCTACAAAGTTTTCAATATCGACATTTACGTCGGGCCAATAGTATTTGCGAGCAACTTTTTGGCAGATGGTACCGACTTTTTCATGGTCCCCATCTTTTCCAACATGTAAGCTCCTTATTAAATTTGCCCTATATATCTTGGGAAGAACCAACTGTCCGTGACCAGTGGATCTAGTTCCTGTCTTCCTGTATAAGAGTTTGTTCTTCATGAAATATTCCCCCTTGCTCGGAGGTGTGTGGCATTTGGGCAATTTTTTAAAACATGGCTTGAGTGTCCTATCCTCAGCCTGCGCCTTCCTCATCTCCTCTGGATGAGCATTTATAGGTTCACCTTCTTCCTCCTTCTTCTGTGACCTGGTCTGCACTGTCGCCATGATCACAGGCCTCTCGGGATTCCCCAAGAAGACGTATCTACACCCCAATATCAGAGGGTAGATTGGTTCATCTATCACTGCTGCTCTGATTTCTCCTTCCACATAGCGAGTTTTCACCGTTATCCTTGCGATGGGAAGTGTCATGAGTGGTATGTCCTTAGTCGCCCCTTGTATTTCCACTGTTTCTGTGGTATACTGACTTGGGTCCACTAGGCTAGACTTCACAACTGAATCATAATCCAAACCTGTATCATAAAGGCACCTTATGGTGACCCCATTACAAATAACATCCTCACAAACTGGGGGGTGATAAGGTTCCTGTTGTCCATTAGGATTAACCTTTAATCGTTGAGTCCCCGACTTCATTGCAGCAATGTTTGAAGGTTTCCTTCTACAAAATTCGGTGTTATGGTTATCTTTCTTGCACCATTTACACCATCTTTTTCCTTGGTTAAACGGTTTCCTTTCATTATTTTTTTGGTCATTGAACTGTGAGTTTCTGTCGCGATAGTCATTTCTTGGCCGCTCAAAGTTTGTCCTACCTCTATTACCCTGCTTAAAGTAATACGTGGGAATAAAAGGATATAGTATGCAAGATTAATGAGAGTGAAAGGGCAGAATGTTAGACGGGCCTGCGCGCCCAATTCTCAACCCTTCGAAAATAAAGTTCGTTCGTTCGTTCGTTCGTTCGTTCTCTATTGTCAAATTTATTAAATGGCTGTGGAGCTTTAAAATTATCTATGTGCTTCTTTTTAGCACCACTTACCTCTGCCTGGGCTGCCTGATACCTCTCAGCGACATTTAAAACCTCTCCCAATTTCTCTGCACCTTGTTCCATGAGAAATTTTCTCATGTCTGGAGCCATGGACTCTCTCAATTGCTCAATCATGATCATTTCTTTAAGATCTTGGGTCTTCCCCAGAGCAGCCCATTTCTCCAAATAGGTTTCCAGTCTAGCAGAGAATTGGTGGTATGTCTCCCCAGACAACAGTTTGGCATTTCTAAATTTCTTACGATAAAATTCACCATTCTTCTCGTACCTTAATAACAGAGCCTGCTTTAACATGTCATAATTGTCTTGGTCTTCCCTGTTCATTTTTGCGAAGACTTCATAAGAAGTACCTCTCAGTCCCTGTGATAGCTTTAAACTCCACCTCTCTCTCTCTAACCCATATGTAGTAGCTAATAACTCAAAACGTCCTAGGTACCCCTCTATGTCATCGTCTTTTTCAACAAAATGGTCTAAATGAAACCCCATAGCTGAGTTTGAGGCTCCCAGACTGGGCGTAGCATCTGAGGCAAAAGGGCTGGCACCATTTTCAGGAGCCTGGCCTTGTAACTCCAGCTCCCTTAGTCGTAATTCATGCTCCCTTTGCAACCTTCTATCTTCTGCCTCCCTTTCGGCAGTCAATCTTTTTTTCTTCTGCCTCCCTTTGCTGTCGTTTTTCTTCTGCCTCAATCTGCAGCCTCTTAGTCTCAGCCTCTAACCTCTTCTCTTCAGCCAACCTTTCAGACTCTAATTTTCTTTCAGCCTCTTTTTCTAATCTTCTTTCTTCCCGTTCAATATATTTATCACATTCAGCCGTTACGTATTGAATTAAAATCTGACCATCCATTCCCATCTCCTTTGCGGTCAGCACAGCAGCTGATCTAAATTTTGCCAGCTCCGCCATATTTTTTAAACAAATCTAGCAATAAGCAAAGTAAAATTTCCAACCTCTAAAGTACTTATAATTACTCTAGACTAAAATAATTCTAATTAATTAATTAACTAACACTGGCTGTGAAGATTCACCAACTTCTAATTGCCCTTTTAATTTAAAGGGACACTTTTAATTTTAAGGGAATTTTACAATTTTGTTCCCCTAATTTTATTTCTCCCACCAGGAGATCCTTATATTACTGTTTATGCTAATTATCCCGGACGAGCCCCCAATATATGTAGTGGTTTTGATGGTATTGTATGATGGTGATATTACTAAGTGTGATGTATGAGGTCAGCTGTGAAGGCTCCTGAGTTAAAATGTAGCTGTGAATTTTCAGAAGGCCTTTCTTGCTACCACTACGACCTCACACCTATCTTTTTTTCTAATGAATGTGGCTACGTTAAAATCTAGGGTACTGAATGTAATGTGTTGTATTGACATATACAAACACACACACACAGATATTAAATAATATAATATTATCAATAAAATTTAGAACACAATGAACTAAATTCAGCTGGTGAAATTTTAGAAAGTAAATCTTTTTTAAATTTATTTGTTCTGAACCAAGGTTTTATTTTGGCCAGAACATATGAAAGATTTTGGAATTTATGAGTGAATGGCATGAATAAATGACATGATAAATAAAAGGTGTGTACGTATACAATTTTCACGATTAGTTAATATTTCTACAGTTCATAATTTTATTTTCCCTGGGAGAATGATGAATAGATGTGCTGTTGGGGTGGCTTCATCCCTCCCTGTCTAAGCCTACCAAACATTGTCCATTAATGATGGAAGAAATGGGATGTTTTAGTAGTAATTCACTTTGGGTGCTATGTCTATGAAGTTGGTGTAAATCCAGCAGACCAGCCTGCTTACGTAACTTTGAAAGAGTAGTTCTGGTGCTGGAATCTGGTGGCCCCACCTCTCCGTGCTTGGGGGCAATATATCGGGTGGCCCCACCTCTCCGTGCTTGGGGCAATACAAGGCTGTTCTGCCGAGATGCGACACTGCACGGGTCCTCACTGTCAATTATTTACCCAGCATTTGACACCACCTTTTGGTGTCAACATAAAAAACTCACAGCTCTGAAATAAAGTATTGGTTTAGGTTCAGAACCTTACCTAAGGAGCCACTTCTACACGTAACAATTTACAATAACACCATTTAGACAGGGTCAGATCTCTCTGACCATACAACACATCTTACCAAGTTGGTTTCACATAGGATAAGTTCTCCCAGACTACATATTCCGAAATATGTTTATTAGCTTCTTGCCATAGGATAGGATAGGTGATATGTTCCACTGATCTCAACACTTGATCTGTCCTTCCTAATCCTTGCTGGAGTATATATATATATATATATTGTTTGTCCCTAGACCCTGAACTAGGGCGGGGGGGGTCTAGAGCAAATCCTTACTTGTTGTAAGGCTAGATTTCGATATGGCAGTATCAAATCACTCGAAACATTAAACAATATTTAAAATATACAAAGAAATAATTTCAATCTTACCAGATTATGAATAAAGAACACAGAAATGCTAGCAAAACTCAGCTGAGCTGCTGGCTATAGTATGGCGTCCCTGAACTTATTTCAATTTACTTCATTGGAAATCACCACACTTAAAATTTACTGTGTCTATCACTGGACAACTATTGAGGAATGGCAAAAAAAGCGCGTCTGAGCGCTGATAATATGATTGTCTGTGGCCAATCAATGCCTTGTGTTTTTCAAATTCAAATTTCCTACACTAAAGTCATTTCAGTCATGCTTCAGTCAAGTATGGATTTTTATCTGTTAGTCCGTCCGTCTCTACTTGCGTTTTCACAAAAAACGTACTTGGTTTTTGAACCAACCTATCCGTCCCCTCTACAAATTTTGTCTGTAAAGTTATTTTTAGCCACAGCTCCCACCAATGTCCCTCTCTTTCATTCTAACTAGATTTGAACACTTGAGTCTCAAGGTCGCGGTTTTTGTGCAAATTAGTGACATGTTTGATTCAATGCAGTCTTTCGCTGATGTGAACAACAGTCTTTTGTCAATGTCTTCATTATTATCTATCCGTCTGTATAAATAGAAGCATATTATTTCACTGCTCAAAATGGGCCATCCGGCCAGCTAGGTTTTATATTCCTAACATCATTATTAAGAAAAAGTTACTTTTTTAATTTTGTAATATTTCAAGCATCTGCGTTGTAATGCTTTTGCCGCTGAATTCAAATAAAAGGCTTGGTATCGCATAAGCGTCCCTTTCCGTACCTCGTGTCAATTTGGGGACGTGACTTTTCCTCCGTTCCCCCCCCCCCCAATTGCATCTTCTAAGCCTTGCTAGTCTCACGCAATTTTTTTAGTCATATTTTTTTCCTTTTGATCCGCCGTTCTCATCCCGTTCAAATGGTAACCGTTTCAGCAATTTAATTTCCATGGCGGGTGATGACCCGCGGCGTGGGCGATCATGCCTTCTAGTAACTTACGCATTCTTTTTATCCCTACATTTTATCCTTTGGAGATATTTTACGTTGTATCACTGTTAATTTTATGACAGTGATAAATACATAGTTGTATTAATCTCATGTCATCTTTCATCATATCATCATCTTGTCATATATTCTTATGACATCATCTCTTTATGCCATCCTCCTTTCTCACCAGGTGTGGGTCTACATGATTGCAGCATACCTGTGTGTCAGTTTTATGCTCTTTGTCATTGCTCGGTTCAGCCCCTACGAATGGTGCAACCCCCATCCTTGTAATCCTGATATGGATGAAGTAGAGAACCAGTTTACCATCATGAACAGTTTGTGGTTTACAATAGGTTCCCTCATGCAGCAAGGTTGGTTGCCGATAGACTAATGCTTACTGTATTAGTAACAGTTTAATGGTTGAGTTATAACATACTGTGCTGCCATCCAGAGCCGGATTAACATAGTAGCAAAAGTAGCATGTGCTACGGGCCCCGCGCTTTTAGGGGCCCCGCGCTAATAAATACTACCCCTGTTCACAAAGTTCCGGGACTCATTTTTTATCCGGAAAACCGTTATAAGGAGCTAGGTGATATTAACACAGTGCACGTGTCAACCACGTGCCACTATATGTACCAAACCTGAAGTTTGTAATTTCGCGCATGCGGTAGCGTATAAGCAGATGTGACCTAGTAGTACTCGTCGCGTTTCAAAAAATGGACGGCAAAATTCAACAACGTGTGTGCATTGATTTCTGCTTTCGTCTAGGAAAAACTGGTTCCGAAACTCTCGAAATGTTGCAAACAGCTTTCGGAGAGTCCTGTTTAAGTAGATCTAAAACATTTGAGTGGTATTCCCGTTTCAAAAGTGGACTCCGATCCTTTGAAGATGGCCCCCGTCAAGGGAGACCCTCCACCTCCCACACCGACGAGTTCGTAGCACGTGTGCAAGAAATGATACGCGCTGACCGACGTCTGACTATCAGAAAGGTTGCTGATGATATTGGAATATCAATTGGTACGGGCCATAAAATCGTAACTGAAGATTTGCACATGAGACGGGTGTCAGCGAAACCCGTTCCACGCTATCTGACTGACGACCAGAAGGACGATCGGTTGTCCATTCGCACTGACCTCCTTGAGATAGCAAAAAACGACACAAATTTCATGTGCTCGATAATAACTGGTGATGAAAGCTGGGTGTACGGATATGACCCGGAAACAAAGCAAATGTCCTCCCAGTGGCAAACGCAATCATCTCCTCGGCCGAAGAAGGCACGACAGGTCAAGTCCAATGTCAAGACCATGTTAATAGCGTTTTTCGACATTGATGGCCTGGTGCATCATATATACGTCCCTATTAGTCAGATTGTCAATGCTGAATTCTACAAAACAGTCCTGCAACGCCTCCGCGACGCTGTGCTCAGACATCGCCCTGAGAAGTAGCGCACAGGCAATTGGCTTGTTCATCATGACAATGCACCTGCACACAGGTCTGTCACCACAAACGCATTTTTGACGAAGCACAACATTCCATTGCTCCCGCATCCTCCATACTCACCCGATCTTGCTCCGTGTGACTTTTTCTTGTTCCCGCAACTTAAGAAAACAATGAAAGGTCGTAGATTCGATGACATTCAGCAGATTCAAGCCAACGCGACGAGACAAATGAAGGCTAGTCCGCAAAGTGACTACAAGAGGTGCTTCCTTCAGTGGCAGGAACGTTGGAATAAGTGTGTACACTCACAAGGGAACTACTTTGAAGGAGATAGAACCAACTAGTATGTAAGTCTACTTATTCAATTCCAAAAAATGAGTCCCGGAACTTTGTGAACAGGGGAGGTATATACATAATTTTTTGGTCATCTTCTAATACGAGCGTTAAACCAATGATCTTGTGAGTTATGCCATCTTTAGCGCCTTTTCATTTGGTGTCACTAAATTGTGAGAGAAAGAGCATAAGAGGGTGACTTAGTGTGACTCTTCATTATTTGTATCTTAACTGTTTGCGGACGGAAGCCATTTAAGTGGCGTTAAAAATTTGGTCACGTTTGGACGGAAGCCACTTTTTTGGCTCTAGGCGACTGCCCCTCTAATTTTGTTTCGTTCTTTGTGAAATGAATTTGCATTAACAATAAAAACTAGAATTTAAGAAACGGAAACTTCCTGTTTTAATTGAGGTATACGGCGTGCTCGCACTCTCTTTCGATCTTGATTAAAATGTATTGATTTGTAAGGTTAGAAAACTCAAAAAATGAGCAGTAGACACAGAGATATTGGACGTAATTATGCTTCTGGAAGTGACAAACGTAAAGCGAAGGAAGAAAAAGAAAGAAGAGATCAACTTGTGATATCAAAAACACGTAAGCTGACAGAATATTTTGATGTTCATGGTGGTGGTACTCTAACCGCTGAAGCTGGAAGTACAGGAACAACTAGTACTAGTGCAGGCTGTGCAGCAGAAGACATACAGCAAAACCCAGTATACACTGAGTCTGAATGTGAAAGAATAAGGGAAACGAAGAAGTACTCTAATGATATTGGTGACTGGCCGAACAATATAGATGACTGTGAGCGTGAATATTGAATATCCAAGGGAAGTGAAAAATGTCAACATGTTGATAGTGCCTTCTCTTCATCCGTGCGATTGTATGACACTGAAAAGAAAACTCGATACTGCCAGAAGTCTTATTTTACACATATTCATAAACTTACAAACAAGCAACATGCAAGAAAATGGTTATGCTTTTCAGAAAGTAAAGGGCGCCTATTCTGTTTCCCATGCAAGCTTATGAGTTCAGAATGTTCATCAAAGTTTACTGTGGAAGGGTTTAATGACTGGAAAAATGCAAGCAATCTATTGCGTCGAAGAAATACAAGTATTGTTCCGTTTCATTGGGTTCTACTCCAGACATATCTAATATGGACCAGCTGACTTTGACTCTGCGCTATGTTTTGCCATCTGGACCAGTTGAAAGATTTGTGACATTTTTGGATATGGAAGGTCATAGTGCTGAACAGCTTACTAAAAGTCTACTTAATTTTTTAAAGGCAAATGACATTGATATTAAAGACTGCCGTGGTCAAAGTTATGACAACGCCAGCAACATGAGTGGCAAGTTTATAGGATTACAAGCACGAATTAAAGAGACGAATAAATTTGCGCATTACATTCCGTGTTTTGCACATTCACTAAATTTGGTTGGAAAATATGCTGCTGAAGGTTGTCAAGAAGCAGTCATTTTCTCTGGATTTGTTGAAAGCCTGTACACCTTCTTTTCTGCTTCTACCTACCGGTGGGGTCTCCTTTCTACTGCATTATGTGCTGGCGGTACTCATAATAAGTCCCATTTGCCCTTTGTGAAAAGACTGTCAGATACCAAGTGGTCCGCTCGGGCAGATGCAACAAAAGCATTTTTACACAGCATTTCTGCAATAAAACAAGTCTTGGATGATATTTCAGATAACAATGATCAGAAGGCAGAGTGTCACCAACAGGCTCGTGGTCTACTTTCAACCATGATGAAGTTAGAAACAGGAATAATGATCATACTGGGGGATCAAGTATTACAGCGTTTTCAAATGACCAGTGCTTCTTTGCAATCTTCTGACCAAGATTTGAATACAGCTTGTGCACTCTATGAATCCCTGCGGGGGTATATTCAAGCTATGCGGTCTACTTTTGCAGACATAGAGCAAAAGGCCAAGGATCTGACTGAGTGTGAACATTATCAAGAACAAACTAGAAGAAAAGACAAACGAAATCGAGAGTACGATGATTTCAGTGGTTCCAGCTGTCGTGAAATATTCTAATCCACATATATAAATTATCAGGTAAATGTAAAGCCTAACAAATAATTTAATAAAAGGAAAGAAGAATGGTAAAGAACAGTGCTGTCACAATGACTGTACGCGAAATCCCCTTTGTGTTCTCCTGCGTCTGCTAATTGTAACGTTTCACGTTGATAGTAAAGCCTTCTGCAGTATACACGCGTTTCCCAAAAACACTAAAAAGTGTACTCCATTTCTAAGAAAAACCTTGAGATACGCAAGTTGACCTAGAATTAAAATTCCATTCATGTCTTTTTCTACACTATGTTACCAAAAACAAAAGACAGATGGACTAAAGATAGAAAGAAGGGAGAGGCAGAAAGCAGGCACAGGCAATACTAACACGAGTCGCGCGATACACAATTACCACCATCACGCGTGTAAGGCCACATGCACTAACTTTATTTCAGACGGACAGTGATAAAAACATCAGAATCGCTCAGTGAAAGAATTTTAAACCACCATTGTACGGAAATAGGCCACAAGTTACATTTGAATTGATTGGATGGAATGATATGTAAGGCTAAACACGATTAGTCGGACTATAAATGCTATCTTTTGTTGTCAAGGGAGACGGAAGTAAGAGTACTTTTTTTCAAACTATTGGGTAGAGATGGCCTGATTGGTTAGGTCGGTTAATATAGTTAATTGATAGCGTTAGTTCGAGACCACTAGTTCAAATAAGCTTGATAAAGCAACAGTGCGTTGAAGCCAGCTCATATTTTTGCTAAATAAAAGCCTGGAACATAAGCAGATGGGAATTTGTGCCAGTATTTGTGGCTACATTCATTGCTAGTCAACGTATCTGTGTTTATTTCCTTGAATTGTGGTAGGTTGAAATATTTGATCTCTTTTTAATGAAAATTGAATGTACATTGATAATTTATGTCTGTATATATGTGCAGTTCAGTAGCGAACATGAGACAAGGCCTATATCTATATATATATTGCTCCAACCTGAACAGAAGGTGTCGGAGAAAAGTCAAACTACATGGAATTACTGTGTTTGTGATGTATTGTGCTCAGTCTAGCCAGATAGTATAAATTAGTTCTGAAGTAGGAGGTACATCCTTCTTGTTTCAGGGACTGTGGTCCTAGTATTGAAGCCGCACCTGGTCTGAGCGTTTGCTGAATCCAGAGGCTGACAGCATACTCTTGGGTCCCTATAGTAACCAGTGAGGTGTCTTCAGAAACAGTGAATAGTCGAGCAGAGGAGTCCTTGCCTGCCGCCATCACGAAAGTTAAGCCCACTGTGGCCAAAAGAGCTCAACACTATGTACCCCTCGTAAATGACACTAACTTAATTAAAGAGGGGCAATTAATTGTTTTAATGTTCGGAACTGAGACCATCTCCAATACTAGTTCCAACATACACAAGCACATGCAGTCATGATGTCTAATAAGAATCTATCTTGAAGAACAAAACCAGTATTACCTCATATTACCACATCACAACTCACACACATAGAATACTAATATTGTATGTCAATGCAAAGACCACATTTATATATGTGTACATAATATTTGAAATTACATGTTATTATATTGCCTG
Organism: Oreohelix idahoensis; assembly: GCA_024509875.1. Lineage (NCBI taxonomy): Eukaryota > Metazoa > Mollusca > Gastropoda > Stylommatophora > Oreohelicidae > Oreohelix > Oreohelix idahoensis. The sequence continues at coordinate 242,055 of JAMPIV010010005.1, forward strand.
GTTCACTGTGTAGTTGAATCAGGATCACTATTGTAGAGAAAATCAATACATATGTACATATCTGAAATTTATCATTGAATCTTTTAAGATAGTCTTCTAGAGTGTTGACTGTTTGTGAGTGTCACAGTATTGTCAAGTGTGGTGGAATAATTAAATTGTTTATCTGTTGTTGTTGTGGTGACTTACACTTCATCATTTGCATAACCCTAGACATATAACGTTGCCAACACAATATTCCAGAATAATTCTGACTGAGATATAAATATGTGGCAGTAAGTAAGGTTATCTGTAAAACACTACACATATTAGATACAGATACCTTCACAGCTGATCTCAGTCAGTACACTAAGTCCCTATAAATATTTATATTATCCCACTTTACCACACCAGCCCACTTGATCCACTTGTTGAATCTCAAAACGCCTTCTCAGCAGTTTAAAAGCCGAACATTTCTTGTCCTTATTGATAGCTTGCTCTCTGCCTTGTCAAAACACCAGAAAGCTTATCAAAAGTTGAATGATGTATTTGGATTCCTTCGTCAGTTACAGTCGTTTACACCTGAAGAGGTGGTAATGAGATCATCGAATCTTATTAAATCATATCCGGAAGATCTGGAAGAAAGTCTTTGTGAAGAACGTGTGCAGTTTACAGAACTGTTGAAAACTGATCTTGCTTCTCATATTGGCACTACTCTAGACCTTGTAGAGCTACAGTTTTACCGTTTGATAATTGACAATTCTTTGGAGTCTTGTTTTCCAAATGTAGAAATCGCCTTGCGCATCTATTTGTCACTAATGGTAACCAACTGCAGTGGAGAACGATCATTTTCAAAACTGAAACTTATTAAAAATGAACTAAGGAGCACCATAGGTCAAAAGAGATTGAACAATCTCACACTTATGAGCATTGAACATAAACTTCTGCGTGAAATTGATACATCCTATATCATCAACAAATTTGCTCATGCTAAATGTAGAAACATTAATATTTAAACAATAATGTTGACTGTGTTGTTACTTTTGATAATGATAATTACTATGCAAATTAAAAATGTATGTGTTCAAATATATTTGTTTTGTTTTATTGGGGTTTTTTTTTTTAATATAGGGCCCCTTTCTTAACATATGCTACAGGCCCCGTACTAGCTTAATCCGGCCCTGCTGCAATCCATCTAGTCAGAAACATGGTTAGCATTAGCAGCTATATTTCAGTCAAGCCCTAGCTCTAAATCTTAATGCTAAAACCCTAATCTTGTTTTATTTAAATAAACACTTAATATCGGAGCCGCGGAAGAGCAGTGGTTAGTGCACTGGCTTCCTATCTCGGTGGTCCATGGTTCGATCCCCATTTGAGGCGGGATTTTTTAGACTGCAAATGGCTCAGGGGTCGACCCAGCCTCATGAATTGGGTACCAGAGCAACTCTGGGAAGGTTAAGGCGGCCGGCGTGATGCTGACCACATCACCCCTAGTGTGTCGATGGTAAAAAAAATACGGGCCTAACACCATATTCCCAATATGCTTCAATGGGCGTGTAACCCTTTACCTTTTACACTTAATATCACTCTTATTACTGTAGAGTATTGAGTGGCAGAATGGTTAGAGCTCTTGCTTCTCAAGGCACAGTTACTGGGTTTGAAACCTAGTAGCTTTACGCTCCAGTTTACCCAGCTGTTAAAGGGTACTCTATTCTGCACTCGTGTCGGGGAAGACAAAAGCAGCAATGAATGGAAATGATAATATCACCTAATAAAGCTCAAGCCTTGAATAGTAAAGTCTCTAACACTTCACATCCCTACAGCATTATATGCAGTGGAGCTATCTTTACTGTCTACCATTAACCTTAACCCTGACCCTGTTTGTGAGATACAGAACCCCTGCACAGAAAAAGCTTATTCAACTGTTTAATATTTTTCTTTGTGTTGTACATTTACTTGTTATTTGTGTAAATCTGAGATGTGTCTATGAACCATAATCCTCAAAAAATAATAGTTCTATCATTTCCTCTTATAGGTTCAGAATAATTTTGATGCAACTGACCTGGAATTTCCAAATCCCTGCCATGTTTTACATAAATATATCTATTTCCGGAAGGCTTATGTCAATACATACATTTTTGCCATTGCCTATGTTAATTTACCAGTTATCTTAATCTTAATTTTACAACCAGGGTGTGAGATAGCTCCGCGCGCTCTGTCAACCCGTATGGTTTCTGGTATGTGGTGGTTCTTTACCCTGATCATGATCTCCTCCTACACGGCCAACCTGGCAGCTTTCCTCACAGTAGAGAGGATGGTGTCTGACATCAACAGTGCTGATGATCTGGCTAAGCAAACCAAAATTAAATATGGCACCTATGAGGGAGGAGCTACTAAGGAATTCTTCAAGGTTTGTGCAAAGTTGAGTCTACAGCACTTTTAATTCACTACACGTTAAAGTCTATAATACCATGCCCGTTCAACAGCAATGGAATCTGACTAAACAGTTTGATGATCTGGATTTTGCAGATGAGTTGGCTCTTCTGTCCCATAACTGTAATAAGATGCAAGAGAAAATGAAAATTCTCGATGAGAGGTCACAAAAAGTGGGCCTGAAAATACACAGGGAAAAGACAAAGATTATGAGAATAAATGCAAGAAATGATAACAAGGTTGAACTTGAAGAAACACCACTAAAGGATGTAGAATCGTACACATATGTTGGCAGTAATATAGACAAAATTCGAGGGACAGACAGTGATATCAAAATAAGAATACAAAAAGCAAGAGGAGCTTTCATTGCATTGGGAAACATGGAGAACAAGAGAAATCAAGTCCAACACGACAATAAGAATCTTCAACTCAAATGTGAAGTCAGTCCTATTGTATGGCTCTGAGACATGGAGAACAACAAAAACAACAACCAAAAAGTTACAGACTTTTATAAATGGGTGCTTGCGTAGAATAGAAGGACTGAAATGGTATGACAAAGTCACAAATGTGGAATTGATGACAAGAACCAGACAAGTGCCAGTGGAACAAGAGTTGAGAAGAAGACGCTGGCGATGGATAGGACACACATTGAGGAAACCTGTTGATAGCATTACAAGGCAGTCCTTGTTCTGGAATCCACAGGGAAAGAGAGGCAGAGGTAAAACAAAAAACACATGGAGAAGAGAACTGGAAGCAGAGGTGAAAATGATGAGGAAAACATGGAAAGAACTTGAGCGGATGGCACAGGACAGGAAGGCTTGGCGTGAATTTGTTGAAGCCTATGCTCCATGTTGAGCTCAAAAATAACGAGAATGAAGATAATACAAATATGAAGATAACAAAATCATCAGCAGGGTACTTTTTTTATTTCCTATAAGCTTGCTATTCAAAACAATTAAATTGCATTTGTGTAATGATCTCAGTTTTAAAGAATAAAACGAATAGAATTAATTCCACAGAAGTTTTATATTTCAAACAGTGCTGCCAATAACACACAAACTGTTGTTCTTTCTTCACAAACACTTCAGTGCCTGATTGAAAATGGCAGATCTGTATACCTTGTAATAACTTAACCTCTTGCGTCAATTGTCATTATGTTTTTAAAACGAAAGTAATGGTTTTCATGTTGAAGATTGCTGCACACAACTTGAACAGTTTTCTTTTCCAATGTTCCATTCTCCAGATGTTCGTGTGGTCTAATTTTTCACGTTTTGAGAAATAGTGCTATCCTCAGATGTTAGAGCTGGTTTGCCACTCAAGTTTGAATGTGATCCTTTATAATTCCAACAGCTTAATTATTGATGCTATGTAGTTGTACTGTTATTTCTTAAATAATTAAATGGCATCTGGCTTAACTTCCAAAAAACACTTTGGCTTTAAGGAAGCAGTGTCAAGGTTTCCATTTTTATTTACTGCTTATGATATAAATGGTCTTGTCTTCACTGTCAAGGTCAGAATTCCTAGTGAACCTTTAAAAATGAATTACAACATGTTAACTAGAGGAAAAAAGTTTAAAATTATGATAAAAGTTGAGAGCTCATTGTCACTAGTGGTTTTCTAAAGAGTCTACCTGAGAGCAGACAAAAGGTCTGTGTGACATCTGAGACAAGACAAATGTCTGAGTGAGGACTGAGAAGAGTTATGGTGTTGAATGTGGATAGAGTGACTTATAGTTTTCAGGAGTAAAGAACAGATACTGACTGTCCCTCCTACCATTCAATGACTATGTTTCACCTACTGTCACTCAGCCTCTCTTAATTGGAGTACGGTTTAGTACACATTAGTGACTCCACAAACAAACACGTACCAGTTGATACTGAGGAGAATGTTGAGTGTACTTTATGTGATGATGTGTACTGTCACTGGATACTGACTGGTATATCGTGCTGTAATATGATTTATCGCGAATGCGTGACATGAAAGTTCGTCAAGGTGGACATCTGTGTAGCAGTGTAGACTTGTATCACAACATGTAACATACAAGAATGTATGTGGCATTCATCACATTGAAAGGTATGGATGTAGAATTGCTGAAACCATATGTTGTACGTGTTACAGGTATGGAGTCACAAATATAGGTGAACAGCTGTGTACGTTTTTCACCATTTATTATAGTCACAGCAACAAGACGTAGACAAATCCATGTAAGCATGACACAGGAACATGGCGGATATGAAGACAGTTCACTACAATTGCATGTACATAAGTTCCAATAAATATATAATTATCAATGTGTTGCTGACTCCAATTTATATCTCAGTCCACAACTAGCAGAAACACCCCGCATTACAGAACGGGTAAATAGCTGTATACATATCCAACAGTTTCATTCTGATTCTTCTTGAATCACTCTTCTTAAGCCGACCCCAAACATGGCGGGCGACGAAATTAGCATAGTCCATCCCTCTAATAGGACGTATCGAAGATAGGCTGTTCTTTCGAAGATAGTCTTATATAACTCCCTTCAACATCAAGCGAGTTTTCATTTTCAAAGTTATAATAGCAATAACTGATAACCCATCTGTTCTTCCACTCCAGATAGTTATATATATTAGGCCTCTATAAAACAGTAAACACTGTGGATTCTTCATCTGTAGACATAAGTGTCTAAGTTCAAAATATACCGCTAATCATGCGGGTTGTAGAATACTATGGGTTTCTGTGTGTACATCTAAACCTAACAGTCTTAGATGGCTCCAACGAGCGTAACAAGTAGAATACTCTGCCTTTCAACCATTCGTGAGCTATCGTCACCGGTTGACCTAAAATGCGTTCATCTTGTACTGCGAACAAAGGAAGTGTGAATGTTTCGTCTTTACCTTGCTACGAATTCCCAACGAAACTTCATAGCAACTGTCGTCTTCTTGACAAACAGAAATAACACAGGGGACTTTAAATAACAGTGGAAGAGTTTCCATCCCCAAAACAATGCAGAGAAATAACCAGACATTCCGTCTGACAGAACCCAATTCAACAAACGGCCTCCCGCACCGGAAATCTTCTCCAAACTCTCCCTAGTTTAGACATGCGCTGTTCGCATCAACTCTGACCTATGCAGACAGCTGGTATAACCTTTTAAGAGGAGTAACTACATATTTACTTTCCCTCAAAGCAAAAAATGAGTATTCGCCCTTAGATTATGGTTCTAACGAAAAATACATTAGACCCAAAATCTTATTCAAAATATTTTCAAACATAACAAGTATACAGACAGACTACATTACCAGTTATGAAAACTGCACGTAACAGTCTTACCACACCTCCCGGGAAAAAAAATGAAACTTTTTTTTTTTTAAATACATCTAGGAGCAACATACAATAGGCTCACAACGCATGAATAATGCGCAGATGAAAGTATCAGAAACAATTATAACGCCAAATGTGAGGCTAAGTCGACTTATGGAGCGACCGGTGAGAATATATCTCATAATCTCAGAGAAAGCGTTTATCTAAGTATAAATGTTTCCAGGGAGGTGTCACCAACGCATTCTACCATGTTGGCAATGACACAATGCATACAAAAATTCAATACAATAATTTCATATTAGGTATCTTAAGTTCATGATTAACAAAGAAGAAAAATCAGCAAAGAACAGCGGTGAATATACATCAATGAACCGCTAAGTAGTGATACAATCACTATATTACAAATTACCAATGTGTACCTATCTTGATATAGAAAGAAACTATTATAGACTTAGACGTATTAGGAAGTCCAAGACATAAAAGTTAGGTGGAATCATGTGGGCATCTGGACAAAATGTCTACCATCACATTATCTGATCCACGGATAGCTCGTACCGAGAAATGAAAAGGTTGAAGAGCAATTGCATATCGAGTAGACCTCGAGCGCTTCGAATTCTTACTCTGTATAGCCGTAAGAGCTTTCTGGTCGGTTTCTACTATGAAATGTGCGCCTAGAAGGAATCTTTGTAGTTTGAAAATTGACCAGACCATAGCCAACAGTTCACGGTCTAAAACCGAATAATTCCTTTCTGCAGCATTAAGTTTTCTGGAGATATACATTACAGGATGCAGAGTTCCAGAGTACTCTTGCATTAGTGCCGCTCCAATCCCAGTGGATGAAGCGTCACTACGAAGAAAAAATGTCTTATCTTTAGTAGGTAACACTAAAATAGGTGGTGGTGAAAACATAGTTTTGATCTTATCCAGCGAGGATTGGCATTCCTGAGACCAGTGAACCATATTAGGAGACCCTTTCTTTAGTAGTGTAGAAAGAGGTGCCATGATAGAGGATAGATTCGGAATGAATCTTCCATAAAATTGTATAAGACCTAAGAGACTTCGCACTTGCTTTTTAGTCTTAGGAATAGAGATGTTAAGTATTTTAGTGATATTATGGTCCTCTGTCTTTAGGAAACCATGACCGACTCGGTGCCGTAGGAAAGAAATTTCGCTAAAACCAATGTAGGCTTTAGAGGGTTTCGCTGTCAGGTTATGCTCGCGTAAAGTAGACAGTAATTCATATAACCCCGAATAGTGATCTTCCCAAGTATCGCTGAAAAGACAGATGTCGTCTAGGTATGTAATTACATCTGACCGATAAGATAGGATTCGACGCATCATGCGTACGAATGTAGCAGGGGCGTTCATAAGGCCGAAAGGCATGAAATTCCATTGGAAAAGACCCCTAGGTGTAGAAAAAGCAGTAAAAGGTTTGGCGCGTTCAGATAACGGAACTTGCCAATATCCTTTAGACAAATCAAGTTTAGTGAAAAAAGGAGATTTAGAAAGCCTAGTAAGTAGCTCTTCTAGTAAAGGCATAGGTTCAGCATCGAACTTCGTAACTTGATTCAATTTGCGATAGTCAACGCAAAGACGTATGTTATTGTCTTTTTTTCGAACAATAACCATCGGCGAAGAATATGCAGAAGTGGATGGTTCAATTATTTTTAAATCTATCATCTCATCCAATTCCTTCTCAACCTGTTCTTGAAAATGTATAGGGATAGGATAAGGTCTGACCCTAATAGGAGTATGGTCAGTTAGAACAATGTCATGTTCAATGACACGAGTTTGTCCAGGGATGTCAGTAAGGACATCCTGAAATGTTTGTAACATAGTCGAAACTTGTCGCTGTTTTCCTAGAGATAAATCAGGAGAGACAGTAACATTTTTCCATGATTCACTAGAATGAAGTGGAATCATTGGAAGCGGAAGATTAACATCCGAAAAACATGTTTCCTCATCCTGTATTACGGACAGTGATGAGTAATGACCATGTTGGACTGGAGAATCGTCCGTTGCCTGGAAAATAGGCTGTAAATAATCCGGACGTTCATGGAATTCCGTAAGCATGTTGATGTGGAAGGTTTTATGCTTCCCGTCAATATCGACAATATAGTCAACATCTGAAATTTTTGATATTATATCGTACGGACCTTTCCAATAAATAAGAAGTCTGTTTTCCCTACAAGGTAGCAAAACAAATGCTTTGTCACCAGGACAAAGTTGTCGTAAGGTTCTTTTCTTATTGGCAAATTGCCTTGCCTTCTGTTTAGCAAATTCAGAAGAAGAAGTTGCTAATTTGCATGCTTCAATAATCTTTTGTCTCAGCGCGATGACATATTCGTAAACGGACCAATAATGTCTATTGCCATTTTCTGACACGGCCGAATAGGAATGTCTGCAGCCTGAATAGGTGCAGCATGGCGTGGACCTTTGGATTTGACCTCTTGACATACTTTACAAGATCGACAATAAATCCGTATGTCCTTGTTTACTAATGGCTAAAAGAAAGCCGCAAGAACGCTTGACTTCGTACGGGAAAAACCCATATGTCCAGCACACTGAGAGTCGTGAGCGTGCTGCAAAATTTTAACTCTCAGATTCTTGGGCACAAGAATCTGAGAATGACTTGACTTAGTGGAGTCTTGCACCATACGTACAAGTACGCCATTCTTCATTGTAATCCAAGATTTACGATTTGTATCTTTATTTAGATCACCTTTTGTTGCAAGAGTGAAGAATTTCTTTAGAGTCGGATCATCTTCTTGCTGTTTTATAAATGAGTCACGAGAAATTACCAAGGGATCATCTTGGTTATGCACTTCATTATCTTCAGTAGATGAAGTTTGAGGCATATTAAGAGCTTGAGCTCTAGTGACTACAGCATTAGCAGTTTGCATATTTTGTTTTTCCCAAAAGGAAATTTGTTGCGGAGTGCATTCTTTGACTCCGTGAATACGACCAATGATAAAATCAGCGATCGGATTCGGCAGAAGACATGCGTGTACATCTCCTGTAAAGAAATGAGTAGCAATCTTAATGATAGCAGTAGAGTATTTCTCTAAGGTGCCGCCAAATGTTACACATTTGACTACCTTTCCTGTGGCACGAGAAGGATCTACGAGTGACTGCCTAACACCAATTGTGGTGCATCCAGAATCAAAAAGAACTGAGACTGGATTGTCATTTACTAAACCTTTGTGTAAGACAAGAGAACCTCTTCCATCATGCGCGACTGACGCAGGAAGAGCGGGAAGAGGATGGCCACAACTTAAAGTAGACACCGTAGTTGGTTCAAATAATGTTTTGCATTGGGGGCACTGAGATGCTCTCCCAAAATCAAAAGCGGAACATGCCATATTATTAGCGTCATTATTATCTTTAGTCTGTTTATAAGCTTTATGGGACTCTTGCTATGCAGAGTTTGCCTGGAAATGTGGTTTATGTTTTTTGTATTGTGATCTACCACGATTATTATCTCCTCTGTAATCATTATTGTTTCCTCTATTGTAACCCCTATTTGGGTTTGAGTCATAGTTCTCATGGTTACCATTATTATGTTCATTATAATGAGTATCTCTGTAATTATGATCTTGTTGTCTCCATGACGAATAACTTGGATAGTTTCTATAATGACTTCCTCTGCGGAAATTCCTATAATTGTGACAACCCCTGAATCGAGGGCTGTCGGCTCGTCTCCAGTTCTTCGAAGAAGAACCCTGAAATGATTGGTTACCTTGGTTTTGATAACTATTATGGTTACCCTTTTTATCAAACCTGTTTTGTGGTCCCTGAAATTTGTGTGAATAATTAGGATTGTATGGTGTTGCTGAAGCAACTGGCATACTCTCCTTAATCTTAATGTTACCAAAAGTCATGTCAGGATGTGCAGTGACATATTGGGAACAATATTCTTCCATTTGTTTTAGTGTTTTGGGTTTACGTTCATGTATAAATTCAAGGAATGGTTTATTTACACATGACATAATCTTATCTCTGAGCAACAAATCCATAAGTGCTTCATATGTTTTTTTCTGTTTTGGATAGTTCAATCCATCGTGTAAATGTAAGACGTGCCTTTGCAATGAATTCTGAGAATTCTACTCCTGCCTCAGGCACCATCGTCTTAAACAAAAGACGATAACCTTCTTCTGTTAATTTATATTTTTTTTATCAAGGCTGCTCTAATAACATCATAATTCTCTTTATCAGCCTCTTCTACCAGGCTTAAACTAGTCAGAGAATCACCTCTCAAATTCTCTGATAACTGATTTGCATATTGTGTTCTATCCACATTATGAGTACGACAAGAACGTTCAAATCTATCCAGCCAGAATGTAATATCATCACTGGAAGGATTGAACGGTGGCAGCTTAACCTTAAAAGTAGAAGGTTTACCATTATTACCAGATGACTGATTGACACTACTCATATTTGTCAATTTCAATGTTTCTATCTCAAAAGCTAAAAGTTTTTCCTGATGTTCATGTTCCATCTTTGTTTTTTCTTTTCTTTCTTCAGCCTCTAGTCTTTTGTTCTCAGCCTCTCTTTGTAATCTTTTTTCTTCAGACTCAGCCTCTCTTTTTTGTTTTTCCATTTCCATCTGGAATCTCCTTTCCTCCACCTGCATCTGCAATTTCTTTTGTTCAGCTTCTAATTCCAATCTTCTCTCCTCAGCTTTTTGTTTTTTTCTCTTCCCCCCCCCCCCCCCCCCCCCCCCCCCCCCCCCCCCCCCCCCCCCCCCCCCCCCCCCCCCCCCCCCCCCCCCCCCCCCCCCCCCCCCCCCCCCCCCCCCCCCCCCCCCCCCCCCCCCCCCCCCCCCCCCCCCCCCCCCCCCCCCCCCCCCCCCCCCCCCCCCCCCCCCCCCCCCCCCCCCCCCCCCCCCCCCCCCCCCCCCCCCCCCCCCCCCCCCCCCCCCCCCCCCCCCCCCCCCCCCCCCCCCCCCCCCCCCCCCCCCCCCCCCCCCCCCCCCCCCCCCCCCCCCCCCCCCCCCCCCCCCCCCCCCCCCCCCCCCCCCCCCCCCCCCCCCCCCCCCCCCCCCCCCCCCCCCCCCCCCCTCATTTTTCAATTTCCCAAATTTTTTGTGCTTTGTCATATTGACTGACAGCAAACTCCCCCATTAACTTATCAACCAGTTTGACTAGGGATTTCCCTTGCTCAATAAAGTAATCCTAGAGTCGACATAATGTCCTAACAATATGTGACTAATATCCCTGAAATAACAAATTAATTTTATTTCAATCAGACAGGAGCAAGTTTTTTAACAAAAACTTGTATAATCAGCTCCGTTAATCTCAATCTCTTTTGAAGACAAGTCCTTTGTAAGCACTATGTATGGCTGGAATTCTATAATAACAATATCTCTCCATGACATTTATATCATAAGTTCAATCAAGATGTTAATAGTGTATGTCTAAGTATGTGTACCAATAGAAAACAAAACAATAACAATAATACGAAGACAAATATTCAAAACACTACGATAACATTCGCAGAAGTCAAAACTAAAAAACTAAACTGAAGGAAATCTCACAAAGGATCCTGATGAGATAACTTGCGAAAAGGTCATGGCCGTGTTTCAAAAAACCTGCAGAACTGCAATTTCTTTTGTTCAGCTTCTAATTCCAATCTTCTCTCCTCAGCTTTTTGTTTTTTCTCTTCAGCCTTCAGTTTATCAATTTCCAATTTTTGTGCTTTGTCATATTGACTGACAGCAAACTCCTCCAACTTATCACCAGTCTTGACTAGGGATTTCCCTTGCTCAATAAAGTAATCTAGAGTCGACATAATGTCTAACAATATGTGACTAATATCCCTGAAATAACAAATTAATTTATTTCAATCAGACAGGAGCAAGTTTTTAACAAAAACTTGTATAATCAGCTCCGTTAATCTCAATCTCTTTTGAAGACAAGTCTTTTGTAAGCACTTGTATGGCTATTCTATAATAACAATATCATCATACATTTATATCATAAGTTCAATCAAAATGCCAACAGTGTATGTCTAAGTATGTGTACCAATAGAAAAGAAAACAATAACAATAATACGAAGACAAATATTCAAAACACTACGATAACATTCACAGAAGTCAACTAAACTAAAAAACTAAACTGAATGAAATCTCACAAAGGATGTGATGATAACTGCGAAAAGGTAAACAAAACAAATGACGTCACAGTGTATAAACATAAAGATGTATAGAACTGAATGACAGGAAAGAGTAGACCTACAAATACGAACAAATTTAATCAAAAGTAAAGATTAGAAAAAATGTTACAAAAACAACGAAGAAAAAACACACCTCGTCACAAAATTTCCAATTTTTGTGCTTTGTCATACTGACAGCAAACTCCTCCAACTTATTACCAGTCTTGCCTAGGGATATCCCTTGCTCAATAAAGTAATCTAGAGTCGACATAATGTCTAACAATATGTGACTAATATCCCTGAAATAACAAATTAATTTATTTCAATCAGACAGGAGCAAGTTTTTAACAAAAACTTGTATAATCAGCTCCGTTAATCTCAATCTCTTTTGAAGACAAGTCTTTTGTAAGCACTTGTATGGCTATTCTATAATAACAATATCATCATACATTTATATCATAAGTTCAATCAAAATGCCAATAGTGTATGTCTAAGTATGTGTACCAATAGAAAAGAAAACAATAACAATAATACGAAGACAAATATTCAAAACACTACGATAACATTCACAGAAGTCAACTAAACTAAAAAACTAAACTGAATGAAATCTCACAAAGGATGTGATGATAACTGCGAAAAGGTAAACAAAACAAATGACGTCACAGTGTATAAACATAAAGATGTATAGAACTGAATGACAGGAAAGAGTAGACCTACAAATACGAACAAATTTAATCAAAAGTAAAGATTAGAAAAAATGTTACAAAAACAACGAAGAAAAAACTCACCTCGTCACAACTAACACCAATAGCAACAAATTGTCGCTAGCAGATTTTCAATTAAGAAAATTGCACCTACAGAACACTAATATAAGACCTCTATCACGTGGTATATCTTATATTAGTCACACCCAACCGCCCACTGAGATATATACTAATATAATATATAAACAAATAACATGTAACATAAATACATAAATACATATAGTATAAGTATGAGAGTGTTGCAAACAGTCTTAATTACAACATATAAATTATAGTTTACAACATAAAATGTACCACTTTTTGAATAATTATATTGCTCAATGGTCAAGAACAGTCAATTTTCTAGGACTGACGTTCCAACGATGAAAAAATATACTACTGATTCTGCTTCAGGCACTGTGGCGATGGTAGAATCGGATTTCTGTTCTTCCCAATACTAGTAATGACAACGTTCATACAACTTGGCCTTCTAAACAGCAGTTTTGACAATCAACGCCGGGTACTTTGCATTCTGTAGAAAATAACGTCTGCGTAGAAAATCAGAGTCTCTCAGGCAACGCCGGGTATTTTGCAATTTGATGAAGGTAACGTCTGTGTAGAGTCTCACCTCGTAAATCCCCATACTGGCCACCACTGATACTGAGGAGAATGTTGAGTGTACTTTATGTGATGATGTGTACTGTCACTGGATACTGACTGGTATATCGTGCTGTAATATGATTTATCGCGAATGCGTGACATGAAAGTTCGTCAAGGTGGACATCTGTGTAGCAGTGTAGACTTGTATCACAACATGTAACATACAAGAATGTGTGTGGCATTCATCACATTGAAAGGTGTGGATGTAGAATTGCTGAAACCATATGTTGTACGTGTTACAGGTATGGAGTCACAAATATAGGTGAACAGCTGTGTACGTTTTTCACCATTTATTATAGTCACAGCAACAAGACGTAGACAAATCCATGTAAGCATGACACAGGAACATGGCGGATATGAAGACAGTTCACTACAATTGCATGTACATAAGTTCCAATAAATATATAATTATCAATGTGTTGCTGACTCCAATTTATCTCTCAGTCCACAACTAGCAGAAACACCCCGCATTGCAGAACGGGTAAATAGCTGTATACATATCCAACAGTTTCATTCTGATTCTTCTTGAATCACTCTTCTTAAGTCGACCCCAAACATGGCGGGCGACGAAATTAGCATAGTCCATCCCTCTAATAGGACGTATCGAAGATAGGTTGTCCTTTTGAAGATAGTCTTATATAACTCCCTTCAACATCAAGCGAGTTTTCATTTTCAAAGTTATAATAGCAATAACTGATAACCCATCTGTTCTTCCACTCCAGATAGTTATATATATTAGGCCTCTATAAAACAGTAAACACTGTGGATTCTTCATCTGTAGACATAAGTGTCTAAGTTCAAAATATACCGCTAATCATGCGGGTTGTAGAATACTATGGTTTTCTGTGTGTACATCTAAACCTAACAGTCTTAGATGGCTCCAACGAGCGTAACAAGTAGAATACTCTGCCTTTCAACCATTCGTGAGCTATCGTCACCGGTTGACCTAAAATGCGTTCATCTTGTACTGCGAACAAAGGAAGTGTGAATGTTTTGTCTTTACCTTGCTACGAATTCCCAACACAACTTCATAGCAACTGTCGTCTTCTTGACGAACAGAAATAACACAGGGGACTTTAAATAACAGTGGAAGAGTTTCCATCCCCAAAACAATGCAGAGAAATAACCAGACATTCCGTCTGACAGAACCTAATTCAACAAACGGCCTCCCGCACCGGAAATCTTCTCCAAACTCTCCCTAGTTTGGACATGCGCTGTTCGCATCAACTCTGACCTATGCAGACAGCTGGTATAACCTTTTAAGAGGAGTAACTACATATTTACTTTCCCTCAAAGCAAAAAATGAGTATTCGCCCTTAGATTATGGTTCTAACGAAAAATACATTAGACCCAAAATCTTATTCAAAATATTTTCAAACATAACAAGTATACAGACAGACTACATTACCAGTTATGAAAACTGCACGTAACACCAGTACAGATAGTAAAAAGCGTTTGATCCTACGTAAGAGGTGTAATTTATTAACCAAAAGAAAAGCTATGGCAAAACAATAGAAGTTATCAAAAATCACAAAAAAACATCCAGCAACAAAATGCATGTATCAGTTAGAGAGACAAGTAAGGCTCGACATAATAAAGAAAAATCAAATTTACATGATATAATCCGTCTGCAGGGAACCCTCAAATAAAGAAGTCCCTACACATCCAAAATAAGCCGTTGATTTCTTCTTGTCAGCCACACAGCTATTAAGATCTCTTAATGTCCCTGTCCTCACTGTTATTACGAGCTCTTCCCCTTTCAACTAGTTTATGAGTGCACTCTTAATTAGTCCTTCTTCTTTGGCCCCCTTGCTTTTAAAATAATCCGCTGGAATTACGGTTGTTGGCAGATAGCATTCCTGCCTTCTATACCTGGTACGAACTGACCTTAAACCGAATCAGCCAGTTCTGACAAACGCACATTCGTGAAAAAAAAAATCGCAATGCCCGTATCAGGTTCTTTCACGGGGCCGCGATGCTTAATCTCATCATATTTACATGCAAATAAATTACAAAACGTATAAGGCTACTCTTGGTAAACCTCTAAATTAAATTGCAAATATCCATAGTGAAAACAGGTAATTAATAAATCAAAGTTACATGTAGTAAAAAATTTACAACACTCCACCACGGAGCCAAAAAAAAAAAAAAAAAAAGACAATTGCTTGTGGTTACACTCTGTGTTAAAAAAATATTCTATTAGTGAAACCATTTAGATATATGCGCCCTTTCTGAATAAGGAGGTTCTCTAGCGGAGCTTCTGTGTAGCATTTTTAAGGTACACACACACACATTTGGTTTAGAAAAAACAAACCGTTAGTGGCATACGAACACAATTACGAAAAAGACTAGCTATAGCTGCTCAGTGCTGGTTGAGTGACGGCCGAAATTTAACAATTGCTAGACCCCACTATAATGGCTTTTTCTGACTCGTTATAAATCCCAAGGAAAGAAAATAACACTAACAAGTTATTTAAGAAATCTTACCGAGACTTACCCACACTAATTTAGCTTGCAAACTGCACATAAATCTCTACCACTCACGACAGAAGTTCCAGGGACTGAAGGCATTTAGAGACAGAAGAGAACCCAATATATAGTGCAACTAGGCCGCAGGTGTCCACCATTGGCACAGAAAATGCAGAAAACCAAACGCATTACTAATTTTAAAAATTTACCTGGCGACGCGCTACAAGAAGAATTTGCCTAACAGGATGACCGCTCTTACGTCCCAGACTTTCCCCGGCATCAAAACCACGTGGAAGAATTTGCCGCCGAGAGAAAGCGTTTGTGGACGCGTCACAAAGACACTCTTTCCAGCATTAAAAGACCTTTTTATCGTCGCTGGCCGTGTTCACGGGAAAAACAGAGGAGTTAACTTGTCAGATCAAAGGGACATGCGAGCAGCGACAGAAACTAGAAGAAAAAAAGATAAAAATAGGCGTGACTAAAAGTCAAGAAGAAGGTAAGGGTACGGTAGCTCCACCTTTGGGCCAAATGTTGTCAGATCCAGCGTCACACTCATAACAACTATTTAAGTGATGAGATAAGTATAGATGTTGTGAGACACATTTTAAGCTGTGACAAAAGTGTAAAAGGTTATGAAAAGAATAAACTGATGCAGATTATGAGCCATGAAACAGGGAGGCTTAAGTCTTGTTTTTGTTGTTGGTGTTGTTGACAGAATAGCCGCATACCAACATATGCAAAAATGTGGACATTCATGAACTCAACCCCAGAGCTGAGTTTTATGAAAAACATAGATGAGGCGAAAAAACGAGTACTGACAGGAGAATATGCTTATATCACAGAGTCTACAACTGCGGAGTACGTTATGCACAGGTCAGTACGCTTATCACATTATTGTGTATATAGTTCAATGGATGGGTTTTGAAAAAAATCGAAAAAAGGTGATTCGTCTATATATTTGTATATAGTTCAGCACCTTTATGTCATTACCATGTACACATGTTGTTTCATTTATCATGTTATTGTTTACACAAGTCAGTATATATGTCACAATATTGTGTACACTAGTCAGTACACTTATCAGATTAAGGTGTATGGAGGTCAGTGCATGTATCATGTTATTGTGTACACATATCAGTACAATTATCACATTATCATGTACACAGGTCAGCATATTTCTCATTATCACATACACAGATCAGTACATTTATCATGGTATTGTGTACACAGTTCAGGACATTTATCATGTTATTATGTACACAGGGAAGTACAATGATCACATTATCATGCACAGATGTCAGTTGATTTACCATGTTATTTTGTACACAAGTCAGTACAATATATCATGTTTTTGTGTACACAGGTCATTACATGTATCACATTATGATTTACAGAGGTCAGTATGTTTACTATGTTATTGTGTACAGAGGTCAGTACCTGAATTTAGTTATAATGTACACAGGTCAGTGTATTTATCATGTTATTGTATACGGAAGTCATTATATTTATCACATTGTCATGGACACAGGTCCGAATATTTATAACATTACGATGTACATAGCTCAGCGAATGTATCACTTTCCTCTCACATATCACCCAAAATACAATTTTTGGAACTATGTCGTTGAAATCTCAGGCTTCTTTGTTTTAAAGGACTTGTGCTTCATTCTTACAAAGGGCATAATCCTAAAGCAGCTTGTTGTGTTAATATAAATGCTACGTTGTGTTAGCACAATCCCATACATCGTAACTGTCGTAGATTTTCCGATAGGAATTTAAGATCAATTAAGGTCCGGTCTGAATAGAACTAGAACAGGTGATAGCTTAGTGGGAGATAAGGTAAAGAAATATTTTTTCACGATGTGAAGTGGTGAAAGGTAAAGTCTGTTCCTGGATTTGTGATATAATCTATCCAGCCTATCGGTTACGACCGAGATTCTTAGATCAGACAGCCTTCCTATAAATAAATATATATATATATATATATATATATATATATATATATATATATATATATATATATATATATATATATATATATATATATATATATATATATATATATATATATATATATATATATATATTCAACCACTCACATCTACACACACACAGATAAGTGACGACAATTTAACGCACAGACGTGAAAAACTATATCTATGGAATAGGGATCTTTTGGGACAAGCTGACCAACACACGTAAATAAAGTGTATGTAAATTTTATTTATCATAAAGGAACTTCACAACAGCAATATTTTGAATATCAAATCAAATACGAATAAACATAAGTCAATGAATTAATTAAAGAGTTAGACTCATAGGTGTAATCCTCCCTCCCTCTGTTGAGACAAGATCCCGTTACACGAAAGTTATTAATCCCAAAGAGTCAAAGATTTATACGCTATAGTCTAGTATTTCCCTCCACATTAAAGAATCGAGTTATACGTTAATCTATTCTGACAAAGGGACAGCATCAGCAAACGTGCATAGAAAAATACACAATGTGAGTACATGGATTCTACAAGATATACATTGAGAATTATTCATTCATTCTTCCTCTCTTCTCAGACAACCGTGGCCACGAGCATTCTTTCTTACCTAATACTGGTGTTGTATCTTCCGGAACAATCTTTAGGACACACACACACAGCAGATCCAGTGTTATATTTGGCGAAGAGAACCCCAGCTCCTCAAAGAGATATTAACTTCAATTCTCCGGGGAACGTTTCCTTTGTTATTTTTATTTAGGATTACTGTTTATGTCACCTTTAATTGGTCCAGGTAAGAAATTTAACGGCGCTCACAGTGTCAATAGCTTGAGATTTCCAGTACATAGAAATGACATGTTGGTAACTTCTCTCAGTATAAAATTCTTTGTCACACCACAAATGGTCAAACGTCGGGAGATGTTAATGTTCGTTAAGTCACCGCAACGGGCTGACTGTAAATGAAATTTGCAAAGAAATCTGGATCTATATGCCCAGTTACAAAGTCACTCTTAATGTTCTTTGGGTGGTATTCTGTCTCTTTCTGGGTGTAAACACAACCTCAGACAGTTTTTACCTTGAAGAAACCCAGATACTAATTAAATTGTTCTTTTGTATGGTTACTCTCAGATTTACATGGAAGCCGCTGGTAAGGTTTAGGTTTTGGCCCAATACTGTGTAAAAGAAAAAAAAATACAAATACTTAACCATAATATAGTATTCTCAATCCTATCCTTAACCCACGTAAAATATAATATATTTATCCACTTCGGTTATTTAACTTTAAATTATGGACTACACGCTTAGAGCTGGTCTTATTGTTTAAAACTCCCGTGAAATAAATTCTATTCATTTAAAAAACTTAATCATCATGAATTATAAATAAATACATATTTCGTCAATACTCATGATGAACAGTGCCTTCATTAGTCAGTTAAAATATTCTCAGACTGGTTACTAGCTATTAATTAATTTTAATCTATAGCTGGAATAGTTTAGATTGCTCAGCTAAATATGCTTAAATCTAATTAAATATGCATGTTCTGCCCCAAATTTACACTCCACTTAAGTGAGCAAACACTACCAAAAGTAAAAAAAAAATTAGCTTAGAGTAAAGTCCCTTGATAATAGAGCAGACGACAATTTATAATGCTAGTGGCAAAAAATGGACACAAAGTCAAAGTGTATGTTGATTTCACAGCTTTGGAATGAAGGAAATCAAACATGTTCCAACATTTCTAAAACCTTGAACATTCCTGAGCGGACTGTCTACAGAGTTGTGAGTAAATTAAAAGCAGGTAATGGAATCGAGCGAAAAGAAGGTAGTGGGGGGGTCAAGAATTTTGGACACAAAGGACCATCGGCGTCTCGCCCAAATCGTTCGGGCTGGGCCAATGAAGAGTGTAGAAAACATACGGCAGCGCATGATCGATTTGGGAAACCCAGAGGTATCTAATGCTACTGTCAACCGGGAGCTACACAGGATGAATTACACAAAAAAGCGGGTAATTTCGTCACCATTTCTCACAGAGACTCACAAACAGATGCACTTGAACTGGTGCCACGAACACCAAAATTTGTCATGGGACAATGTGATTTTTCCAGATGAATGTTCTGTTTGGTCGTATCCTGCTCAAATAAATATTTGGATGAAAGACTCTGTAACGCCTGTGTACCAGCGACCGAAACATACCCATAAATTCCATCTTTGGGGAGGGGTGGCAGCAAGAGGTGCCACCCCACTGTGTGTTTTCACAGGAATTCTCACGAAAGAAAGGTACATCGACATACTAGAGGGACACCTTCTGCCATTTATGCAGGTCATGTACCCCGATGGGTGCACATTTCAACATGACAATGACCCAAAGCATACAGCTCATACCACCAAAGCATGGCTGCCAGAGAAGAATGTGATAGTGCTGAAGTGGCCCAGCAATAGTCCCGACCTAAACCCAATTGAAAACGTTTGGGCACTACTCAAGAATCATTTAAAAAAGAGTGGACTCAGAGACGTTGAACAATTGAAGAAGGTAGCTGAAAAATACTGGGACAGTCTGACTCACAATTACCTACAAACACTTGCGGGAAGTATGCCTCGCCGCATCCAGGCTTGCCTTGCTGGAGAAGGCAACATTATATTGTACTGAAACCACTGTTAATAGATAGGGGAGATACCAATCTTCCTCTGGACATACAGTTTTTATTATTATTTGCTTCTATGAGTGTGCTGCGTTGCGAAAATATGACTGCCATTTTTTTTTTTGCAAAGTACTGTATATATATATATATATATATATATATATATATATATATATATATATATATATATATATATATATATATATATATATATATATATATATATATATAAAATCTTAAATCAAAGGGAATGGCCACTATTCACCGGAAACCAGACTCTCTGCTAGATTTAGCACCTACGGGGAAATCTCTGCTCAAATTCTAAATCAAAAGGAGTCTACACACTATTACAGCTGCAATTTCGAGCACCGAGCAACCGGTCTCTCTTAGATCAGGCGTAACGTAATTGACCAGACCGTGCGAGATTTCTTCGATCGAAAAAATTCACACTATTTACCGCCTACAGACATGGTCATTGAACGAAATCGAGCGAAGCCCGTCCTGTGATCTAGCTTTTCTCACCGTGTTTAATTACTTTCAAACGAACAGTTCAGGGGAAGGTAATAGAAATTGTCTGCCCCTTTTGTTCCAAACGTATCTGCTCTTATCACTGTCTGATCCTATCCAACGATTTTCAATCGCTGTCGTTAAAAATTACAGATACCCCGCTCAGCGTTAGCTAATAGATCTGCTGGTAAACCTTCATCAAAGGAAATAGCGAACAGAAAAATAAATTAGGCGTGCTAAATTAGAAAAGGGACAGATCTCTGATTTATAGGAGGGTTTTATGTTAACCAACAGGCGTAGGTGAAAGCTAGGTAAAAGAAAAGTGTAGATAATGAAATAGATAGATGAAAGCTATATTCATAATATGTCACAGACGTCCCCGCTTAAAGATATGAAACCATTTCATGTCCACTTTATGGAAATAGATGTCCTATATCAGTAGCTTCGGGGTCACTGTTATCTTCACTCTCATCATCCCCCTCCGTCTCTGTCCAATTCCTACTCATGAAGTCTGCTCCAACGTTTTCTTTTCCTGGAATGTATTCGACTTTAAAGGAATATACACTTAGCAGCAATGCCCAGCGCATTATTTTCGCATTAAATTCCTTATTAGCCCCAAGAAACGCCAGTGGAGCATGATCGGTCTGCACCGTGAATGTTACTCTGTATAGGTACACATGGTGTCTCCTTATACCATGAACTAGTGCCAGACATTCTCTTTCCACTGTGGAATAGTTGTGTTCTGCTTTATTCAATTTCTGACTGCCGTATGCCACTGGGAATAGCTGGTTCGGATCATCGTCGCCTGCCTGAAGCAGAGTTGACCCGATGCCTTGAACCGATGCGTCGACTCGCAATATGAAGGGTTTGGTAATATCAGGTTATCGTAAAATTGGATATTCAGACAACTGTTTCTTGAGCGTGACGTAAGCGTCTTCGCACTTGGAATCCCAGATAATTCTCTCAGATAGCCCCTTCTTCGTAAGGCCAGTAAGGGGTGCCATCAAACCATTGAAGTTTTTGATGAATTTCTGGTAATAAGCACACAGTGATAAGAATGATCGTGTTTCTTTCTTCGTCTTTGGCCTCTCTGCTGCACGTATCTTCTCTACTTTCTTAGCAACTGGCAAAATGGCACCGTGAGCAATGGTATGCCCCGGGAAGTCAAGCTTTTCGAAGCCGATTAAACATTTGCTAGGTCTAGCTGTGAGACCAGTTTCCTGTAGTCTCATGAGGAGCATAGCAACCGTAGCAATGTGTTCTTCGTATATGTCCGTCGCCACTAGTATATCATCCATACAATTGTGGATATGTGGACTGTGCAATGGTTCTAAAAGCTTTCTCATCATCCTTGTGAACACTCCTGGTGCGTTATGTAACCCGAATGGCATCACGTTAAACGTATAGTGTCCTTCACTGGTGCTGAAAGCTAGCAAAGGCTTAGTTTCCTCTTTGACTGGTATTTGATAGTAACCTTTACTCAAGTCAATCTTTGAAAAAATCCGTGCCTTGCTTAGCTTGCTAAACAGCTCAGAAGCGCTTTGAAGAGGTTCTGGCTGAAATTCCGTTACAGTGTTAAGTAGACGGTAATCGATGCACAGCCGAACTTCCTTATTGGGCTTCTGCAACAGCACTACGCTCGCACTATACGGAGATGTCGACTCAATAATAATTCCTGTTTTACGTAGCTTGTCTATCAGCTTTTGCATACGGAATAGGGTAAACTCTGGTTCGAACAGGTGTCTCGTTTGTAAGTTTCATCTCGAACTCTACGAGATGTGTTTGCCCAGGTACATCCGTTAGCACTGCTGTGTACTGGTTCACTAGCGCCCTCGTTTCTGTCTGTTGTGCTTCCGAGAGCGCGTCACCGAATTTTACATCTTTGAAAGATTCCGTTTGTTGCAAAGGATATTCCATGCAACTATCGTCATCTTCCTCATCTTCGGTAGCTATGGCGACCGCCAGGAGATGTTCGGGGGACGCACCGGTCTTTCCAAGTATTTCTTTAACAGATTTACTTGGTAAACCTTCTCCTCTCCTTTGATAGAGATCTGATAATTAGTTCTCGAGATCTTTTTCAGGACGGTAAACGGCCCTTGCCATCCGATGCGTAGTTTGTTGCTTCCGGTTGGCAGTAACAACCAAACTTTCTCCCCTGATTGTAGTTCTCTCTATTTCGCTGCTTGATTGTATCGTTTAGCGTGCTTTGCGCGTGCTCGCTTAAGGTTTGTCGTTGCTAGATCCCATCCTAGCTGTAACCTTTCCTTCAATTCCGATACATATCTACTGGCTGATGCGACTGTCTCATCCGCCTTCTGGTCTGTCAGCGACCTGAGTAAGTGTTGCGTGATAAATTCTCGCAACATCGTTTTTTACAATATCTATTTTATAACGCAAGGGCAACAACTGCTTGAAATTTATAGTCACTTTTCTCGGTAAGCATTTGTCTTCTCGCGTTGGTATCGAATGCAGTTAAGTTTTGAGCTGTGGTGATTTTGCGCTGGACTGCGCATGACTTGTCTTGCTTTTTGGTCGATCGGTTTCCGCCCACCACTAGTGGAGTGAGCGATTTGGAATGGCGAAAGAGATGCCTCGTTGAAGAGGGGATCTCCGCTATTTTTTTGTTCTGTCAGGGATGTGTAGTCCTCTTATGGATATTTCGTTTATTCGGGATAATACCTCTAGTGTATTTGCACATGCCGGGAGGCGTGATATTTCTGTATTTCTTGAAAGCAAGGTAAATTGACTTTTTTTCATTAACTCTATCGATTTTGGGTCGTGAGCGATTTCGATTCATAGCCTGTCTTCGAAAGTCGTCGTCACGAGATGTTTTTTCCCAGCTCACATGTCGCTGCATTGTACTGCATCGGTTGATGCATGTACCAAGGACCATTACTTGCTACTTTGTTAAATGAACTAGGTTTGGAAAACCTTTATTATCTAGAGGATATTTTTGAGGACATTATTTATACTTCGGCAGACGTGTCTGTCTTGCTGAAGTCAGACTAAGGAGAGTGAACTGATCTCATACATCTGGTTATCTCCTGGCTGTTATAGAAAAGGATGGAGTTTTCCACCTGACTACATTTACAGCACTATGAAATATAACATGCATCTGACTCATCATTGTAATGCTGTCTACCGTCTATTGCTGTATTGAATGTTGCTGTGATAATGACTGTTTGATGTGCCTACATATTCGCGTAACCATTTTGTCACTGTGGCGTCCACAATAAATAATGAAGAAAAACGTCAACGGCTGTTACAAGAATCATTGACTTTATACGTCGTGAGTTTACTGACGTCCTATGTGGATTGCCCTGTTATTTTTGTATGAACATTGTTTTGACTGAACACATCTGCACACCACACAAAACCAGACATGCGGATACCATCCATCATCATATGGCATCACGCATCATTTGGTGGCCATAAGCTGGTTTGATTCTGGTACTAGCAAACACGGGGTCCCTTACCCACTTCATTTTCAACAAGAATTCATCAGCATCCTTCAAGAAATTAACATTCTTCAATACAGTCAACATCTTCAAAATTTTCAAAGTACTCGGCGTTGCCCGGTAAAAGTCAAAATTTCAACTTTTTGACGGAAACAAGAATTTGACAGTACCCGGCGTTGTTACATGTTGCCGGATAACTCGGACTGCTGTTATCTTTTACGCAAGTCAAGCAAGTTGCTGCTGTCAAGGTTCCAGTGCTGTCGTTTTTTGAGAAGGTCAAGTGCCGGTTGAAACGGGTTGTTTTCTGAAGAAGGCCAAGTACCGATTTCCATCAACTTACTTTGGATTAGAAGGTCAAGTGCCGAAACAACTCAACACACAGTATTTCAGAAGCTCTTGTACCATCGTGTTAGCAGTGGAAGCAGTTCAGATGTGCCATCATCGTTGGAGCTTCGCTCTTTAGGACGTTGATTGACATCCGTTTTTCTGCTGTTCTACGATTGGAAGCCTATAAGTTAAGTGGCCTGTTTGTATGTAAACTGTGCCCTTATACTTCTGCTGAGTCTTCTGTGTATCATCTCATTCTATATGTTATATGTTTATATGTTATTTGTATATTTATATGTTTTTATTTCAGCGGGTTCTCGGTTGGGTGGTGTCTCCGTTAGATTATGCCACGTCATAGAGGTCGTCTATTGTGAGCGTTTTCTGTAGGGTTTGCAAATTTCCGATACTGGAATTTGCTAAGCGACTTCTGTTGCTATTTATGTTAGCTGTGATGACATGTTTTAATATTGTTTTCGTTATTATTTCACATTCTTTAGTTTTGTTTTGATTTGTTTGTATTTGTTAGCCTACTCTTGTCTATAATTTAGTTTCATACAACATTTTTGTTTATACACTGTGGTGTCATGTATTTTGTTTAATTATAGCGCAGATATCGTCACATTTTTTGTGATATGTCATTAATTTCTGCTTTATTTTTAGTTGATTTCTGCGAACGTTTTTGTATTGTTGCTGATCTTTGTTATTGTTTACATTGTTATTGTTTACATTGTTTGTATTGTTTACATTTTCAACGTTTACATTCTGCATGTGTTTACATAGTCATTGTTTACAGTTATAGTAATTAGTTAATGGGCTATGCTAATGCACTGTTACTACTACACTGATGATAAATGAATGATGAATAGTGTCGTGCACTATTGAATGAGAAGTGCACTTATGATCAAGAATTGATTGTTGATATTTCATATACAAGTTCTTTGATTGGAGACTTGTTTCCCACAGAGACTGGGATAATATAAGGTGATGTGAATATACAAGTGCTTAATTAAGACTTGTTACACTTAGGTTTGAAATAAATTAGTTAATTATTTCAGGTTTTGGACTTATATATTACTCATCATGTCTACATTTGAGCACTTTATTGAGCAGGGTAAATTGCTTGGGAAGACTGGTGATAAGTTAGAAGAATTTGCAACTGCTCGATATGATAAAGCAATGGAAGCTGAACAAAAGAAACTGCAGATGGAAGCTGAACAAAAGAAACTGCAGATGCAGGTGGATGAAAAGAGATTCCAAATGGAAATGGAAAAACAAAAAAGGGAATCAGAAGCTGAGGAGAGAAAACTCCAGCTACAGCTAGAGGCTGAGAATAAAAGACTTGAAAAAGAAGCTGAGAATAAAAGACTTGAAAAAGAAGCTGAAAATAAAAGACTTGAAAAAGAAGCTGAAAATGAAAGACTTCAAATGCAGGCTCAAGCTGAAGAAAGGAAGTTACAAAGAGAGGCTGATGAGAGGAAAGCAAAAATGGAACATGAAGAAAAACTCTTAGCTTTAGAGTTGGAGAAATTGAAATTGACGAGCATGAGTAATGGTAATGATTCAAACAAGGGTTCATCTTCTGGGAAGGCTAATAATGATACTTTTAAGATTAAGTTACCAACATTTAGTCCTTCCAGTGATGACATAATGTTCTATCTGGACAGATTTGAACAAGCATGTACAGCTCATAACATAGACAAAGCAAAATATGTTTATCAGTTATCAGGGATACTGACAGGTAAAGCTCTAAGTATATTAAATATGGTGGATGAACCTGACAAGAACAATTATGAGGTTGTCAGGGCCGCTTTGTTAAAGAAATATCAGCTTAACGGAGACGGCTATCGTCTACAATTTAAAAACATGTTACCTGAAAATGGAGTTGAATTCTCCGAGTTTATTGCAAGAATACGCATTACTTTCTCACGATGGGTTGAACTATCTAAGACGGGAAAAAACTTATGAAGGACTTATGGACTTAATACTTAGAGACAAAGTCATGTCGTCTGTCAATGAGTCTTTCCTTGCTTTCCTTCATGAACGTAAACCTAAAACAATAAAAGAAATGGAAGATTTCTGTTGCCAGTACGTAACTGCGCACCCACACATAACCATGGGTAACTCTAAGGTGAAAGAAGGTTTACCAGTTGCTTCGGCAGCTCCGTATGGCCAAAACTTTGCTCGTAGATTCCAACAAAATTTTGATAGAAAGAGTAGCGGTAATTTCTGTCAAAATCATGGAAACCAATTTCATAGTGATTCTTCTTCGAAGAATTGGAGACAACCTGATAGTACTCGTTACTATCACCCTAATAATTATAAGCATTTCAAAAGAGGATATGGTAATAGAGGTTATTCCTGCCGAAGACCTCAGAACCAAACAAATAGATGTTCGCATCAATGTGAACATGATAGTAATCGTGGAAACTGGAATTCGAACCAGGATAACAATTACAATAGATACAATAATAACTGCAGAGATAATAATAACTCTGATAACTTCAGAGGTAATAATAGTCGGGGTAGATCTCAACACAAAAAAAAGAGATATCAGCAGGCTAATGCTGTACAACAGGAAACTGAGGGAGCCTGTAATCATGTTGTTGATAGTAAAAACTTTGACGCTGTCACTAGTTCTGCTTTTGACTTTGAGAGAGCAAACAAATGCCCCCAATGCAGTACTTTATTCGAACCGGGTACCATAACTACTTTGAGTTTGGTCACCCACTTCCCGCTCTTCCTGCTGCTGTTGCGCATGACGGGAGGGGTTCTTTAATTCTACATAAGGGTCTTGTTAATGATACTCCGGTCTCACTACTTTTCGATTCCGGATGCACCACTATTGGTGTTAGACAATCGCTTGTAGATCCATCTTGTGCTACAGGAAGGGTTATTAAATGTGTCACATTTGGCGGCACTCTAGAAAAATATCCTACTGCTGTAATTCGCATTGCCACTCCTTTCTTTACTGGAGATGTGCATGCTTGTCTCTTACCTAATCCTATTGCGGACCTTATTATTGGTCGTATTCACGGAGTTAGGGAGTGTACCCCACAGCAGATTGCTGCTTGGGAAGATAATAACATGCAAGCTACAAATGCAGTAGTTACAAGAGCACAAGCTCTACAAACACCCGAAACTTCACTGAATAGTGATAATGAAGTTGATAGCCAAGATAGTCACTTAGTAATCACTCGTGACTCTTTCATAAAATTGCAAGAAGAAGATCCTTCTTTAAAAAAAATTCTTCGTTCTTGCGAAGAAAGGTGATCCGAATCAGGATACAAATAGAAAATCTTGGATTGCAATGAGAAACGGCGTACTTGTACGTATGGTACAAGATTCGACTACGTCGGCACATTCGCAAATTCTTGTTCCCAAGAGCATGAGAGTGCAAATATTGCAACATGCTCATGACTCGCAATGTGCTGGACATATGGGTTTTGCCCGTACGAAGTCGAGAGTCCTTGCGGCTTTCTTTTGGCCTTTTGTCAATAAGGACATTCGTATTTACTGCCGATCATGCAAGGTATGTCAGGAGGTCAAATCTAGAGGACCACGACATGCTGCGCCTATCCAGGCTGCTGACATTCCTATTCGGCCGTTTCAGAAAATGGCCATAGATATTATTGGCCCTTTTAAGGTCAGGTCGGCCAGAGGACATCAGTTTATCCTTACATGTGTCGATATGTGCACACGTTGGCCAGAGGCTATTCCTCTTAAGAGCATATCTACTACAGATATCGCAGATGCTCTTTGGTTGATATTTTCTCGCTTGGGGTTCCCCAGAGAAATATTGTCAGACCATGGCACTCAACTCATATCTGACACTATGTCACAGGTAATGTCTACCTTACATATTGAACGATCTCTCAGTAGTATCTACCATCCTATGTCTAATGGGTTAGTTGAGCGTCTGAATAGAACGCTCAAGACTTTGCTTGGTAAGATAACTGAAGATCATCCTCAAGATTGGGACAGGGTTTTACCCGCGGCTCTCTTTGCCTATAGAGAAGTCCCTAATGAACACACAGGATTTTCTCCCTTCGAACTTGTCTTTGGCGCGCGTCCACGCGGCCCTATGTCTTTATTACACGATCTCATCACTGCCGATGATATTAGCGATGAAACTCAATCCTCATATGAGTATGTCATTGCTCTTAGACAAAAGATCATTGAGGCATGTAAGCTAGCAACTGCTTCATCAGAAATTGCTAAAGAGAAGGCAAGACAGTTTGCTAACAAGAATAGATGTCTACGACAACTTTGTCCAGGTGACAAAGCATTCGTCCTACTCCCCAGTAGGGAAAATAGACTTCTTATTGCATGGAAAGGTCCGTATGCAATAGTCTCTCGGATTTCCGATGTTGACTATGTGGTCGATATTGATGGAAAGCATAAAACTTTCCACATAAACATGCTTTCGGAATTTCACGAACGTCCGGACTATTTGCTGCCTATTTTCCAGGCAACGGATGATGCTCCTGCACCTCACGGTCATTATTCATCCCTGTCTGTCATACAGGATGAGGAATCTACCTTCTCAGATGTCAATCTTCCCCTTCCAGTGGTTCCATTACATTCCACGGAATCTTGGAAAAACGTTTCTGTTTCTCCTAATCTTTCTGGTGACGAACATCGACAAGTCTCGTCGATGTTACAAACATTTCAGGATGTTCTCACTGACATTCCTGGACACACAGATGTCATAGAACATGACATAATTCTTACCGACAATAATCCAATTAGGGTTAGGCCGTATCCTATTCCTATACACTTTCAGTCGCAAGTGGAAAAGGAATTGGATGAAATGATTCAATTAAATATAATTGAACCACCGACTTCACCATATTCTTCTTCCATGGTTATTGTCCGGAAGAAGGATAAGAACATACGAATTTGCGTTGATTATCGCAAATTGAATCAGGTCACAAAGTTCGACGCTGAACCGATGCCTTTGTTAGAAGATCTACTGATTAGACTTTCTAATTCTAGATTCTTCACTAAACTTGACTTGTCTAAAGGTTATTGGCAAGTGCCTTTAGCAGAGCATGCCAAACTTCTTACTGCTTTTTCTACACCTAGGGGTCTATTTCAATGGAATGTTATGCCTTTTGGTCTCATGAACGCCCCTGCCACTTTCGTTCGCATGATGCGTCGAATTCTGTCACATCGTTCGGATGTCATCGCATACTTAGATGACATCTGTCTCTTCAGTGATACCTGGGAAGATCACTATTTAGGGTTATATGACTTACTGTCCACTCTACGTGAGAATAATTTGACAGCGAAACCTTCTAAAGCTTTTGTTGGTTTTGGTGAAATCTCTTTCCTGGGTCATCGTGTTGGTCATGGTCTCTTGAAGACAGAAGACCACAATACTTCCAAAATACTGAACATCTCTGTTCCTAAAACGAAGAAACAAGTTAGGAGTCTCTTAGGTTTAATTCAATTTTATGGGAGATTTATTCCAAATTTATCTTCGATCATGGCACCTCTATCAACATTGTTGAAGAAAGGTTCGCCTAATCTGGTCCGTTGGTCTGAAGAATGCCAATCTTCACTAGACCAAATCAAGAATATATTTTCTTCTCCTCCCATCTTAAGATTACCTACTCTTGATAGGACTTTTGTTCTTCGGAGTGATGCTTCATCCACTGGGATTGGAGCAGCACTGATGCAAGAATATGCAAATACTCTGCATCCTGTTATGTACATTTCTAGAAAACTAAATGCGGCAGAGAGGAACTACTCGGTTTTAGACCGTGAGTTGTTAGCGATGGTTTGGTCAATTCTAAAGCTACAAAGATTCCTCCTGGGCGCACATTTCATTCTAGAGACTGATCAGAAAGCTCTTACAGCTATTCAGACTAAGAATTTGAAGAGTTCGAGATCCACTCGATATGCTATAGCTCTTCAACCTTTTCACTTCACGGTACGAGCTATCCGTGGTGCGGATAATGTGATGGCTGACATTTTGTCTAGATGCCCACATGACTTCAACTAATACTTCTGTCCTATATTTCCATATATTACAGAGTCATAACACACCTATATTTCTACAATAGATTAGCACATCTGTACTTACTCTATATATACACACTATCGTGCTTTGTTGTCATCTTCTTCTGTTCGTTTTTTAAGATGATAGAGGAGGACTGAGTAGTTAATATAA
This sequence comes from Oreohelix idahoensis, assembly GCA_024509875.1. Classification (NCBI taxonomy): domain Eukaryota; kingdom Metazoa; phylum Mollusca; class Gastropoda; order Stylommatophora; family Oreohelicidae; genus Oreohelix; species Oreohelix idahoensis. The sequence goes on from JAMPIV010010005.1 coordinate 272,887, forward strand.
GGGCCGTTAGTTTACTAAACAGCCACAATTATTAATAATGTATTGTACCTTATGAAGCATATTAGTTATTAATTAGCATTATATTGCTTGTACTTTCTCAGAATGTCATTGTTGAGCTGAGGACTTACCTTACTAGTATCAAGCATGACGAGTTCTAGATTGTGTACTTACCCTCGGAATACCAGAGCATATGTCCTGGATCGTCATGTAGTTTAACTTTACTATGTACTTATGTCATTACATGTCAAAGACTTTACTATTTAAATTTTCCTATTAGATTTGTACATCCATTTTTAAAGACAATATTAGAGTATGCTGTTTAATGATGATTATGGTAACTTGCATACGTATATTGTGTTTACATGCTAACGTGATGTGTGTTGGTGACACCTCCCCGATGTGAATATTTTTTGAGACATATTTATTTTTCTGTTGAGGTATATCCTCACCAGACACTCTATAATTAGCCTCATGTTAGGCAATTTAATTAATTATCAGCGCATAATTCGTGCGTTTTGAGCCGCTTATCGCATGCTCTTTGATATTTAAAAAAAAAAATATGTTCCACATTTTTTTTTTTATCGGGAGGAGGTGGTGATATGTTGCGTGATAAATTCTCGCATCATCGTTTTTTACAATATCTATTTTATAACGCAAGGGCAACAACTGCTTGAAATTTATAGTCACTTTTCTCGGTAAGCATTTGTCTTCTCGCGTTGGTATCGAATGCAGTTAAGTTTTGAGCTGTGGTGATTTTGCGCTGGACTGCGCATGACTTGTCTTGCTTTTTGGTCGATCGGTTTCCGCCCACCACTAGTGGAGTGAGCGATTTGGAATGGCGAAAGAGATGCCTCGTTGAAGAGGGGATCTCCGCTATTTTTTTGTTCTGTCAGGGATGTGTAGTCCTCTTATGGATATTTCGTTTATTCGGGATAATACCTCTAGTGTATTTGCACATGCCGGGAGGCGTGATATTTCTGTATTTCTTGAAAGCAAGGTAAATTGACTTTTTTTCATTAACTCTATCGATTTTGGGTCGTGAGCGATTTCGATTCATAGCCTGTCTTCGAAAGTCGTCGTCACGAGATGTTTTTTCCTAGCTCACATGTCGCTGCATTGTACTGCATCGGTTGATGCATGTACCAAGGACCATTACTTGCTACTTTGTTAAATGAACTAGGTTTGGAAAACCTTTATTATCTAGAGGATATTTTTGAGGACATTATTTATACTTCGGCAGACGTGTCTGTCTTGCTGAAGTCAGACTAAGGAGAGTGAACTGATCTCATACATCTGGTTATCTCCTGGCTGTTATAGAAAAGGATGGAGTTTTCCACCTGACTACATTTACAGCACTATGAAATATAACATGCATCTGACTCATCATTGTAATGCTGTCTACCGTCTATTGCTGTATTGAATGTTGCTGTGATAATGACTGTTTGATGTGCCTACATATTCGCGTAACCATTTTGTCACTGTGGCGTCCACAATAAATAATGAAGAAAAACGTCAACGGCTGTTACAAGAATCATTGACTTTATACGTCGTGAGTTTACTGACGTCCTATGTGGATTGCCCTGTTATTTTTGTATGAACATTGTTTTGACTGAACACATCTGCACACCACACAAAACCAGACATGCGGATACCATCCATCATCATATGGCATCACGCATCAGTAAGGCTTCAAGCGGGCACCTGATAGGTCTGCCGAATACAAGTGTAGCTGGGGGAAAATCCGTAGAGGCCTGGGGGAACTTCCCAGTACGCGAATAAGGCTGCAGGAATGAAAAGGTCCCAATCTTCCGGTTTCTCTTATCCCAGCTTACGTAACATCATGGTGAGGATGCCGTTGGAGCATTCATCGAGCCCATTTCCGGCCGGATGGTACGGACTGGTGTGGATGTGTTTGGCCCTCAAGATCTTAAAGATCTTCTCCATTAACAGGCTACGGAATAGGGATCCATTATCCGTCAAAACTTGTTGTGTGAATCCCAACCGTGTAAAAATCTGCAATAGGGCTTCTGCGACATGCTTAGAATCTGTGCATCTTAGCGGTATAGCTTCGGCCCACATAGTGCATGTGTCGACTAAGGTCAGGATAAACCTGTTCCTTCTTTTGGTCCTTTCTAGGGGTCCAACAATGTCGACAGCAACCCGTTCAAATGGTGTCCCCACTACTGGCATTTCCCCCATGGAAACTGGGGGGGGGGGTCCAATGTTTGAGTGCCACCCGTTAGCACCGGGCACAGGATTTCACGTATCTGATAATATCAGTATTCAGTCTGTTTTCGCTGATTTGTGGCGTTCTGTCCCAAATGTCCGCTAAAGGGAAGAGAGTGCCCCATTTCTAAGATTTGGCTTCTATACTGTTTCGGTACTAGGAGCTGATTAAAACCTTGTTCAGGCCTGCCCGTTCTGCGATAAAGTACGCCATCCTTAGAAAAAAATGTCTCCGTGGTGTCTAGGGTCCTTAGCCATGGGCAGTTTCCTAAAGCAGGGTGCCAAGGTAGGGTCCATTTGTTGCGCCTCTTTTAGTTCCTTAGGTAACAAATTTGGCGCAGGCTCCCGTTCCTTCTTGGTTTGCCCTCTCGTGGTTACTGTTACCACAATTGGCTCATCCGATTTCCAAATAAACACATATCTACAGCCAAGTATGACCGGGTAGATCGGGTCATCCATAACAGCCGCTTTGATCACACATCTGAGTAATTCAGAGTGTATCTCCACCAATGCGATGGAAAGCGTCGTTGGTGCATCACTCTTAAAAACTCCACAAAGTTTGACGGTTTCTTCTGTCTCTTGACCGGGTTTGACCAAGTGTCTGGCAACAATGCAATCAAAAGAAAGCCCCGTGTCAAAAAGACAATAAGTTGAAGTAACATTCAAAATAACAGTACCTCGCGTAGAGGGTCTCTCTCCCTCAGGTTGAGAATCACTGACAATAATTCTTTCTTGCGAGTCTGTTTGCAAGCATCCGATGCGTTTAGGTTCGGTGTGCTTGCTCTGATCAGTTGTCCCGTGCGCAGGGGTTTTCCCTTTGTCACCCTGTCCTTTCTGGCCGCGCTGGCATGTAGAACGGTTGGGTTGATCAGACTGTTTGTTGTTGGTGGGGTACTTGTTTTTATAGAACTTAGGTTTTTCAGGAGGGGGATTCTGGGGTCCAGTTTCTCTGTGATTATGCTGCTGAGAAGAATGGGAAGATTGCTCTAGGTTATTCTTTCAAGAAGGCTCTTCTGTCGGTTTACGTTTTGTGGCCGGTAGTTCGGCCAACGCATTATGACATCGCTTAGACTTTTCCAAAATGTCTGCCAGCTTTTCTGCACATTGCTCAGCCAGAAATCTATGGGTGTCACTTGACAGAGTGTTCTATATTTGTTCGGTTATAACGAACTCCTCAATTCCTTCATAGGTAGTGGCGAGCTGCGAAAGCTCCAGGCACTTTGTCAAGTATCCCTTCAGACGAGAAGAGAACTACTCATTAGTTTCAGAGCTCTCCTTTCTGCTGTTACGGAACATTTGCAAAAATTTGCGAACGTTCATTTCAAACCGTTCAAGTAAAGCTTTCTTCAACACGTCGTAATTGTCTTGTTGGCTGCTTTCCAGTTTTGCATAAGCATCATTCGCAGACCCTTTTAAAGCCTGGGAAAGTTTCATACACCAACGCGACCTCTCTAAACCGTACAGATTTGCCATTTTCTCAATTTTTGTTAGATACGTGTCAAGCTTCTCATTAGGGCATGGGAAAGATTTAAGAGCAAAAGACATAGCGGTTAGTTGAAGAGATTGAGTGTTAGTAGGATCAGTTAGCTGTGATTGAGGCAGAGAGTCACCATTGCTGGAGGTAGAGGCAGCACCATGACTTTGGACTTCCATAGCCTTAAGAGCCAATTCATGCTGTCTCTACCTCTCTCTTTCCTCCGTCTTCTTCTCTCTTTCCTCCTGCTGTCTCTCCTTCTCTCTTTCGTTCGCCCTGCGGATTTCCATTTCCTCCCTAATCCACTTCTGCTCTCTAGCTTGGGTTGCTTTTTCCTTCTTCTCCGCATCATATCTGTCAAGTTCGTCCCTGACAAAAGCTGTCCCTTCTTCTCCTTCCAATCCCTCTTCCCTTGCCTCCTCTCTGATCATCTGCCTAAGCTTTGCCCGCTCTGCCATTGCAAATAGCTGACTGTGCCTTACCCGAGAAAGAAGTAAGAAAAAGGATACACTCGTTCCGTACCACTTACGAGAAAATACACAACAAAATAATGTTATTTAACTGGGATACCTCCTCCATATACTTAGCAATCTAACTATCGCTGCTATTAACTGGCAATAAAGGCTCCTAATGCAGACGACTACGCCAAATAAATGATAGTTCAGACTAATAAACTAACACTAAAACTAAGTTACTAAAGTGGAAACCAAAAAAAATTTCCTGGCAAATATTTTAGAAGAAAAAATAAATCCCTTAATTTTTAAGTCCACTATCAAGTCACCCCTGAAGTCAGTTAGGGTAAGGGAGGCAATTAAGTGGACGTAATAGTCCGAACGCACTCCTTCGCTTAAACACCTTTCTGCTTAAAAAAACCCAGTGATTGTTACACAATCACACATTACCATCGGCTTTGTATTACAAAATCAATACATAACATAACCCCGACAAAATCACCCTGTAAGTCACAGACTACGGACCTCTTTCTTATTTTTCGGTATCTGAATGTTCAGAATTTTATTCACCAGACCATCCGAAGGATAAAGCCGATGATTACCGATTTTATGACCCAGGAAAGATATTTCCTGAAAACCTATCTCCAATACCATTGGAGAAGAATACGAAGATGAAGAATGTGAAATAATACCCATTTTAAGCAAATTCGAAATTTCCTTATCTACCTTATCTCTGTAGTGAAGAGGAATAGGATATGGTTTGATTTTAATCGGAGTATAATCAGTGATCAAGGTCTCGTGAGATATTAAGTCAGTATGCCCCGAATGTTCTGAAAATACGTCAGAGAAAGAACGTAAAACATCACGGATCTGAATTTGTTCAGAATGCGAAAGTGATGAAGAAATAGAAACATCCTGCCACGTTTCGTGAGCAGAAATAGAAGGTAAAGTAAATTCCAAAGGAATATCAGATGTAGCATCCTCAGACTGAACAACAGCACATGAGGATCGATGAACCTCATCTAAGACATCTACCAATTCAGATGGTCTTGGGGTGTATAATTTCAACATATTCAGATGATACGTTTTAATTTTGCCTCTGATATCAATTGAGTAATCAACATCCGTGATCTTTTTCACCTCTTTGTATGGCCCTTGCCATGAAATTAACAACTTATTTTCCTTAATAGGTAGGAGAAGTAAGACTTCATCCCCTGGGATAAATGATCTTAGGTACGAGATTGGTTATGTAGCAACCTCGATCTTTGAGTTGCCGTTTGAATACTCTGTGATGCAATCTGACATGAATCCACTAACCTTTGTCGTAAATTAACAACGAACTCATAACTACTGCGAGTTGCATCATCCTGAGAAGTACCAAGGATTAAATCCTTCAAAAGACACAACGGAACTCTCGGATTCGCTCCATAGACGAGTTCAAAGGGAGAGAACCCAGTACTCTCCTGAGGGATCTCTCTGTAAGTGAATAAAACAGATGGGAGAATCTTATCCCAGTCCTGAGGGTATGCCTCTGTAACCTTCCCAAGCATTAACTTAAGAGAACCGTTAAATCTTTCACAAACCCCGTTTGAACTTGGTCTATAAGGACTTGTGAATGAATGTTTTATGCGATATACGCTCTCTATCGCTGTCATAAGTTCAGACTTAAACTGTGTCCCTCTATCAGACAGTATTTCCTCAGGAAAACCTATCCCTGTAAAAATTAAGTTTAAAGCTTCCGCAACAGAGACAGTACTAATGTTTTTTAACGGTATGGCCTCAGGCCAAATAGTGCACAAATCGATGCACGTTAAAATATACCGAAAACCTCGATCCGATACAGACAGTGGACCGATGATGTCTATAGCTAGTTTCTTAAAAGCTCGCACAGGAACATCTGTGACTTGCAAGGGTGCTGTCTGGTTCTTAACCCTGCGTGCGACTTTTTGACAAGTATGACACGACCTACAATATCTTTTTACATCTGTGTTGACACCAGGCCAATAAAAATTTGAAGTAATTCGAAAAAAAGTTCGATTACGACCTAAGTGTCCTGCCATAGGTAAATCATGACCTGTATTTAAAACTAAAGGTCTAAGACTTTTTGGTACCACAATCTGTTTCTTTACCTGATCTACTCCTTTTTTAAAACATCTGATCAAAACATTGTTACGAAACTCAAACCAATATGACGAGCTCTTAGTGATCTTAATTTGTTTTGTGTCAGCCAAAGTGAATAATTTCTTTAAAGATTCATCCTCATTTTGTTTTTGTGTAAAGATAGTTGGAGAAATGTTTTGAGCATTGCTCAGTGGCGTCTCCTCCATGACAGATGAAGATGTATCGGTCACAATACTCGCTTCATGCTGAGCTCTGGTAGTGACCGCATTCGCCATTAATGGGTGCTTGCTGACCCACTCTGCAATTTCCTCAGGTGAACAGTCTTTTACACCTGGAATGTTACCAAGGATCATGTCACTTACAGGATTCTCCAAGCCACACACGAGTACAGTCCCTGAATTAAAAGGTGTGTCGATCTCCGCCTTTGCCATGGGAAACCATTCAATGTTACCTCCAAAAGTAACACATTTCAGTGACTTTCCTGTAAATGATGATTTATCTAGCAACGATTTCCGTATCCCGACAATCGTACATCCAGTGTCGCGAAGAATAGTGGCTGGTTTGTCACCTATAAACCCTTTGTGTAATGTAAGGCGACCAATAAAATCACAGACAGACATGGCCGGTAAAGTATGGCCGCACAAAAGTCTAGTTTGAGCGCCTGGCTCATAGAGTGTGTTACACTCAGAGCAATCGTTATCTTTGCTTGAGCGTACAATGCATGCATTAGCCTGTTCAACATGGCTATCGTGACCACAAAGTGGGGTACAGACGTTAGCATGGTCTGATTTCCCTTTTGCCTGTTTACAATCATTTTTGTGATCAGCTTTGTGATTGCATTGTTTGCCGTGCTTATTGTTTACTTCACCAAAATGACACCTACCATTACCACTGGAGCGTTCACCTGCATTTCTTCTATCATATCTGTGATGTATATCATCACTGCTATTACCGTAGTGTTGTCCACGACCTCGGTTAGAGTAATTGGAATATCTATATCAACCGAAGTGAGATGGTGACTGACGACGAGGAAAATTGTACCGTCCTCGATAGGAAGATCGATAATCACTCTTATATCTACCCTCTGCACTCCTTGGGCGAGAACGGTGGTCACCTACTCTTCCGTCGTGGTACGAAACACATACAGGTAATGCATTATCAAAGGAAACCTTGCGAATTTCCTTGTTTGGATGTGCAGACATGTAGTTTCTCCCCAATTCTTGGCATTCATTGATAGATTTTGGCTTTCTCTCCTGCAAAAAACTTACAAAATCTACGCCACAGGTAGATAAAACTTTATCCCTGAGCATTAGGTCAAATAATTAATCAAATGTTTTATTGATCCCCGATAAATCTATCCAACGACCCAAATACAATTTAATAGAAGAGATGAACTCTCAAAAATCAGCATTCTTGGACGGAAAAACAGAATGAAATCTGGATCGAGAACCCTCCTCAGTGAGCTGAAATTTTGCCATCAAAATATTGGCAACAATATTGAAATCAGATCGACTTGTTTCATCAACTGACATGAAACATTTCATTGCTTCACCTGTGAGGTAGTCTGAAAAAATTATAGGCCATCTATCTTTAGGGATCTTCAAATCAATAGCCCTCATCTTAAATCTCATAATAAACGAGTCCATGCAATCACGTTTATCATCAAAATTAGGTAATTTAATTTTTGGATAATTAAATTTATTGCCCTGAGAACCTTGTGGAAAAGCACCAATGTGTTGGGCATTAATCTTTGCAATCTCTATCTCTTTTTCTTTATCAGCCTGCAATTTTAATGATTGAAGTTCTATAGCATTTCTGTGTGCTTGATCCAACTAAAGAAGTTCCATCTTACGTAGTTCCATTTTCTCCCGTTCTAATTCTCTGGATGCTTCTTGATCTCTTCTAGTTGCTTCTAGTTGAACCAATTTCTTCTCTTCAAGTTCCCTAGTTAATTCTCTTGCTGCCTCTTGTTCTTTTTCTTGTTGAACCATTTTAGCCCTTTCCAACTCTCTAACAGCCTCTTGTTCAATCAATTTCTTCTCTTCAAGTTCCTTTAATTCTCTCGCTTGAGCAAGTCTTTTCTCTTCCAATTCCCTTGCTTGGTCAAGCTTCTTCTTCTTTAACTCTTTTTGTTCCTTCCGTTCCATCCGTTCCAAATAGTCATGATAGTTTTTCTCAGCATAAGCCTCTAGCTCAACTCCAAATTTGCCTAAACGCAAACCCATATCAATAAATTCTGATAATGAAGACACCTTGTGTTCTACGTTGAATCAACAAGTGTCAAATCTCCCTGTAATATCAATTAATTACGTACAATAACTTATGGCGTTGACTGAATATATATCTTATGAAGGAATATACCAAGAATGAGAGACGAGCACAGTGAAAAAGAATGGCACAAGTCAATGAAGATGATGATGAATTGACATGTCAAATTACAGCACATTACAAGACAAATATAAAGGAAATAAAAGAAACAAAGACATGTTGACAAGCAACAACAACTTGAAATAATTACTTGTAAAATAAACAAGACAGAAAAGAACGCATAATAACAGCAAATCGTCAAATTTTACAATAAGGCAAGAATGATAGCAAAACAGCTGTACAGACAAGTGACCCACTTACATAAATTAGTGAATGAAAATATCTGACGTAGACTTGACGAAACAATCTATACAAATACTGATGTCTGCTATGCAGTCAAAGACTAAAATTACACTGCTATTTTCTTTGACTGGACAACCTACAATAACCTAATAGAACATCGTCATTTGTAAGATTTCCGAAGAAAAATTACAAATAGCGAGCACCACCACCTCCCGTTTAATTTATACAGATAAACATGTAGGACTAAGCGAAGAAAACAAGGAAGAATGGATGTTGACTGGCAAAGGTACTGAAATGGTCAAATAATGTCACGCATCAGACAAATCAAAACACTACTTATCTTTCTTGTTGAACTCAGAACCTCTGCAGATAAGGAATCAGTGTGTTCGTGCTTCAATTCGATCTCAGGAACACGTAAATGGACGAAAACCTCGCCTGACTCCAAGTTGAACAGATTGAACGTTTGCCGGCTTTGATGACATCACTGAGTAAAAAGTGCCAGATTGTCCATAAACGTTCCACATCCAAATGCGTGATTTGCCAGTATTGAAATATTGAATGTAAAGAATCCTAGTTCAAACCGAATCAATTTGATGTTGAAGTGTTGAATCTTGACAGTCCTCAAGGTCAGGTCAACGATCTTTGATGCCTCTACAAGGAGCAGCCGTTACATGTCATCTTCCATCGTGAAATTATAGAGAATGTACAGTCTTTTTTTTGACGAATTATGATCGTACAGTTCTTAAAATATCCAAAGTCCTGTGTAAAAATTCCGTGCAGTAGTCCAGCTTCAGTCGACTTCAGATTCGTAGTAGGAAGAAAAATTCGTTTCTTGATGTCCCAAGATGTAGTCGAAGGTGGAGTCCACGTAGACAAACTTGCCAGTTATAGGACGAGCCCCCAGTTATTTCTCCTCTGTTAAGGGATGGAGAAATTGCCCGAATTCTTTTGTTGTCTAGGGTCTATTTGTGTTATTAAAGAAGTGAGAATTCATTCATCTTGCTTTGGTTTATATTGTTGAAAATTCTGGCAGCCACCCTTCTTGTATACACCTTTCCATGTCAAAATCTCAAGTACTGCATAAAGTTAACAACTGGGTAAATGAACCTTGATCGACTGAATAAACTTCTGGGCTTGGGCGATTTGGCAACAGTCATAATTACGAACATGGCATGTATGCTCCCTCTCTGTGTTACAGTCTTGCTTAAACCTGTTTCGACTTTCTAAACATGTCAGTTGACTTCTCCATTCTACATATCTTTATAAGATCATTTATTTATCACTATTTCCAGCGGGGTATTTAGCGTCCCGTCATTACAAAGGTTCATTATATTTTTCCATCAACATTGGGACATTTAAGCGTCCCAGTATCTCGAATATTCACAAATCAAATCCACATCAATCCATAAGCTTCGGGGTATGTCGCTTCCCGGTATAACAATTACTCATTAATTAGTTTAACATACTTCTTTGTCTTGGGAATTATCGTCCCGTCTTGACTTCAATTATAATCCTGGCAATTTCTCATGCCTATCATTTAAAGCATATAGCTTACCCTTATCCTCAGAAATATTTATTGAATATACAATCCAATACACTAGCTGACACACAAGCCATTTTAGGCACACATCTTGACGCTATGACGTCACATCCAAGCCCCCACTTGTCACGCGTAGTGAGAGAGCAAGGTCGACACGGGTCAACTGCTCTAGATAACAGTAAGAATATAGATTGATTTTCTTGCAATACTGTAATAGTGATGTTATTTGTTATGAAACCAAGAGGTTAACTGTCTGGAATCAAGGGTAATTAAATAACATGTAAGAATATCAGACAAGTTGTTCTCCCACGTGACTTTGTTTCACAACTAACATACACCACACGATGTTGACAATTCGACAATAAAAAGGACAGTAAACAAGAAAGGGAAGTAATCACAAAAAGAGAGAGCTCTGGACAGGCTTATGATATTTTATCAAATTAACTCAGACGTGTAGTAAGTAAATAAACAATATGCTATTTATTAAGGGAATCACATTTACAAAGGGTTATTTTACATCTGATGAAAAAGAAATATGGAAAAGAATCACGTTTACATCTGAAAACAAACAGGAATCTAGGTCCCAGTGGGGTGCCTTATTTTCTTCACTGACTAAGTCTGAGCGTTTGGTGGCTATGTGTGTGTAGTGGTCTTCCTTTACTTTGTTATACTTATCGTATTGTTCTTCATAGGCACACTTACCACTGAAAACTTTGACTGTCCAGTACACTGTATGTAAAAGATGTCTCATTGACTATTGTCTCACAGGCTCTGTCCTCATCCTTCCAAGTCAAGTGTCCCTTCTCTACACTTCATAGGTCTTACTATTTTCCACAATTAACAGTCTGTCTTGTAGTCTGGTGTATCTTTAAGTAATATTTAATTCTTAATTATCTTTCAGCAAGGAACAACAGCTTTCATAATGTATACTCATAACAGAGTTGTGTTCTAATAAGGCAAGCAATAATGCACAGTAATAAAATACTATAAGCAAATCATATAAGAAAATTAATAATATGTTATACAGGTACATAATGGATATGGAAGACTAAATCCAATAGCATAACATATGTTTCTTATCATAGTCAACCACATACTTCTTCTGCAAATTACACTTGTATCATTAAGCAATAATTAAACAAATAATTTTGGGAGATAACTCACCGCACAAAATCACTTCAGTTTCACACAATCAGAACTTGAATATTTGAATATATTCATAAGCACGTTATTGACTTTACATACAGTTGTGTACAATCTGTGTATATTCTTTAAAAGTCTTATGTACTTAAAATTTAGTTTAGGCTGCTTTCACGGTGTTCATCAAGAGAGTTGAGCAAAGTTACATTTTCTCTGATAAATACAGTTTAAGACCGGAAATAGGTGGTCGTCTGTGGGTCACGGGTTAATTGATGTCACCCAGAAAAATCCACCATTACCATCGCTTCTTCGCAAAATTCTACCTGCGGAATCTAAATGCCTGTTAAACGAAATTTAATACCAGACCTTCACCTGATCTAGCATTCACGTAGGAAAATAAAAGGAAAGGGGGGGGGGTCATAAGGAAGACGGTGAAACAGTGACAGGATGGACAGAGTAAAAGAATGTGGAAGATTTAGGAAGAGAAATGAGATTTAGGAAGAGAAAGGATAGACTGCTCCATGACAGATAGCCCATCCAACTCTGCCTCATCCGTCATACCTAGATACTAGAGATGGCTACTGTGTGTATGTGTCGAAACAATGCTTCGAAACAGCACAGAGTCCGAGCGATTCGACACTTGCCTGCTTGTTTGTTTCGACACAATTTCAGTTCCGTCTGCCTCGCTGTTTTGCAGAGACACACTGTCTCATCTTCCGTCAGCCTTTGTAAAACTTGAATCAACCGTTCGGAACATTAGTATGGAATATCAAACATGTCATATTTTTCAGGGATGTGTTATGGTGACTTGATTTTACAAGTGATATTATTTTTGCTGAGAAGTTATAGACACTGGAAATTGTGTCAGTGCTGCAGTTGTCAATGTTTTAGGCACTATGTTAAAGTTGAAAGTGTCCGTGTGTTCGTATAAATGTAATGGACACTTTATTAGCTCTGCTGATATCTGTGTACTCGGTGTGGATTTGAATCATTGTCTCCCAAAACTAGCTTACTCAAGTTTGATATCATGTGTTATTATTACTGTTATTATTATTGTTGGTTTTTATTATTTTCACATATACTGCAGCTATCATCATATCTCCGTTTTATTTCATCATAATGAAGACTTGTGTAAAAATATTGAACTGTGGTCACACGAAATGCCATAGATTTTCACACACGACAGTAGGGCGCAAGTAAAAACAGTTCATGTATAGTAATGTATACTGTCTATTAGAGACTTCTTTCTCCCCGATACGGGCAATTGTGCCGCTGTGTCGACACACTGTTTCGACACAGCTTAAATCACCGAGCCGACTGTCTCGAAACAGCGGAGTGTGTCGATTCGCCCACCTCTACTAGATACTCATCTCACAGCGACCGCTTTCATGTATCTCTTGCATTCAGTTGAGGTACGACATGGTGTGACAAAAATCCGGTACTAATAATAAGTTGCCGCGATAAAAATCACATCATGAAGTGGCCTCAACACTGACCAACACACGTAAATAAAGTTTATGTAAATTTGATTTATCATAAAAAAAACTTCACAATAGCAATATTTTGAATATCAAATCAAATACGAATAAACATAAGTCAATGAATTAATTAAAGAGTTAGACTCATAGGTGTAATCCTCCCTCCCTCTGTTGAGACAAGATCCCGTTACACGAAAGTTATTAATCCCAAAGAGTCAAAGATTTATACGCTATAGTCTAGTATTTCCCTCCACAGTAAAGAACCGAGTTATACGTTAATCTATTCTGACAAAGGGTCAGCATCAGCAAACGTGCATAGAAAAATACACAAAGTGAGTACATGGATTCTACAAGATATACATTGAGAATTATTCATTCATTCTTCCTCTCTTCTCAGACAACCGTGGCCACGAGCATTCTTTCTTACCTAATACTGGTGTTGTATCTTCTGGAACAATCTTTAGGACACACACACACAGCAGATCCAGTGTTATATTTGGCGAAGAGAACCCCAGTTCCTCAAATAGATATTAACTTCAATTCTCCAGGGAGCGTTCGCTTTGTTATTTTTATTTAGGATTACTGTGTATGCCACCTTTAATTGGTCCAGGTAAGAAATTTAACGGCGCTCACAGTGTCAATAGCTTGAGATTTCCAGTACATAGAAATGACAGGTTGGTAACTTCTCTCAGTATAAAATTCTTTGTCACACCACAAATGGTCAAACGTCGGGAGATGTTAATGTTTGTTAAGTCACCGCAACGGGCTGACTGTACATGAAATTTGCAAAGAAATCTGGATCTATATGCCCAGTTACAAAGTCACTCTTAATGTTCTTTGGGTGGTATTCTGTCTCTTTCTGGGTGTAAACACAACCTCAGACAGTTTTTACCTTGAAGAAACCCAGATACTAATTAAATTGTTCTTTTGTATGGTTACTCTCAGATTTACATGGAAGCCGCTGGTACGGTTTAGGTTTGGCCCAATACTGTGTAAAGGAGAAAAAATACAAATACTTAACTATAATATAGTATTCTCAATCTTATCCTTAACCCACGTAAAATATAATATATTTATCCACTTCGGTTATTTAACTTTAAATTATAGACTACAAGCTTAGAGCTGGTCTTATCGTTTAAAACTCCCGTGAAATAAATTCTAGTCATTTAAAAAACTTAATCATCATGAATTAGAAATAAATACATATTTCGTCAAAACTCATGATGAACAGTGCCTTTATTAGTCGGATAAAATATTCTCTGACTGGTTACTAGCTATTAATTAATTTTAATCTATAGCTGGAATAGTTTAGCTAGACATTATTATTTATTCTGCTAGCCTACGTAACACAGTAAATCCTAGAGAAATATTAATGACGGACCTATCTAGTAAATCACTCTGCACATAAAATCTAGTGAAATAAAATACGGACTAAACTAGCAAATCACTCAAACTTCTAGTATAGTATTTACCTTCACACAAACTTCTAAGACTATCTCCACCGAAAACTAAGAACTCTACATAATACAAGCGATTGTTGAATCGTAGCTAGATGTCTTCTGAATCTGTGGCGGTACTGGATAAATTGAGTTAGAATGCTGGGGTATACTCGTATATATCTGAAATCAAAGGGAATGGCCACTATTCACCGAAAACCAGACTCTCTGCTAGATTTAGCACCTACGGGGAAATCTCTGCTCAAATTCTAAATCAAAAGGAATCTACACACTATTACCGCTGCAAATTCGAGCACCGAGCGAACGGTCTCTCTTAGATCAGGCGTAACGTAATTGACCAGACCGTGCGAGATTTCTTCGATCGAAAAAAATCACACTATTTACCGCCTGCAGACATGGTCATTGAACGAAATCGAGCGAAGCCCGTCCTTTGATCTGGCTATTCTCACCGTGTTTAATTACTTTCAAAAGAACAGTTCAGGGGAAGGTAATAGAAATTGTCTGCCCCTTTTGTTCCAAACTTATCTGCTCTTATCACTGTCTGATCCTATCCAACGATTTTCAATCGCTGGCGTTAAAAATTACAGATACCTCGCTCAGCGTTAGCTAATAGATCTGCTGGTAAACCTTCATCAAAGGAAATAGCGAACAGAAAAATAAATTAGGCGTGCTAAATTAGAAAAGGGACAGATCTCTGATTTATAGGAGGGTTTTATGTTTACCAACAGGCGTAGGTGAAAGCTAGGTAAAAGAAAAGTGTAGATAATGAAATAGATAGATGAAAGCTATATTCATAATATGTCACTGTAACATTACACTCTGAGCAACAACCATGGCTCATTATTCACATCTTATAGTAACTCAATAGACTCGAACACGCAAGTACGATATTCGATGTCTTTATATCACAACTCTTCACCATAACAGAAATAACATCTTTGGTTGAATCACAAGATTACTACAATGCATCATGTACATTATCGAAATGATGTTTGCATGGAACAATCTCACTATATCTTGTTATATCTCAACTTGCGCTATCAGCTTTCCATAATACATTTCTCCGTTCTCACTCCCCGTAACCTTCACTCGCATGAGTCCTTCTTCACTGCCAGCTACAACATATGACCCAGTTTCACCCCTGACCTGTCTTTAGATTAAAAAGGTAAAGGATCCCGTTACACGCCTATTGAGTTGTTTTGGTACCAAATTCATGAGGCTGGGTCGACCCCGGAGCCGTTTGCGATCTAACAAATCCCACCTCAACTGGGGATCGAACCATGGACCACCGAGTTAGGAAGCCAGTGCACTAACCACTGCGCTACGCGGCTCCCGTCTTTATGTACCACTTCGGTCATAACAGCTCAGTCACACCTGTGAACTTAACAACAGTACTGGAATTCTACTAATACCATTCGTGAATACAATTAAGCTTAACATTAACTACTTCAACTGACAACTTACATAAACACATCTAGCTCCAGATAGAACATAAGTCTATACTACAACCAGTTCATGACATATTTGCATTTAGATTTACTTCTACCCAATTGTGAGTAGAATGAACAGTTACTAATTAATGAGACTTTGAAATAGAGGTAGTGAAACAGGTCTAGTCAAATAGAGATGTAACATGACTGTGAAGATAAATAGGATGGAGAAGCTAACAAATACTAAAGGAATTTAAACAATCAAACATGGAGGGAGAAGAGGAACAGAATTTAGAAGAACATAATGTGATTTGTTTCAACCATTAATGCCTGAGGCACCTCATCAGGAAGTCGATGCAATGTTTGAAGACAAACTGACTGCTGTCAACTACGGGGTAATTGTAATAAAATTAGAACTTCAGATAATCTATGGTTAGCCCGAGCTGTCAAGCAAAACGTGAAGATGTTGGCAGAAAAGATGCAAAATTGTTCACCAGCTGATTATTGTGTTACTACTACTAGAGGTTTTAAAAGTTTTAGTGTTATATTATTTCACTTAATAACAAAATGTTCTTTTGACAGGAATTGTGACCTCATGAAAGTTGGAGGTCTGCTGGATTCAAAAGGGTATGGCTTTGCTACCCCACAAGGTAAGGATGTAGTCACAATGACGTGTGTCATGCCAAAGAGTGTTATGATCATGCCTCTCCACAACTTCCAGTCCATATCAGCTTTGTTGTTGACACTTTCTAGTGCCTTGCTGTTAGACTATCCAGCACATTCTATATTTTCTATTTCTCTACGACCTTAACTTCTGCTCTCAGATCTCGATAAAGAAAGAGCCCCCACTTCCTAAATGAAGGATTTTAGTTATGTGTATATACTTAAGGGAGCGGCGGTGGCGCAGTGGTTAGTGCACTGGCTTCCTAGCTCGGTGGTCCATGGTTCGATCCCCAGTTGAGGTGGGAATTGTTAGACCACAAACGGCTCCGGGGTCGACCCAGCCTCAAAAATTGAGTACCAAAGCAACTCTGGGAAGGTTAAGACGGCCGGTGTGATGCTGACCACATCAACCCTTATGTGCTGATGGTCAAGAAAATATGGGCCTAACACCATATTCCTAATATGCATCAATGGGCGTGTAACGGAATCCTTTACCTTTCGTATATACTTAAGACAGACAGCACGAGTGATATATTAATGGATTAGGTAAATGATCAACGTTGTTTTATAGTTTATTAGTGAAATATATACACATATAGGGTATAGTTAGTTTAAAATGAGAGTGAACCTATGGGAATACTAACTTACTTAGTCGTTCCTCTTCTACCGCGAGGTGTAGAGGTTTGTAAAAGAGAGCGCCATACTATTCTATCGGCTGTCTTCCTCCTGGCTTAGTTCCATTCTAGTCCTCGATCCTTCAAAGATTGTCTAATGTTCTCCCCCCAGCGGACTTTGGGTCGTCCTGGAGGTCTGGATCCCTGGCTTGCCGTGGTTGCCGATCTTCTCCCATTCTGCAGACACTTCCAAACCATCTCAGTTGGGACTGTTCTACTTGGGTCTGCAGGGGTTGAGTTTTTAGACCCTGACGTATCGTCTGGTTGCGGACTATGTCTCTTCTTTTTACTTCAACCACCTCCTCAGATACCTTATTTTTGAGGTTTGGATCTGGCTTTTGTGGATTGTAGTCATTGCCCATGACACGCATCTATACGTCAAGACTGGGGCATAGGTGGAGCGGTATACAGCCATCTTCGTCTTCTTACCAACTTCTCTTGCGGAGGAATCCTCGATTTATGGCTTGAAAAAGTCTCCCAGCTGCTGCTCTTCGGGTAGCCAACTCTTCTTTGATGCCCCCCTTCCTGTCTATGACTGGTCCAAGGTATTTAAAGTGGCCGACCTGCTCCAGGACCTGTTCACCCAGCTTAATCTGATGTCTTCTTTCCTCTCGTGATATCACCATGGTTTTTGTTTTCAAGCTGCTTATAATCATCCCTCTCTTCTCCAGCTCTTCTTTCCAGACTTGCAGGTTGGATTGAAGATGTGCCTCTGATGTAGCAATCAGGGCAACATCATCAGCAAATGCCAGCTCTGAAATACAAACCTGTCTCATCTTCCAGTACCCCACTGAATACTTTTCTGTCCTCTCCTTACATGCCTTAATGACATCGTCCATAACGAGTATGAAAAGATAAGGTGACAGAATATCACCTTGTCTTACACCAGTGGTGGTCCTGAATTCTTCTGACTTATGGTTTGCCGTCCTCACATCATTTCTGCAAGACTTGTAGAAGCTCTGTGTAGCACGAATAAGAGGTGATTGTATGTTCTTCCTTGCTTAACAGTCACAGAGTTTATTCCAGGGAACCTTGTCAAATGCCTTTTCCAGTTCTAAGAAGCAAAGATGGATCTCACTCTTATACTCAAGGGCCTTTTCACTCGACTGTATGAGTGTGAAGATTAGGTCTTGAGTACTTCGATTTGCTCGGAAGCCACACTGGACCTCATCCATTTGTGGCTCAGCTAGGTGTCTGAGTCTCTGCTCCAGGATTCTAGAGTAGATTTTACCAGGGACACTGAGCAGGGACATGCCTCTATGGTTTCCACATTATCGGTTGTCACGCTATTTGAAAATCGGTGTTATTATGGCAATCTCCCAAATCCTCTGGTATGGTCTTGTTGCACCAAGCTGCCTGTAGGACCCTTAAGAGTAATAGGTCGCCTGCTGCTCCCATGTACTCGTACTTAACCATTTCTGGTGTTATACCATCATGTCCTGCTGCTTTGCCCATCTTGATTTTCTCCGGTGCTGCCTTCAGTTCTTCCATCTTTATATCATCTTCATCACCATTGTTTCCTCTTCTGTACCAGCGCTTATCATTTGAAAAATATTATTTCCATCTTTCCATTACTCCTATAGGAATAGTGAAATGATAATGTGATATATGAAGTGTTACCACACTAATGTCCAATCTATATTGGCTATGTGTCTCTCAACTTTCCTCTACCATCTGATTATAAACAGGTATGCATAGACTTTCCAATGTAGGTTTATGGTATGTCGTGTGGGTTATCTCCAAGACGAGTAAGTATAGATGAAACTCTTGTACGGATCATAGTAAGAACTGGTAAGATCTAATGTCTCTCAACGCTTGGAAATATCTCTAGTTTTGACATCCCGTTGACAGTTGTCTCAGGAAAATAAGGGCTGTCTGCGCTTGAAAAGGCACTGACTAGGCTGGAGCTCCTCCCGAATTGAGCTTCTGGTACCAAGTGGGTTTCGTGCAATGAAGCTTGTCTGAGTGAATTTACGTCTTGCAGCACACGATAAGAGCAGATTAATTCACTTCATGCACTTACGTAGTAGCTGAACTTGGGGATTTAAACTTGATATCTTGGTGAATCAACTTGGGACTAAGTGATCTTGGTATATCTACTGCATCAACTTGTGAGTGTGCACTCCTGGTTCAGGAAATATGCTTGTGAAGGAGGTGAACGTGAAATATGTGTATGGGAATCAACATGTGAATATGTAATCTAGATTCATAAAATACGCCTTTTAGTGAGTTGAACTTTATATATATATATATATATATATATATATATATATATATATATATATATATATATATATATATATATATATATATATATATATATATATAGGAGAAAAAACTTGTGCATGCATTAACCTGACTCAAGCGGTAAGCTGCTGAGTGAGTCTAACGAGATATATGTATATGCGAATCAACTTGTGAGAACTTGATAACCAGGTGAATAAATGCTGCGCTTCCAATGTTTACAAACGCGGTAGAGATCTTCTTTGTAACGTAGGAAGTGTATTATGCCATAACTTGGGAATTCTGCTATCTGGACCTACGCTTTGCTAGCTTCTTTCTGGTTAGACACCAAATGCCTAATGTGTAGACTCAGACTTCTTTAGGACTGAAGACACAAGTGTTGCTTAATAAGTTGCTTAATAATTTAAAAATTGACCTTTTTATCTTATTCTTCACTACTGATCACTCTGTTTTTAATTCTCTTGTAATGATATATGACATGAGGCGTACATGATAAGTGTCAAATATATTGCACATGAATATGGATGCTCAAGTAAATATGTAATGATGATCTAACAATCTAGCTGAAGGTGAAGTATATAACTATGAATTACCTCATTATCTTTGTTTTATAGAGGAAAAATCTTTGATTTGATTAACTGTTTACGAATAGAATTAATGAGAGAAAAAACAGTCTCACGCACATGTATCTATTAAGCTACATGCACAAATCAATCTTAATTGAATAATGAAAAGAAACATTAATAATAATTTGTTTATAAAATCTACTAACCTCCTCTTCCCTTCGCAAAGTCCTTAATTAAGAACACTTTATAAAATTTAATTATACAGGTATGAATTTTATAATAGTCTGTGAACAGACTAAGATCGAGGAAATCTCGTCCACTTATGCTCCGTAATGTTGGAAAATCCAGACTGATTTCTGGTGTACGTGACGATTTATTTCTGGGTTGCAAATATTGGGATAATTCTGAACTGCGTTCTGGACTTCGCCCTCTGGTCCAGTAATTAAGCGAGCTTCTTGCGGTATGATGCTAGGATGTTCGCGTGCTATTTCAGTGCACACCAGTCGCTAAAGTGGGTGGGCTCTCGCAACCAACTCTTCAATTCTGTGCACCCCGTTTGTTTACGAGACGAACCGTGGTTTTGGATTGGCCCCTTGCTACAGAAATCATCCGTCCCTTTGTTACAAAACCCTCTGTCTTTTTGCTGCTCGCGTGAAATCCCTTGTGTTTGTCACGGGTTGCCTCCCATTCTTCTGCAGTGATAGAACACTGGCCAAAACCGAAAGTACCTAATGTGGGTCTTCAAAAATATCTACATTTGGACAAGATTACTCTTGGCAGATATGCAAATAGGATGATGATGCTTCTACCATAAGGGTGTTTGCACACGATATTTCATAACAATGCATAATGAGTCTTAAAAATGTCAGCTTTCATCTACCTGCCGCCGTTTGTGAAGAAATATTATTTAATTTAGCTCGTTCAAGCCCCATACTGAATTAACAGTAAAGTTTTACTTATTAGCTCTATAGAGATATATATTAAAGATATTGATTCATACGTGTGCATTTCTCTCTCTGTAATAACTGAATCAACTATGAATTAGTAAAACAAATATAACAGATTTAATGATCAATTAAAACTTAACAAAAGCATATTTAAGAGACGCTAGTACGTTAGTAAAAGGTATGTGTATTCATGGAAACAATTTCGGCTTTAGGAAGCTTAATTTTGAAAAATAAGAGTTCTTCTGTATTTTGCTTGCTAGAAATTGGACTCAGCTGCCAAAACGGTGAAGTGCTTATGCTGCTGTTCCTTCGACCGCTTTCCGGGGCGGGGGCACGTCTCCAGATTAGTTCGGAAGGTAACCTCTCCTGGTCAAGGCTGGAATCTTCACAACCCGTGAAACGTAGGTTTCAAGTGTCGATCACAAGCCCTGAACCACAGAATGGTAGCACGTCTGGTATCGTAGAATCGTACCACAAATGGTCTCGTAGACACGTACCACAGATTTTAGAAGAAATAAAAAGAACAAATTCCTCCGCTAAGTCTTTGTTTTCTGATACTAATCAGGCGCCTATCTCGCTGTCCCGTCCACCCATTCGTTTCTCTGAATTTTTAATCTCCCTGGGCGTACATCATATAACTCAGGGATTTTAGCTAAATTAATGGAGAATTTGTGACAGGACAGCGGCCGATGCAATGGCTTGTGAATGAAGGAACATGGTTAAGTTTGCATATAAATTCACAAAATGATATGATAATATAAGAACTATGCACATGATGATGTAATCATCATCTACTCCCTGTTCCTTTCAGAGTCTGAGATTACCTCTGCTTTTAGTTCCCTGTGAGAACTAGCATGAAGCAATCACCAGTGCTTGTTGTGGTGTTTTATGTATATACTATTTTCATATGCTGAGTTTGCCAGCCACGCATGAACTTTTACAACAACTAGCAAGTACAAATATGTCAAATTCAAATTTCAAAATAAATGTTACAACTCATCCCAATTTGGGAAATTCAATCTCCGGGTACAGTTTAAATGGACACGCCAACTTTATAAGCTGCCTTGAACACGTCGTCTTGGGTAAATTTTTTTAATCCCTCTTATGACTGTTGGTCTCAGATCCAAGGAATCCGTTTTTCTGTATTGATAAGGTGGAGCTTTCTTGCTGACTAGTTGCGGAAGATACTCCAGTACGTATTTTCCCGGTTCTTGATCCTATTCGTTTCTGGCTCTCTCTGGATTTGCTAAAGTTTTGCGAAGCAGTTGTTTGTTTAGCCTAAATATTTGCTAGGTTATATTGTACCATTTCGTCTGCGTGTTCGCGTTGCGTTTCCGACAAAACGTCCAGTCAGAATGAATGCATATTTCCCTCTCTCGTCTGATCCAATCCATGGGCAAGAATAGACGGGGGTAGAGGTCTTAGTTATTACCTTCACCATCATCGTAAGATAATCTAAGAATATCATATCAAATAATAAACATAACTTATATGGCCATGCCCCGTCTGTTTACTGGCATATTTGCGAACACATTTGCGAGCTCATCCCTCAAATATTGCATTGCCCATAATGTCTCCCCAGCCAGATGGGTTTCTCTGTAATTATCACTACAGAAGTCTAGACGGAAATGCTTATGCAATGTGCACCCGTACCTGAATACATTCACCAGACGGATAATCGGTGACATTTCCTGGGTTTTTTTTTTAGACAGTCAGTCTGGTCTTCCTTTGAGTCAAAGTGTCTGAAGGTATTAGCCATGAACCACGAATACAAGATGGTCACTCCTTCTCTAACCAGTACTCTGTCTGGGGGCGGAAATTAGTTACGCAACTTAAACAAACACTCCACATTCATAGACTTCCTGGCCGTCTATTATCAATCATCATTACACTCACGAATTCGTAGTTTCTCTTCCAAGATGTATAATTATCGTCCCTGTCGTGAAGTGACGTCTGTATCACAACACGAATTCCAAGTAACTCTGACCACACCGCGCGCCATACATTGTAAGAACTGCAAGATACCCAGTCCCATCAGAATGCTCCTTTATGCAGTGTGTACTACAGCCTTGGATAATAAAAATGTAAGTCCAATCTGTGCAACCTAGTATCGGAAGACAATTTACTACATCAGTATGAAAGAAGTACCACATGGAAGAAGTATACAAAGCGATACAGGGAATGTTGCTCTACCCGTAGGTACAATAACTTTTATAAATACTAATATAGTACGGGAGAAACCTCTGGTTGAATGCATTTGAAGCATCAGGTTAGTCATTAATTTAGCTATTTAAATTATGCATAGAATAAAATGCACTTATGAGATTAAAAGATTATAAGATAGATATATAAAGAATAATGCAGGGTATAATTTAAGCTTTGGATGAATAAAATCGCTCCAGGAATAACTTAGATAATAAAAAAAAGTAGTTTTCCTGATTTGAACAATAGGCAAATTTTACCAATATTTTCGGACCTTGAAACATATCAGTAGGGGAAGCCATCTCGGACGGTCGAGGTCACTCTATAAATAGTGCGTGCCAATTAGAATCAGGTCAGTCACAAATATTTTAATCGACAGCGAGCGGCAAAAGAAAGCCTGTGTTAATGCAAGTGTTTTGCTTTCTGTACCTGGAAGCAAATCTTAACCAACCATTAACGGCTCGTCTGTGTGTATACCTGAGGATTTTATCCTGTAACCTACAACAAATATAAGAGGTATCTCATACTGAGGTTAAGACGGATGCAGTCCCGGTCTATGTTAGAGGGTCAGACATCTAGTAAATACCAGTTGGAAGAATTTCAGCCGACAATTCTCTCCGGAATCAGAAGGAGCCATCTTCAGTGACGCAGATAAGTTGCCTACAAAGGCAACTGTGTAGCATATTCCTGATCACCAAAACTAACATAAATCCAGTTTGTGGTGAACTTATCAATATATAGCTTCAAGTAGACTGTGAGAATAACACTAGTAATTAGTCAGAGAAAGATCAACCAAGCAAGACTATCTCCATATTGATAGACATCTTAATACAGAGAAAGACTTTTGTTGAACATTCTTTATTATTTATTAACTTTTGTAACATGAGTTCTTTTAAAACTTTTCAAACAGAAACGAGTAAATGTACAAATAAATTGTAAATATTTACCAGCCGACTTACTTAAATTCTTTAAGTTAAGTTTTATTCATTGTTGGTGAATTTAATTAAATAATTACCCCTAGCAGAGTTAATAATAATAATAATAATTACCATATTAACAGAGGATGATCTGGAGAGGTAGCCAATAGGGACTCAGAGTACTACATTACCATCTTCTCTGGGAACTTATACAGTTTGACCCTACCTTTGTTGTCTATACACCTTTACTCTTTTCAGAGAAAGGGGTATTATTGATAAGACCAGACTCTTATTTGGCACTACCCTGGTATCTTCTGATACACCTTTATATCCAGGATACCTTATCACTTTCGATAACATTTGAACCTCTCGCGACAGTCACGGCATAACAAGAATTGGAGGAAAGGAATGTAAACAATGAATCTAAAATACCAAATACTGTCAGAGGTGGGAAAAACTAAAGTGAAGAGCTCAGAATTAGTTATAGGGTGGTACAGGTGAATGTGACGTTAAAGGTTATTTTGTCACAGGGTTGATTTATGATAGATGCCATACTTGCACAAAATGCCTTGAAAAAGTACCATAGCACACTATCTTCTAATATGAACAACAATGAAAACCATTTCAGAGAAAGGGGTATTATTGATAAGACCAGACTCTTATCTGGCACTACCCTGGTATCTTCTGATACACCTTTATATCCAGGATACCTTATCACTTTCGATAACATTTGAACCTCTCGCGACAGTCACGGCATAACAAGAATTGGAGGAAGGGAATGTAAACAATGAATCTAAAATACCAAATACTGTCAGAGGTGGGAAAAACTAAAGTGAAGAGCTCAGAATTAGTTATAGGGTGGCACAGGTAAATGTGACGTTAAAGGTTATTTTGTCACAGTGTTGATTTATGATAGATGCCATACTTGCACAAAATGCCTTGAAAAAGTACCATAGCACACTATCTGCTAATATGAACAACAATGAAAACCATTTCAGAGAAAGGGGTATTATTGATAAGACCAGACTCTTATCTGGCACTACCCTGGTATCTTCTGATACACCTTTATATCCAGGATACCTTATCACTTTCGATAACATCTGAACCTCTCGCGACAGTCACGACATAACAAGAATTGGAGGAAGGGAATGTAAACAATGAATCTAAAATACCAAATACTGTCAGAGGTGGGAAAAACTAAAGTAAAGAGCTCAGAATTAGTTATAGGGTGGCACAGGTAAATGTGACGTTAAAGGTTATTTTGTCACAGTGTTGATTTATGATAGATGCCATACTTGCACAAAATACCTTGAAAAAGTACCATAGCACACTACCTGCTAATATGAACAACAATGAAAACCAATAATCAAATACTTGAAAGTACAACATTCTCCACCACTATTGCTAGCAACCCTGATAACAAAAATCTATCGAAGAATCCAGAGATTTACACAAGATGATAGAAAACTCTATACAGTTTGATGGTATTGCCTCCCCTGCTTTGCAGTAGTGGTCCAACAGTGGCCAAAACTCAAGAGTATCTAATATGGGCTTTAAAGGTATCTACCTTCGCTCAAGATTACTCTTGGCAGAGATGTAGATAGAAGGGTGATGACCCTTCTATTACAAAGGCAAAGGGAGTCTTAAAAAGATATTCAGAATAAGCGACGACAATACTGCTTTGGCTGAGTATGTTAACTCTGTAATTCTGCCGTCGCTTTTGTGAAGGATTTAAGCACTTATTACTTTCAGCTCCTTTAAGCCCCCACCCCTGATTTACTCAGTGGAATTCTATTATTCTAGTATAGCTATGTTTAGAGTGTGTGTAGTAATTTGACTGAGACAAACATGCAGTAACTTTAAAATGATTAAATCAAAGTTAAAATTGCAACATTACAAATAACAAAATTTAATATCACTTTAGGTTTTAACAGTTGGAAAATAATTTGAATAGTTATGAATCAAGAAAAGTTATCACAGTCTTTAGGGAATGTGAGATATTACAAGAAGTTCAAGTGGCAGCAAATATTTGAACTTAGCTGCCAATGACGGTTCTGCTCCTTCTTATGGGTTGGTTCTTTTCACTCTGCTCACGCTCGTTTCTGATCAAGGTTGTCGAGGGTAGCTCGTTTCCCAGAAACGTCAAGGAGAGTCTACCACGTGGGTCCTTCGTCTTAAAGCTTAGGCCACTGTTCCCTTCTTGTTCCAGATATAGTACTTTCTGCTGGTACCACCAATAACTATGGTAAAGAATAGAAAGAAACGCTCTTCTGAGTATGGCGTTTTCCACCCCATAGTTATGGGTTCCTATCGTCCCATACCACCATCCCAATTATGCAGACTTTACCCTCGATGAGAATTAAATTTAATCCCTCGGGATAAAACTTCCTTTACATTTAAATAGAATAGCTTTCATAGTTACTTTATATTTAAATGGAAAGCTTAATAATACAGATAGATTATGTTTACATATACATCTCCACTGATTGAAAAGTGTTCACAATATAAATTGAATATGTTTTCATTTATGTTTACAATGATTGAAAAGTTTGAAACTTCCATTACTTTAAAATGAATATTTTCACATAGACATTTACACTGGTTTAAGCTTGAAAACTTACATTAATTTTGAAGTGAATATGTTTATATGGCATTTACACTGCTTTGACATTTTAAGTATTAAACACTTAGAATGTACATCATTTCTTTCATCTTTCCCTCCCTGCTCCATAGGGAACCTGGAACTACTTTATGCTTTTAGTTCTCTTTTCGAAACTATCAATAAAGCAATCACCAGCCCGTGCAGTGGTGGTTCATGAATCATCATTCTATACGCTGAGGTTGCCAGCCTCAAATCACCCCTGTTCACAAAGTTCCGGGACTCATTTTTTTATCCGAAAAACCGTTATAAGAAGCTAGGTGATATTAACACAGTGCACGTGTCAACCACGTGCCACTATATGTACCAAACCTGAAGTTTGTAATTTCGCGCATGCGCTGTGTGGTAGCGTATAAGCGATGTGACGTAATAGTGTTCGTCGCGTTTCAAAAATGGACAGCAAAATTCAACAACGTGTGTGTATTGATTTCTGTTTTCGTCTAGATAAAACTGGTTCCGAAACTCTCGAAATGTTGCAAACAGCTTTCGGAGAGTCCTGTTTAAGTAGATCTAAAACATTTGAGTGGTATTCCCGTTTCAAAAGTGGACTCCGATCCTTTGAAGATGGCCCCCGTCAAGGGAGACCCTCCATCTCCCACACCGACGAGTTCGTAGCACGTGTGCAAGAAATGATACGCGCTGACCGACGTCTGACTATCAGAGAGGTTGCTGATGATCTTGGAATATCAATTGGTACGTGCCATAAATTCGTAACTGAAGATTTGCACATAAGACGGGTGTCAGCGAAACTCGTGCCACGCCACCTTACTGAGGACCAGAAGGACGATCGGTTGTCCATTTGCACTGACCTCCTTGAGATAGCAAAAAACGGCGCAAATTTCATGTCCTCGATAATAACTGGTGATGAAAGCTGGGTGTACAGATATGACCCGGAAACAAAGCAAATGTCCTCCCAGTGGCAAACGCAATCATCTCCTCGGCCGAAGAAGGCACGACAGGTCAAGTCCATTGTCAAGACCATGTTAGTAGCGTTTTTCGACATTGATGGCCTGGTGCATCATGAATACGTCCCTATAGGACAGAGTGTCAATGCTGAATTCTACAAAACAGTCCTGCAACGCCTCCGCGACGCTGTGCGCAGACATCGCCCTGAGAAGTGGCGCACAGGCAATTGGCGTGTTCATCATGACAATGCCCCTGCACACAGGTCTGTCACCACAAACGCATTTTTGACGAAACACAACATTCCATTGCTCCCGCATCCTCCATATTCACCCGATCTTGCTCCGTGTGACTTTTTCTTGTTCCCGCAACTTAAGAAAACAATGAAAGGTCGTAGATTCGATGACATTGAGCAGATTCAAGCCAACGCGACGAGACAAATGAGGGCTATTCCGCAAAGTGACTACCAGAGGTGCTTCCTTCAGTGGCAGGAACGTTGGAATAAGTGTGTACACTCACAACGGAACGACTTTGAAGGAGATAGAACCAAATAGTATGTAAGTCTACTTATTCGAATAAAAAAATATGAGTCCCGGAACTTTGTGAACAGGGGAGTATATATATATATATATATATATATATATATATATATATATATATATATATATATATATATATATATATATATATATAATGTATGGATGTATGGATGAATGGACGGATCGGGCGGACGGACGGACGTATGTACCTACGTACGTACGTATGTATGTAATGAAACAGAATGAATAATGCACAATTTATGCCAATCCTGGCTACAGACTTGTTGCACAGATGAATAAAAGAGACGAGTCGGTCTCTTACCCGCGTCTGGGGCGTATTTAATTTGACAATAGATTCCCTCTCTGACTCCGTGTGTTTCTTCAGTTTCCTAGTCCCGGTGTTCCTTATTAAAATGTAGAGATTTCCTGTGCTTTGTAAGTCTTTTTTTGGTTCTCCAATAAAAGGTCCGGTTAAAAAAAGGAATTATGAATCTCTGGCGAGGTCTGATTTTGTCTTAGCGAGCGTGAAATTCACAGTGAAATAAAACTGCGAAATGGTCAGACTTTATTCCTATCTTCCCACGCATTGTTATTATAAATCTAATCAGAAAGATCCAATCATTTCAAATCATACAGATAGGGTGTGATAATTTCAAAATAGTCCCACATGAAATAAGGTGCGTGCCTGCAAAGATCACGTATTACCATTATGGACATCTGATGCCTTGCATCACTCTCACAGGCAGATCTTTAGACACACATAACAACATGGGTAAGCTGTAATACTTATTACTTTATTAAAAAGTAATGTTGGTGTATCAAGGATGACCCGGAAGCGCTTTTGTCACACTTGTCTGCCCACATGTGTCACACAGACAGTAATCTCGGTATATGTCGTATGAGCACTCAAAACGCCGTGTTTGCCTAGCTTGTTAACAAACGAGTCGCTTATCAGCGGTTTAATCTAAACACCCCGGCGCACATCTTATCTAGTTGCTTCTCGCAGGCTGGGATAAACATTATCTGCAAGTAGTGTCACAAATGTTTGAACATACAAACTACTTGCTCCTTAGCCGATAACGAGAAGAAATTGGTAATTTTAAAAGTACACAAATAAAAAGCAGTACAAAATATGTCTCTGACCCTGTCGGAGTGAAACCGTAATCGTGAAGAGGTCGTCCATTTCGTCACATACAGATCGATACAAGAGGAGGCAATCTGATAATCAGACTTAGTCCCCCCGTCGATCAAGTTTTTTGGCCCTTTATCTCTTTTACACTCTAAGGGGGGCTGGCCCACTTGGGTCATGACTCCTAATTGTCAGCCTCCTGTTGACTTATACAGCGAATTTAACCCACTTCACCTTGATTGCAGCTTTTAACTGCACTCCTTTTTCCTGGCAGCTGGAGGCTATCGTGAAAGTAACCCTTATGTTGAAAATTATAAAATGAAAAACAAAAACACAAATAGTGATACGTCTTACTGGGAGAAAGGACAAGAAAATACCTACGTTGCGGCCATAAGACCTTCGTCAGGGACAGACAAACAAATAACAGAAGGGAAAGAAAAAGAGAATTGAGTGAAGAACATAAAACTATAAAGATAATAGAAAACACTACCTGATGTGTGTCTCATGTTGGAAATAAAATGTCTCAAAATGTTGAAAATTACTGTCCTGAATTCCATAACCCGTTACGGTTCTTCCACAGTCAGTACGATGCCTTTTCCAACCCCACGCTCAACCCTCTATAGGTCACCTCTATTTATGGTTGCAGTAGTTCAAATATTTGTAACCTCAGAGATCCCAGGGAACGTCATGAAGTGTAAGAATATCCTAGGTGCCAATTTTTTTCAGTCTGTAAGTTATTTGTCGTCAGTAATTAAACATTTTATTGAAACCCACATTAATATTTCATTCAATAAAAACCACTCTGTGGTTAATATTTTGCAACACCTAAAGATTAAATTTGTGATTAATATTTTAATTATTTAAAACCCACACAGTGATTTATATTTGCATTGCATAAAACACATTTTCAAGTTTTTGCAAAAGATCCTTGTGCAGAAAATTATATTACTTGCATATTGTTCTGTTTTGGTTGTCTCCATTTCTGTGGTTAATGTTTTCAGTTCTTGGACCTACTCATGAGTCACTGCGGGAGGTCCTGACAGAAGAAATCTTGCGTCTGCAAGAGGAGCAGGTCATAGATGAACTTTATACAAAGTGGTGGAAGAAAGAACTTGGTGGAGGCAACTGTGCTGAAGAAGAGGGTTCTTCAGGCGGAAAGGCAGCTGAGCTAGGAGTGGAAAATGTGGGTGGAGTCTTTGTCGTGCTCATGGGAGGTGTCGTTGTTGGATTTTTTGTCTCCTTGTGTGAGTTTTTATGGAAAGCCAGGAAAAATGCAAAAAAGGATAAGGTATGTAAATACAAACGTGCCTGAAAATGATATTCTATTTTATCTCTCCACGTACTCCATCTCATTTAAAAAAAAAATAAAAAAAATTAGTGAACAAATAATTACTTAATATTTACTCAGAACAGTGTTGCTGTATGTTCCTATTTCTCTTTTTATTATATCTAGGCTATTATATTATATAATGGAGACCTGTACCAAACATTCATATGTTGTTGTAGCATTGGTTTCTGTGGCAATCTATCTTATATGATGAGGTTGGCAGAATGCGTGAAGATCAGCTACCACAACAAATGTGCAAAACCAAGAGCCAGGGATCCAGACCTCCAGGACGACCCAGAGTTCACTAGGAGGACAACTTTAGACAATATCTGAAGGATCGAGGACTAGATTGGAGCCAAGCCCGGAGGAAGACAGCCGATAGGATAGTATGGTGCTCTCTCTCTCTCTCTCTCTCTCTCTCTCTCTCTCTCTCTCTCTGGCAAACCTCTTCACCCCAGGGTAAAAGAGGAATGAAAAAAGACCGTGTAATAAAACCTTCACATGAAGCAAACATTCCCTGCCCACACTGTCCAAGATCTTTCCATGCCCGCATCGGGCTATTCAGTCACAACTGGCTAAGTACCCTGGTGGCACCGTTCCTTGACCAGGGGTTACAAAAACTCGTGCCACGGTACGACAAGTGCCTGAATTTGGGTGGTGACTATGTGGAAAAGTAAAGCAGTGATGTATGTAACTTTTGTATGTAATTAGATGTTATTGTCAATTTTTTAAAATTTTTACCAGCCAATCGGAGGTTGATTTTGGAATAGCCCTCGTACTAAAAACATATCAATAACTATCAAGAAAAACAAGGATTATGCTACAATCATGATAGATTTACTAACTGATTCACTAACAGTCATAACTGCCCTAAGAAACCCTAAAAGCAATACATTAAACAGCCTCTCAGAAGCATTATTGGAAACTACCCGTACATTCACCAAAGTGAAATTATGATGGATGGGTTTGAAAAAAAATCGAAATTACAGTGGATCTATGCACACTGCAAGACACATAGAAATGAGAAAGAAGATCAGACTTTTCAAAGATGGAGGAAGCAAACCAGAAGAAAGGACACCATATGTATAGAAAAAGGCAATAATCATAGATAATTGTACAGAGAAATAGCATGCAGAACTACTCAGTCACATATAACACAAGAATATTACTCCTTACCAAAAAGAAAATCCAGTGATAATTTTTTGACTGCAAACTGGTCCTTGCAGACTCAAAAGCCATTTATTTAACAAATTAAGATCTGCCGGGCAGACATGTGTCTATGTGGGGAAAACAATCAAACAGTAGAAAATATCCTTCAATAATGTTGGTTCCATGAGAGGAACAGACTGACAGTATAGCTTTCACCAACCCATTTGAGAGAGAAACTGTTCGGTGACTAGAGAAGCCACGACACAGTGTCAATTTTATTAGATAAATAGATATGGTTATTTACAAGTGAGAGAAGAAGAAGAAGAATCTGTCAGTAGGGCAGTGTGGAAGGGAAAATGATAGATAACACTGTAATGTTACTTCTATTTATTTTTCTAACTTTTTTTTTTACTTCAACTTAAAAAAAAAATGGTAATGTTACTTTTACTTAATTTTTTACTTTTACTTAATAATATTACGTTTACTTTACTGTTTTAATTCCCTTTCTTTAAAAAATATTAATGCCTTTCACTAGTTGTTTCTCACTTGGATGTACATTCAGTCATTTATTTAACAAGCCATTCAGCCAATCACTTAGTTATTTACTCAGTCAGTTATACATTTATTAAATCAGCCGCGCTAGCATAGTGGTTACAACACCGCTCTGGCGACCGGGTGATACAGGATCAAACCCGGGCGACGGCATTTGAGGATTTTTCGTCGACCGGGATTTGGACTGGATTAACTCGAGACCTGGCGAGGACATTTGAAGGAGTGTCGTCGACCAGGGACTGGCGGCTCCTGAGCCGACCCAGCTGCAATGAGTACCTCCGAAATCGGCGAGTATTTGCCTGAATGGCGAGGGACACCTGTCTCTGTACAAGAAATAAAGGGATACTCACGTAAAATCAATGTCAGGTTAGACATAAAAAAAATAATAACCTGAGATTTCGCCTCGAGTATTAGCGGGCGTACGCAAAAAACAAAAAATAAACAAAAAAAAAAAAAAAAAAAAAAAAAAAAAAAAAAATTAAATCAGTTATAATTTTATTTTATATTTATTTCCATCTGTTTACAGCAATCCTTGTGCGCAGAAATTTCTGAGGAATTTAGATTTGCCGTACGTTGCCTGGGATCCAAGAAAACGATCAAGAAACAGGATCATGAAATAATGGACAATGGCCTACAGTTTATGCCTCTGACTGGCTATTCTCAGAAACCTCATGAAAAAGAAGTTTATGCTTGAAAGTTTCACTTCAGAATATAATTTTGGCAAATATTTATAATAATTTTTGTGTGACAGTAGAGTAAATATTCAGTCTATTTTGAATTTTTGATGAAGTGTATCAAAAGTGCCTTCTGCATGTGAAAGTTGCCACTAGCAGTTATAAAATCCAGAATAAATCCTACGACATTTTATTAGAGAACACAGAGAGGTGGTTTTCCCAAAAGTACCATGGGTGACTAATATGAGTAATGAAGATGTCCTGAAAGTGGCCAAGGACAAAGGAAGCTTATTGCTTATATAAGAAGGAAGCAACCCAGTTTCCTTAGGCATGTTATGAAAACATAATACTGGATTATATCATGAGAACAAAAATGATGAGTGGAAAAAAGGCATGATTACAAACAGAAAAGGTACTGGACAGTTTGGCATCATAGCATAGAAAGAAGTCAGCATAATTGATAAACAGTACATGAGGTAGAAAGTTGTGAAGAGACATCGTAACTATAGCATTGTGATTAGCTGGTGGACATAAAAGGGTGACTCCAGATATGTCACCATGCATACATAGAGTTAAGATGGCCTAATTGCAACAAGAAATAACTACAACATTAGGAATACCCCATCTGCCAGTTGCAGAAGGTGGTCACATCTTGCCTTGAACATTATTAATACCTAATGCTGATGTGACTTTTGTTACTGCAAGCCTTTTAATGTTACGTTTAAGAAAATTCATGTGTAAGAAATGATGTTGCAGTAGTTTTTTTTTAATGGAGAAAATATCAACCTCTGATGTTAGAATGCATCGAAACTGGTTTCAATTCGTCCTTCTGGGTCTTTCTAATTCATAGTTTTAATAGTTTCTTAGGAAAGTTATGACAGAGAGGGAAGCTGTGCGAACAAGAAAATGATAGCCTAATGATGTTAAATCCAACAAAATTTGAATGAGTGATAAACAGTTGTAGTTATTTCAGTTGTGTATGATGGTTAACAAGCTAGTGCATGATGGTTGACAAGCTAGTGTATGATGGTTGACAATCTAGTGTATGATGGTTAACAAGCTAGTGCATGATGGCTGACAAGCTAGTGTATGATGGTTGACAAGCTAGTGTATGATGGTTAACAAGCTAGTGTATGATGGTTAACAAGCTAGTGTATGATGGTTGACAATATAGTGTATGATGGTTAACAAGCTAGTGTATGATGGTTGACAATATAGTGTATGATGGTTAACAAGCTAGTGTATGATGGTTGACAATATAGTGTATGATGGTTAACAAGCTAGTGTATGATGGTTGACAATCTAGTGTATGATGGTTAACAAGCTAGTGTATGATGGTTGACAATCTACTGTATGATGGTTGACAAGCTAGTGTATGATGGTTGACAATTGATAAACAGTACATAGTGTATGATGGTTGACAATTGATAAACAGTACATAGTGTATGATGGTTGACAATTGATAAACAGTACATAGTGTATGATGGTTGACAAACTAATGTGTGATGGTATGTATCACAGAACAGTTTCATGAGGGTAAATGATGATAGTGATTGGTGTTAAAAGTCACTGAACTGTTGTTAACACTTGGTTAAGTGTAACTCAGGTATTGAGTTAAGGAGCTCACTGAACACTGTTTTGGTCGACTTTCGAATTTTTGTTCGAGATTCAAACCGAGGGTCCACTGTAACCGGAAATTGATAAAGTAACACTACTAAAACACGGAATAAAATCTGTTACCCAAAGATTTGTTTTTCAGGAAGGACCCTTAAAAAGCGGGACATTTGGAATAAATTCGGGACACCGAGACATTTTATCAAAAAACGGGACTGTCCCGGGAAAAACGGGATGAATGGGAAACCAAGATTATCAAGATCACTGGTAAAACCGCTGAGGACTGTCCATAATTAAAACTGCATGCCAGGCGGTAGATTGAAGTTAAAGGAGCGCTGTTGCAGAATTTTCAAGCTTATTTCAAAGTACATAACAGAGTTGGCCAACGAGGTATTTTTCATCAGTGACACCGTTAGACGGTTGACCTGACACGGGTTAAAAGTTCACGACCTCTCGTTTGACTTCCTTTCCGCACTCGAATATTTCTGAGAGAGGGAACGTATTGCAAAGTAACTGTTCGTTTCAACGACGAAGTCCAAGTATTGTCGGAAAACAGTCACAGTTCAACATTGAAGTAGCATCATGTGTGATTGTGTATGACCGTATTTTTGTGAACAAACATGTGATTTACAAACATTTTTTGTGTGATATGGAGAGAAAGCAACAGACTATACACATACTTCCAACATAATCTCTCAGATCACAAGAATCTCAAAGGTCCTTCAATGAATGACATGTAATGGAAGCTATCAAAGTGAATGCATCCCTTACACTTGAGTTGTAACTTGTGTTTGGGTTAAACAAAATGTAGGTTTTATTTTTGAGAATATTTTGCTTCATTGTTTAAAATATTTGCTCAGAATAATATTTGCTTCAACATTTTTAAGATTCTGTGTTGTGTTTGGCCCTAAGAGACAAAGTTGTATGTATGTCACTTTTAAAATATTATGTTGATTGTGGGTTTTTCTCCATTATGACCATGACATAAATTATTTTGTTCAATTGTACAGCTGATGTCCATTATAATTTTTGTCCCATGCTGACTTTTTTTTCTCTTACATGACTCTTGCTGCAGTACTACCACAATTGTTCATCCATGTAGAGCATGAAATATGGAATTGCTGATTCATGTATAGCATGGTTTATGGTATTTCATATGGCTTGTTATCATAGCCTTGAAGGCTGGCTCAGAAGAACGTGAAAGTGCTGGTTATGGTGAAGCTGCAATATTTCCAGCAAGCTGGAAATGGATTGTACATTCCTGACAGAGAAATACAGCAGGCTATGAATGATATAAACAAAAACTGTTTCTGCCTGTGATGCTAAAGGGGACAAGATTCATTGGCAGGACTTTAAGACAAAGTTTTAGAAAAAGATGACAATTGGGTTTCACTTATTTTCTAATATTTTGGAATCTTCTGAATCTAAATGTGCAAACATCAGCTATCAGAAAACATTCTTACAAAGTTGTATTTTGACATTGAAAATTAATATTTTTCTACAGAAAATTGTGTTTTTTTGCATGATGAAAACCATTAATTTATCAAAACCTTCTCTTCTGCCTTCAATACTTTTTATATCTTGCTTATATACTACTCGTCAAAAGTCAAGGGCCACTTAGAAAAACATTGGTTGAAACCATAAAACAAATTTGATATAAACATAATTGGTATCAGTCAAAATGGCATTTATTGAATACCAAATTGACATGTCACGTAAAGAAATGGAAACACACATTCAAACGCAATGAAGCTGTGAAGTGCGTCACCCACCTTTTCGAAAGTCACACAATAGATATTGGACAAATAGACATTTCAAAATCGGGTATGACCACCGTTTGCAGCAAGGCATTCAAGACAGCGGAGACGCATCGAGTCCACAAGGGTCTGAAGAGTATCCTGAGGAACAGCTTGCCGTTCCTGAAGCAGAAATGCAGTCAGCTGTGCAACATCCATTGGCAGGGGGTGATTTGTTGACAATCTTCAACCAAGGACATCCCAGAGGTGCTCAATCGGAGAAAGGTCAGGTGAATGAGCTGGCCATGCCATCCTGATGATCCCATGTTGCTGAATAAACTCATTCACCACACGAGCTCGATGGGGTCGAGCGTTATCATCTTGGAGGATGGCATTACCACCTATGGCCTCCAGAGCAGGCTGAACAATTGGTCTCAAGATTTCGTTCTGGTATCTTGGGCCAGTCAAGTTGCCTTGAATGATGTAGAGTAGGGTCCTGCCGTGTCTGTAGAAGCCTCCCCAGACCATGAGACTCCATTGTTGCCTTGCCCATCGGATGTGCTCGCGACACCAAGCAACACGGGCTCTGCGATGAGCAGGAGTAAGAGAGATTCTGACTGCAGGACATCGAGCAGCCAGTCCAAATTCATGTAAACGTCTGCGAATGGTGCTTTGACTGACATTAATGTTTACAGTTTGTCTCTTCTGACATCTTAGAGTGGAACAAGTCAATGTTCGATGGCGCAGGGTTGACAACAAGAGGTACCGGTCATCATGTCTATTGGTGCATCTAGGGCGACCTGGCCGGTGGCGATCCTCCACACTTCCTGTGGCCTGAAATCTCTCCAAAATTCTTTGGATAGTAGAGTGTGACACTGCAAGCCGTCTAGCAACCTCACGGACAGATAAACCACTTTCAACCCACGCTATATCCCTCATTCTTTGTAAGGTGTCAAGACTTCTTCTCGGTGGCATGGTTTTTGCAAGTGATGAAACTACCCTAAGTCTGCTGATTGTAAAACAAATTAAGAGTAAACTCTGTTCACGAAAAGTCGCCATTGCACGTGGAATGTCAATCAGCACGATTACTTCACCTGTTTGGTTGTACGGAAGTTTGAAAAAACAGATTAAAAATGTGAATTTATGGTCAGGAAACCAAATTGCACGTGATCACCATGGTTGTCGGTGAGTTGTTTTTGTGCTTAACGTGCATAGAGGACTGTCAGAGGAAGATATTGCACCTATTTTTACTAAAAACTTCCTTCATTTAATCATTCTATGCGCTTATATAAAAGTGTATTGAAAATAATAGGGTGGCCCTTGACTTTTGACGAGTAGTATATATTAAAAAATCAGTTGATTTGATACATAAAGTTTTAACTGAATGTTAAAAGTCTTTTCAGATCAAATTTCTGATATGTTATGAGAACTATATTCCATGATTATACAATATGTATTTCTGTTTATGGAGATTAGTTTTAACATCTTTTAGCATGAGATCTACCAAAATTATCAAAAGTCTATTCTGAGAAAGTATTAAAATGTAATGTTGAGCTTCTACCCATTAGAATTTGAAGCTAATAACTACGAAAAAAAAAAACCTTAGTAAAATTAAATTTAGCATAAAAATAGTTTAGCTTCTATTGTGATGGCAACATTTTGGAATATTCTATGAAATGCTTTGTTAATCATAGAAAGTAAAAAGATTTAAAATAGGTTTGGAAATTATTTTACACAAGAACAATGCACTAAAAACACGAGATGTTTTAGGAGGACCCTTTGTTAGCCAGTCACAGTAAGAAAAGAAAGGTGAATAATGTAGAAAGACTATTTGAAAGATGACAAGGCCAGAGCAAACAAATGAAAAAAAAAGTAATTAATGAACAAATAAAAATACTAAACAAGAAAAAAAAAATATCAATGGAAAGAGAAAAGTACAATAACATGCTTGTAATTACTCCTTTATATTTCTTTCTTGTTTCATATTTTTAATTTCTTATTAATTCATTCCTTGTGTTTGCTGTATCCTTTGGTAATTTCTTATACCCGTTCTATATTTCTCATTTTTGTTTTATGCTTGTGACCGTGGCTGTAGAATGTGAAATATTCTGTTTATTTGTAAAACTTACTCTTAATTCAATATTTAATTTCTGAACTCCCTATTATCTTTCTATAACTTTCTGTAACAACAGGCACCCTGTTCATTAATTACATATTTTACACAGTTATTGTATCTGTACATTTTAGTTGAAATCCTGCAGTGACCAGGTATTTATGATAAATTGTGTTTCACAGCAGGTCTTCCTCTTAATTAAATACCGTAATAAGAAAAGAAAAGTTAACATAGAAGTACAAGTTAACAAAGAAGTACAAGTTAACTTTTTGTCACTTTAGTACTGCTTCAGTCTAACTCAGTGTCAGTTTTTTTTTTTTGTGTGTGTGGAGAAAAATGCATTTAAAGTTTTTGAGATGTTGGTTGAAAGTGATGGTGATATCAGTTTAAATGAAAC
The DNA here is from genome assembly GCA_024509875.1 of Oreohelix idahoensis. Lineage (NCBI taxonomy): Eukaryota > Metazoa > Mollusca > Gastropoda > Stylommatophora > Oreohelicidae > Oreohelix > Oreohelix idahoensis. Next base: position 311,820 of record JAMPIV010010005.1, read on the forward strand.
TGCATGATAAACAAAAGTTAATACAGTATGTAGATTTTGAGAAGGTAAAAGTCTAGTGATGTTCTTATAAAACATATAACTTGTAACAAATGAAAGTCAATTAAATATCTAACTAAACACCCCAGTCCTTTACCCCTCACTCCCTGTTTATTATTATTGTTTGATGTTGTTTGTTAATTTCTTGTGTGTCTTTGATTTGGTTTTGTTTTGTTTCATCTAAACTTTTTTTGTTTTTGTTTAGTTTTTTTTTTTTTTTTTTTTTTAACATGCATATAAAATTGGTAATTTTGATGGGCCCTATTTAAGATTGATTAGACAGAAGATGTGATGCAACTTTCACATATCTGCAATTATTCATATTTTTTGGAATTGAAAACAATATATATCCTAATTATAACTCATCATACGTTGATCTTGATATATTTCTCATCATCAAATTAAAAAAAAAAAGCATGTTAAACCAAACTTTTAACTGTAGGATATTGTGTAGTGTGATAGATTATACTGTCTGACATTGATTTATGACATGACTTATGACATGATCAATTGTTGCAAAAAATAGAGATGGAATAAAACAATACTAATGTGACATTTTATTGTTGTTTACATAAATTTGTTATGTGGCATTTGTACAAAGCATGGATAGCTATGTAATTCTGGTTCTGTAAACCATAGCGTGTGGCATGTATGTAATTGTATGACAACTGATCAAAAACTATATTACGGCGAAGGAAAACGTGCAGTATTTATCATTTATACACATCCGATGCGACATTTATGTCTGCCCTATTTTCCAACATACAACATTACCATATATGTTTTGTGTCTTACCTTAACTGTGAACTGCTTCTGCTAAGATATGTTAACAAATGGTCATGGTGGAATTATGTACATATATGTCTTCTTATATACCATTTGAGAAAGGCAATTTTATACAATTTTTTATCAACTCATTTCATAATATCATTAACATCATTCCTCAATTATATTCAAAGGGCAAAGGGTATAGACAAAAACTGTCTATCAATTACATTTGAAGGCTTTTTTGTTTAACTCCTGTTCTGTCTTTTTGTATTAACTCTGAAGTTCTGGTCTCGTAGAATAATTTCCTTTTGACCCTGGGTCTATATCTCTCCCAAGCTTCCTGAGGAGTTAGTCCATTTGCTTCTCTGCTTGTCTATTCATCATCTTTATAATCCTCCCCTTTTTCACTCTTTATGGAGCATGCAGACACAACTGCAGATGGCCACGTTGAGAAAGCCTTCAGCTAACCACACACTCTTACAGTGTTCGTTCATGTAGCAGTATGTTTTAGATGATGTATTTGCCAGCTCCTCGGCACAATGTCATTTTAGTCACCTTTTTACAACGTGCTTGCTGGATCAGTAATCCTATTATTTATTTGTCTCCATAGAGACCTCCTGGAGCTACACTGGTCCTGACTCAACAGTTGAGTACATTGGCTATTTATTTACTTCTCCTTAATTTCATCACAAGGTTCTTGCCATTTATTCACGTCCTGTCTTGGATTATTATGTTTCTTGTTCTGTCTTCCATTCTGTCATTTTGTACTGTCTTTCTTAAAGCTCTGTCTTATACAATCTATGAAGATTTGTTCTATTTCTTTAAAAACAATTTTTCAAATTTCAGCTCTTTAGACTTTAAAAAAGAATACAAGTCTTGGAATTCAGTTTATGACAAAGCCGATTTAGTATCATATTTTATTTTTATTTCATCTCTTTAGAAAAGAATGTTATGATAAAGGTGTGATAAAGTTATAACTTTATTTTCATGTTACAAATCATGGATATCTGAGTATGACATAGTCTGTTCCGTGCACTATTTTATTTTCATTTCATCCCCTTCTCGCTTATTTCAGAGCATGCATTACCACTGCAGCTAGCACCAGAGCAGGACAACTGCAACAAAGCACTTCCTGTGACACTGCAGTAGTGGTTTGTATTGAAATTCTTTTACATGATGAGGTTCCCAACTTCATGCACAGCTTAGCATTAGTTGCTTTTTATGACATGCCTGAAGGATGCAGCACTAAAGTATTTCTTTGCTGCTCAGAGACACTGCAGAAACTACACAGGACAGTGCTGTATAGACAGTGCTGTATGTACAGTGCTGTATGTACAGTGCTGTATGTACAGTGCTGTATAGACATTGCTGTATGTACAGTGCTGCATATACTAGCCCTGTTTTCTGCTATAAGTTTTTGTCTCCTAATATGATAACTAAAGGTAATTAATTAGCTTTTTACTTGTTTCACTATCTGTTTGTGGCTTGCTTATTTTATGTTGCTTTCGTAATTTTTTTTTTTCTTAACATCGCTTTCTAGCTTTATGAATGTTGAGTTGTTCTCTAGTATCCAGGCTTTTATATTTCATTTTTCTTTGTTTTGGCAAACGATGCACATACCAAAATACAAGTGTGCCAACACTTTTACTAGACTCCAGTTCAAACTGAGACAAAGTCTACATGTGGTTTTTTCATTACAAAGTTGATCACTGGAAGACACTGGGAAACTAGATGCAACCTGGCACATGACATATACTACTTTAGACCTTGCCAGTATGTTTCATTTTATGCTGATATTGACTGCATGAATTCAACTTTATGTGTACATTTTTCTTGGATTTTCTGCTTTCTTGAAATTAAAGAAATTCATTTGGAAAGTAATCCATTAAAAAATTTGATTAATGATCCTGTGTGCTCATGTTTCCTGATACTATTTTTAATCACGTCTGAAACAATGTTTCCATTTTCATCCACTTTTATAAGTTATTGTCTGTTTCAGTTTTATCCTTCAGTCTAGAAATGTAAAAGAACTGGAATACTTATATTTTACCACTTCGTGTTGATCAAGATTTTTGAAGTGATCAATGTGACGTTGGTCCTGTGAGTTCCCGGGAGTCAAGACAAAGTAGAAACAGGCCTATTGCATCCTCAATCACGTCATTTAATTCGTCTAACATGAGATTCTGCAAGGGTCTGGCAATCTCATCATATAAAACAAATTGTCACTGCAGGAACATGTGACTGCATGGTGTAAGCTCCAGAATAAAGAATGGCTACAGTGGTGGATCCATGCTTTCTAAGGAGCCCAAAAATGATGAGAATGCTGATGAATTTGTTTAAGGAGGTAGCAACATCATCATGTAAAACTAATGACTAGAGATGCCATTCCTGCTGGAGCACACAACTACTTTAATGTAGGCTTCCTGAATGGGACCAGTTGCTGTAGTAGCTTTATGCTCTTATAAAGTGCAATAATGGAAATTTTGATTATAATACATCCTATAACAGAAATAGTATATAATTTTAAAAATAAGTTTCACATTTTCTTGACTGTCTAGTAAAACTTATGGACATTTATAGTTTATGATGAAGTATTTTATATTATCACTCAGACAATCACATATTTCATGTAAAAATATTTGTTAAAATATTGTAATTATTGTCTTCACCCCATGAATATCCATTTTGTTAAACCTGATTAAATACCTCATGGTCTGGATTGTGAATTTGTATTTGGTTTTGTTTTGCTGTGTTAAAATGACATACTGCAAGTCCCATTATAAAAGCATGTACGCAGATCATTCGAGGAAAACAAAGCTGGCGATATTAAACAACTATAAACCGTCTCATGTATGACTCATGTTCAATTTGAATTACTTTTAGTTCAATTAAAACATTTCTTCTTTGGTTTGTGCCTAACTTGTGAGATCTGTTTCTTGAAGTGTTTCTTTTTTCTTTTTTTTAAATACTTTTTTAGGAAATAGGAGAAGAGCAAGCTAGCTTCAGATGATCTTTGTGCCTCCGCTCATCCACCAGCTTGGTCTACCCTGTTCAACTTAATTACACTAGACAACCAATTTTGACTTTTTGTGTGTATCTGAGATTAAACCAAGTTACCTTTATGTTATTTGGGCTGCTGAATATGAAAATGGCTGTTAAAACACCAGATTAGCTCTAGTTTTTTAAATATCTATAAAACAAGTTTTACACATTTGCACATTTACACATACCATATGATAATAATGCTCATTGCGGAAATGATTCATAGCGACGCCTTTTTGCCTGTCGCTTGTAATGAGTTTCTGGAGCATCTCTTACAAGGGTCCAACAATAGTCTGCTAGCATTGCTGCATTTAATTTCCCTTGGGGCCATCCATAAAAGACGTCCACAAAATTCTGGAATTTGTAGACACCCCCTTTCCCCATGTCCACTTCTATCCACTTTTGATTGACCCCTCCCCCCTTTCGGAAGTCCACTCCACATGGTCTTGATTTAACACATAAGTTTAAATTTTTAATCACCTACCAACACTTAACATTTAAAAATCTAATTATGAAATCACACAAATTGTGTTGTCCGTTCCTAGAGAGTTAATATACTAAGGTTGTTTGTTCCAGAGAACAGGAGCATAGAAATTAAAACTTCTTCATATTAGAGATTTTGAGTATAGAAGGATTGGAAGGCCTGACAAGAGGGACAAAACCCGAAGAACGTTTATTTGGGTTTAGCTGGCCAGTAAGAAGCTTTCGAAGATAAGAGGAATGTGACTGTTGATAGTTTTGTATGTGAGTGAGAGTTGCCATGTGGTTTGTAAATTGGACGTCCACTTTCAACTTAAATTCCCCCCCCCCTCGCATGTCCACAGTTGTCCACTTTTTACATATCCCTCCCACCCCCTCTCCTGCGGACGTCTTTTATGGATAGCCCCTTGGTACCTTTTTTCGAGGGTAGTAATGTCCTGATGAAATTGTTCCTCATGCTCGTCACTGGCAGCACCACAGTTAGCAGGGAAGAAATCCAGATGAGAGTGTAAAAAGTGTAATTTCAAAGACATGTTGCACCCTAGTCTCTCGTAGCGCTGCAAGAGGGTGCCTACAAGGTCCTGGTAATTCTCAGCCTTATTGTTTCCTAGAAAGTTTGTGGCCACTTGCTGGAAAGCATTCCAAGCTAACTTTTCATCACCTGTGAGGATATCATCAAAACGCTGATTTCTGAAGAGCTGACATATCTGTGAACCGACAAATACACCTTCCTTGATTTTGGCCTCACAAAGTCTTGGAAATTTATCACGAAGGTACAAAAATCCTGCCCCATTTTGATCCATGGCCTTTACAAAATTCTTCATTAGTCCAAGTTTGATATGGAGAGGAGGGAGCAAGATCGTGTGGGATTCTACATGTGGTTCGTTAAGTACATTCTTTTTCCCTGGTTCAAGTGATTGTCGTTGGGGCACTCCTTCTTGTAGTGGGAAGCCCTGGCACGGCTGTCCCACAGACAGAGGAAACAGCAAAACTTTATGTAACCCTGCTGTAGCCCCATCAAGATGGCAATCACCTTCAGGTCACCACAAATCTGCCGCTAATACTTGTCATAGTTGATGGTGTGTAACAGTTGTTTCATGTTATTCTACGTTTCTTTCATGTCGACTGCATACCCGAGTGAAACATGATAAAACGTTACCATTATGGAGCAGCACAGCTTTTAAGCTTAACTTGGACGAATCAATGAACAGCCCCCAATCGTCTTCTTTGTAGTTGATGTGTAGTGCTGCCATCAGACCCACTATATCAACGCAAGCAATGAGGTTATCTGTCATTTCGAAATATGGAGGCAAATCTTTTTGCCGAGCACGAAACACAGACACATGCACAGTCTCGTCTAGAAGATTCCAATGCTGCAGGCTGGACCCCAACATCTCTGCTTTAATTTTTGGCAATTCCAGATCTCTCACTAGATCATTCAATTCACTCTGTGTAATTTTATGTGGCTGTGCAGACTCTTCAATAGGCAAGAAATCAGGATCTCTTGATATAGATGTCCACTGGCCTTATTATTTTCTTCATCATCCAGAGTATAAGATTCTGGTGGGTCCGGAACAGGAAGCCCTTCCCCGTGAGGCACTGGCTGCATAGCAGATGGAATTATCGGTTATAATAAGGGTATTTAGACACTAATTTAGTGTTCTTTTAATTTCAGCGTTGTGTTATATTCAAATACCTATTGTCATTTGCACAAGGACATTACAGTTATCTCTACAAAGTTTTAAGGTAGAGCGCTTTTGCACCAAAGAAAAATAATACTTGTTGAAAAGTGTAATATATGTTCTGTGAAATGTCTAATTGACAGAGATAAAGTTATAAACACTTACTTACTTAGTCGTTCCCCTTCTACCGTGAGGTGTAGAGGTTTTGAAGAGAGAGCGCCAGACTATCCTATCGGCTGTCTTCCTCCTGGCCTAGTTCCATTCTAGTCCTCGGTCCTTCAAAGATTGTCTAATGTTGTCCTCTCAGCGGACTCTGGGTCGTCCTGGGGGTCTGGATTCCTGGCTCTTTGTTTCCAATTCTTGTCGTGGTAGCCGATCTTCTCCCATTCTGCAGACATGGCCAAACCATCTTAGTTGGGACTGTTCTACTTGGGTCTGCAGGGGGTGGGATTTTAGGCCTTGACGTATCGTCTGGTTGCGGACCATGTCTCTTCTTGTTACTTCAACCACCTTCCTCAGATACCGCATAAACACTATATGCCTTAATTATAATCTGTCAGAGATTGGACGGATGTCCCTTAAAAAGTATTTAAAATTTCGTTTTTAAAAAAAAATGGTTTTTCGCATGATTTTTATTTACTAAGGACAACGAGATTCGGAGATCTATCTCTAGTAGAACTGAGAAATGAATGTCGGCGCAGAGAGGCTAAAGTATGCTGGGGTAAAATGAGTCGTAAAGATAGGCTGGACTAGAGTATCTTCTCAATCCAGTGACAGATTCTACTCTTAAACTAGTCACTCGTGAAATGTATTTCTTATATCTTATTTCTCTCTGAGTTACCGCCTTTTTCAGTTCTATTCAGACGGGACCAATATCTTAAATACCTATCCAAATTTACGACATAAACCCACATTAAAGATAAGCATACTGCAAAAGAGAATCAATATAGTTATCAACATATGAGAAAGATTATATAAACCAGTCCTTATATAATCATAAAACAGTCTGTTTGCTTTTAGCATTGAACAGTTACCAACCAGTGTTGTGGAAACCATTTTAGTTGGTCTCTGGAAAAAGCCTTTGCAAAAGACTCTTCGGGGACCTTAAGAAAGCACATGAGGTAAAGTTCTGAACTATATCCACAAAACAATGAGGGTTTGCAAATATCAGGGATGAGCAACAGCTTGTAATTCATGAACTCACTTGAGAGAGAAACCGCATGGTGATTAAATGAGAAAATAATTAGAGAGATTGTCAACATTATGTGAGAAAAATAAGTGGTTATATGAGAGTGCATGACGATGCAGTGATAAAACAAACTGCAGAGATTATTGTGTAGGGGATACAACCAATAGAATCAAACGAAAGGAAAGAAGAATAACATCCCTTAGAAAGTAGAATAACAAGATAACATCTCGGAGACTTAAGACCGGCATTTAAGCCAGGTTCGTCTTTACAATACTGTAGGCCCCGGACAAAGCATTGCACTGGGGCCCCTCTACCAGCCCTACTGGGCTCCCTACCAGCCCTACTGTGCCCCCTACCAGCCCTACCCACCAACAAGAATAAAAATGGTCTTATGAACAATGTGGCAGCATCCCAGCATGGGGCCCCTAGAATCGTAGGGCCCCTGAACACTGCCCAGGTAAACCATAACTTTACCTCTTTTTACTGCGTCTCTGAATTCTTTTTAAAGGCCCTATGGATAGACGGCCCACTGTCTTCATTTCTATTTTTTTTTTTTTTTTGCACTATTGGATGTGTGTACCATCTTAAGCGGTTCAGCCTAGCTAAGTTTGGATTGGTTTGTTTTAAAGGACTATCTTCATTTGCACTTGTAAGACGGCACTATTTAAGCCATCTTATTGTCGTGAAAGTATTAGTTATAATATCAGCTGCAGATGTTTCACTTTGTGCTAGTCGTGTAATATTATCATGACAGCTCCCTGGTGTTACTACAGTTGACAAAAGTAAAGATGTAGGAGAACAAAGATTTCAGATGTTTAGCTCGACGAATTAATTTGTTTTTTGGTTTTATGGACTTTCTTCATTGCACACGGACGAATCCATAGGTGCTCTGGTCTCCTCCCTTAGATCACGAAAGGAAAATCTCAGCACAGTGCACGAACTCCCTAGCACCGGCGAGGATCCCACTGTGTGTGTACCGGAATCTCACGTTCAATAAACATTTTTGTGGTACGTTGGTTTCCTAATCTTTGAATTTTGCCAGGTATGCGGTCGTCTGGCCTACTCATTATGATTTCCTACTGCGGAGAGATTTTTAAAGCTCGCAACTTGCACTTGGAACCTCCTATTTTTTCACCCTTATCCAAGAAGGCAGGCATCAGATCTCACTACCCAAAGGATCAGCGGGAGTATGCTATCACTAGAAAAACTGTTTCCGAACAATAAAAATGTCCAACCATTATGTTCCCCGCACTAGGAGCGAACCTGGTACCTTAGAATTAGGGACGGAACTCTTACCCCCCCCCCCCCCCCCCCCCCCCCCCCCCAACGAATGAAACATTTACTAAACTGATATAATAAACATTTACTAAACTGATATAATAAACATTTACTAAACTGATATAATATCACTTGTAAATGAGAAATGAAGCTTTGTAAGAAGGAAACATACGGCGTATCAGTAATTAAGCCTGGCGAAAAGTCACTTTCATATCATTTCCGAGGACCGCGTGAGAATCACAACGAGGTAGTCTGAATTCCCAGGCAGGCATATTTAAATTCGGGATAAATCAATTTGTGCCACTATCAGATAGAGAGAAGAAATATCAACGAGCAGAAAAAGATTAAACTGGGAAATTCATATTGTGAACTGTCCTGTAATTCTAAAGATGGACATAAACCAGGTAGGTAGAACTTTGATATTGTTTGTTTGTTGAAATGAAGCACACTGGTCTGTCTTCTTCGATGTCATTCCAGTAAGGTGCCAACGTCGTTAGGGTTAGGATTATGGTTATGTTTAGGATACCTAAGCCTAACCATAACTTTACCTCTTTTTACTGCGTCTCTGAATTCTTTTTAAAGGCCCTTGTTACAGTTAGCTGTTTAAGATAAGGATTTTGTACTTTTGTATTCTGTGGTCAAAGGGAAACCACTGGTTGTATATTTTTGTTACGGGGTGAGATTTAGTGGTTATTTCCCTTGTCTGGACAATGTCCATTTTTTTTGGATGTCCATATTATGATATGTATTAGTCAGTTGGCCATATAGGGAGCGTTCTTGCACTGTTTTCGCGGAACGTTCTGGATTGTCCGTGGGTAAGCTCTATTCAGGGGCTTGCGCATGCGCGATGAGTTGCGCGGGTCGAGAAGACTGCTTTTCCTGGCAGTCGACTTGGGGTTTCCGAGCTGAGAAGTTCAGCGTTTGGTCTCTGACTATTATTCGGGGAATGGAGCCTTTTTTTAGAGGATATTTAAGTTTTCCCCAATGATAATTCTGGCTTATGTCTGTAAAGCCATGGATGTGGAAATTGTGTTGGGTCTTATTCCTGGACGGCAGTCAGGTAAAGATATCTTTGAATCTAATCTTGTAGTCCAGAACTTTGTTATTGAGGTGGCTTACTCCGGGTGCGGAGATGTATTAAATATAGGAGACTGTTATTAGACATTTGAAAGCCCCGCCATTTAGGAGGCGCTTATTTTGTAGCCAAGATCTACATGACCGGTTTGGTCACAAGAAGTCAGAGAACAGTAGTCTTTTGTAGCCCGCAATTCGTGCGGTATATTTAGTAGCCAAGATCTACATGACCGGTTTGGTCACAAGAAGTCAGAGAACAGTAGTCTTTTGTAGCCCGCCATTCGTGCGGTATATTTAGTAGCCAAGATCTACATGACCGGTTTGGTCACAAGAAGTCAGAGAACAGTAGTCTTTTGTAGCCCGCCATTCGTGCGGTATATTTAGTAGCCAAGATCTACATGACCGGTTTGGTCAAGAGAAGTCAGAGAACAGTAGTCATTTGAAGCGCGCTATTTGCGCGGCTTGTTTGTAGCCAAGTTCTACATGCAGAGTCTCCGTGGTGTTGAAGACTATGAGTAGATGCTATTTACATGATGTTAAGTGTGCTTATATGACAGTGTAATTGTCTGATGTCAACGTATGTCACTATTGTGCAGTATTAAATTATGTGATACGTCACCAGTCATTTCCAACGTTTCATTGACTTCTGAGTGTGGTATGAACGGTGTACTGTGCTACCAAAACGACATTCATCTTGAACTTCACAACCACATATCATCCTGTCTGTAACAACTTTAACAACCTTGACAACTGGTAGCCTGTGTGGCGTTTATAGCCTTTACCTCTACATTGATGCCAGGATACACATATAAGAGTTTAACAAAGAGCACTACACAAAAAGAATATTTATCAATGGGTTAAGTACTTTAACAAGCTGAAGTACCTTAACAGCCCTACGGACAGACGGCCCATTGTCTTCATTTCAATTTTTTTTATTTTTTTTGCACTATTGGATGTGTGTAAAATCTTAAGCAGTTCAGCCTAGCTAAGTTTGCTTTGTTTTAAAGGACTATCTTCATTGCACACGGGCAACTCGATCAGTACTCCGATCTCCTCCCTTAGATCACACAAGAATGATCTCAGCACAGTGCAAGAACACCGCAGCACCGGAGAGCATCCTAGTGTATGTATATAGGAATCACATATTCTGTAAATATTTTTGCGGTATTTTTTAGCTAAGTTTACTTTATATGAAACCACTCAGTTTACTACATTGATTACGATAAATTAACAGAGAGCAATGAGAGACTGAAGAATGGTTTGTCAGACAAAGAATTTATGTAACTTTGTACAAACACGGAGAGGAAAGTTACTAATTTTATTTTATATTTCCAAGAACGTTAGGTGTCATTGTTAATTGTTAAAGCTCTTTATTTTGGAGGAGGGATTATTGAAGATTGAGGGAAGCACAGGCGACAGTTTAATGATTGAGTGCTGTTAAGTAACAAACATGGTAATATGAAGCCCTAGTTGTAGTATTGTTTAGGTACCACGGAACTGCATTTGGGACCACCATTACTAAGAATCATTAAGAACGTATGTTGTGAAAGTGAGGTGACAGCCTGCCGCAGATGACTACTTCACACGGTGCCCGCCAGCAAAGACTGGGCACCCTGTGACACATAGAGCTACTCGATACTTGTGACTAGTCCTCCGACTGGTCCCCCCGTCACAGATTAGCACTTGGTGCTCCTTTCCTCTACCGACGGTCACAAAACATTACGAAGAGCCGTGACTGCTAAAAACCTGCTAACGGGTCTTGTCACAAATAACAAGATGGCAGATAGTGACACGGAATGCAGATGTCAAATTTTGTTACATATACACCATTTATAAAAGAATAAGAACTCTTGACTCAAACAGCTAATGACATCAACAACTGATGACACTCCAAATAACGGCTCCATCAACTGATGACACTACAACTAACGGCTCCAACAACTGATGACACTACAACTAACGGCTCCAACAACTGACGACACTACAACTAACGGCTCCAACAAATGATAACACTACAACTAACAGCACCAACAACTGATGACACTACAACTAACAGCACCAACAACTGATGACACTAAAACTAACAGCACCAACAACTGATGACACTACAACTAACAGCACCAACAACTGATAACACTACAACTAACAGCCCGGCAACTGATAACACTACAACTAACAGCACCAACAACTGATAACACTACAACTAACAGCACCAACAACTGATAACACTACAACTAACAGCACCAACAACTGATGACACTACAACTAACAGCACCAACAACTGATAACACTACAACTAACAGCACCAACAACTGATAACACTACAACTAACAGCACCAACAACTGATGACACTACAACTAACAGCACCAACAACTGATAACACTACAACTAACAGCACCAACAACTGATAACTTTACAACTAACAGCACCAACAACTGATAACACTACAACTAACAGCCCGGCAACTGATAACACTACAACTAACAGCACCAACAACTGATAACACTACAACTAACAGCACCAACAACTGATAACTTTACAACTAACAGCACCAACAACTGATAACACTACAACTAACAGCCCGGCAACTGATAACTTTACAACTAACAGCACCAACAACTGATAACACTACAACTAACAGCCCGGCAACTGATAACACTACAACTAACAGCACCAACAACTGATAACACTACAACTAACAGCACCAGCAACTGATAACTTTACAACTAACAGCACCAACAACTGATAACACTACAACTAACAGCACCAACAACTGATAACTTTACAACTATCAGTTCCAACAACTGATGACACTAAAACTAACAGCTCCGAAAACACACATTAGCAATTAGAATTTACAACATTAGCAATATTAACAGTTAATAACATAACAGCTGGAAGCCCTAACAGTTGATATTACTAACAAATGGCAACACCAGCAGATGACAGCATTAACAGCTGACAGCACCAAAAGATGCCAACACCAGCTAAATTGCCAACAAAAAAAACTGGATAGCTATTAACATGAATAGATATTGAGATATTGTTGAAAAAAATCATCCTGTTTATGAAGAACATCATAACTTTATTTCATAATAACATATTAAAACACAAAAACAGGTTGAATGAATCTTGAACCAACTATTCATCTTCAAAGATGCACAATTTGAACAATGAAAAATGGAATAATTGTGATTGTACAATCCTAGATCAGTCTCACATTTATTCATTGTCTCATTTATTCAATCGTTTATTTGGTAATTTAAAAACGGAAATCTTATGTACACACTGGTGTGACAGAATCGATGTCCAGTCTCTAGCAACAATTTTACTACTCATCTTTAAGGTCATAGTACTTATGTTATCCGTATTTCTTCTAACTTTCAGTTCAAATCACACACGGAACCACGTTGTGGTATGAGGAAGCTAGTGTTCGTTAAATCCATTAAATACACATATAGATGTCATTTATACACTTCAGTACATCCATTATTGTCATCAACTTACGCTAATGTTGTAATGCTGGCATCAAAGTCAGATTAATTGTCTATGAGGAAATCAGTGTTGATACATCCATTAAATACACATATTAATGTCATTTATACACATCAGTACATCCATTATTGTCAGTAAAATTGTAATGCCCACATAAAAATCAGAAAATGCATAAATCTGTCAGCATAAAATGCAAAAATGTATGTGAATGCGCCATACATGCCATATGTATATACATCAGTGTTGCATACATACATTACTGTTCGGTACACTCAGTGTGCGATACACGAATCAGCCACAAACATATAGCAATAAAAGATACGTTTATCAATGACAAATACATGTAAATGAATCCCTTTTACGTACATCAGTTATACATGTATACATAAATAATAAATACATTAATAAATGCGAGATTAACAAATCAATTACAGATAAACATGTTATTGTCACTTCCATACATCAATACCAGATATATGCACCAATGCTACATCACGAGATATCAGCTACATCCATCGGGATGAGATGTATATATCGTAGATCATTCTATGGCAGGCCTCCATACATATCCGCTGTATAGAGCATAACTTTATCCATTGTGCACAGACATACTTCTTTCCAAGAAAATGCCATAACTAATGGACCCTGTATCTTGGCTGAACGGGATTGGTCTTTCAAAGCACAGGTGAAAACTGTAAGTTTACTAAGTCAATCTCAGTTACAGTCATCGGTATTCAGATCCATATATCAGTAACAATAGACCCATCCGTGACAGGCACAACCAGCAATATCAGATACATCCAGCATTATTAGATACTTTTAGAAATATCAGATGCTTCCCTCAGTCCCAGATACGTCCAGCATTTATCAGGTACACCCCTCAGTATCAGATACATCAATCATTACCAGATGCATCCATCATTACCAGATACATCAATCATTACAAGATATATCTATCATTACAAGATATATCAATAAGTGCCAAAGATGTCAATAAGTGCCAGATACATCAGTCATTACCAGATACTACCAGCAATATCAGATACATTCAGCAGTTCCATATACATTCAACCGTGTCAGAAGCCGATCAAGATAACGTCATGTACGCCGAATGGTAAGGAGCTTTACAATCCAGATCCCTGATAATCCTTCCAATCAGCTGCGTAACATCACATGGAGCTAGCATCTACTGACATTGGAAGTAGGCAATATCCTCTATACTGTCGGCATCAGAAGACACGTGACACGAACCAGGTTGACAGAAGTATCCCAGTTTCATAAGACTTTCCATCCTGAATTCTGGAAAGAACTCTAATTTTCAGCGTGTGTCATACCTCGTTGTCGCTGTAGTTGACTTGTACGTAGTCACCTTTATGCTCTCTAGCGTAATTGAGTTCATTGTGAACTCCAGTAGAAAGACCAGATGTAGGCAGGGGGGACAAATTCTTGCTGCTCTGTGGAGCTTGTATGACGCCGTTCGGAGACTGTGAACTTGAGCCCTGCGTGTCAAAGATGTAGATGTTAGAGACTGCAAATACTAAACTCACTAAGAATCTCATTTTACATGTACAAATAAAATGATAAAGAGGCTGAAAACAAAACAAAAAAACGTGGGAATCATATCTTGAATAATTGAATTCTCTGTAAAGTCCTCTACAAAGAAGGCAGGAGCGATAGACAGACAGTCATAGGTTTCCAAACATTTTTTTTTAAGTGATGACAGTCTCTACCAACATAAGTTGATCTTCGACGTTACATTTACGTTTTTTAAAAATTGTGCTGTGCTTTCTAAAATGTACCATCTTTTATGTCCGTTCACGGCTTGTTTCATTTTTTCTTACTTTGTGTTTATGTAATTACATTTGTTCTCATTTTCCCCCTACTGCTGTGTTTCTCAAAGTGTGGTACACGGACCCCTGGAGGTTGTATGAAAAGGGATCTAGGGGTACATGACAGAATATGATAATTTACTTTACCATAATATTTTTAGCTGCAGAAAACAGACCATTAACATGTAATATATGAGAATGGTGTGTTCAGGTAAAAAACACACATGTTTATTAACAAATGTGGGTTGTGATCTCGCTTTACTAGTGATACAGTTCTCTCCTCATAACATGCAGCCAGAAATTGGATTATTTTTTTGTTACAATATGAGTAATCATCATCCGTTGCGCATTGGTCACTTTTAGCATATTCTAATTATCCTATTAGATGTGTATGGTCTTCTAAATATTCATCTGCAAAATCTTATTTCTGTGTCCTCCAAGAATTTTCTGACTTGTTTATCTATTTTCCATGACTACCTTCCATATATCAAAGAAACGGGAAATCTCTTTTCCATATGAAATAAAACTGATGTAATAAGAAAAACTGATGTAATATGAAAAACTGATGTAATATGAAAAACTGATGTAATAAGACAATATTTTGTGTCGACCAATCGTTTTTGTGTTGTTTTCCGGCAGTGATGAACGAAACATGTTATTTTTGTGCGTGTTTAGACAGACAGGTGTGTTTAGACAGACAGGTGTGTCTGGACAGACAGGTGTGTTTAGACAGACAGGTGCGGCATATTTTATAATTGCCAGAGTAAAAGCATTAAAAGTAGATTACTGAAAAATAAACTGATATGTTTGATAGTTGCCTGCTAAATTCGCCAACTTTTGTGCAAAGAATTAAGGGATTTCTTAGCTCTATATTAAAATACTCTTAGCTGACAAAAACAAAACAAACAACATCTGGCTTGTACATTTGACGGGAACGTCTGTCCCAAGCTATGTCTCCAGTCTGATGTTATATTCTCCCAGGATAAGCGAGTAATTTAATAGACTAAAGTGTACGCCAAAACTACGCCATTGACATGTTTTATGATTGTAGTTATGTCTTTGTTTTTTTCATACGTAAACTCTGTTGTGTTTATCATTGTGCTTTCATTCAAACCAACAGCCTCCTTTTTAATCAGTTTTCTCACACACACACAACACTGTTTTCTGTCATCACCAGCGGTAAGCCCCCCCCCCCCCCCCCCCCCCCCCATCACCACCACCCCTATGTGTATACAGTTTATAATTATTTATAGTTTATCATCCTTTTCTTCGTGGCTCTTGAGGACGGACCCACCACTGCAGCTGGATCATTTATAGAAAACCTGGACCCAGGCATTTATGTAACCCCACAGTGGGTCGTTCTTGTTCCAACTATTTTTACAAAATGAAGTTGTAGGCTATAGGATTATAAAGCGTTTTTAACATTTATTAATATAAGACATAACATGGATATATAAATGCAGCAAATAATAAGACTGTACTTGAAGAACCAGCCAGGCGCAAGTAAAACAGGAAATGAGACGAAGACGCTGGCGATGGATAGGGCACACATTGATGAAACTTCGGACAGCATTGCAGAGCAGGGCCGCATTTGTTCTGGAATCTCCAGGTTTAGAGAAACAGTTGTATAAAAAAGTCACTGAGAAGGAAAGTGGAGACATATAATGAAATAAGTAAGACATGGACAAGCTTTGAGCGAATGGCACAGGATAGGACAGTTTAGGAAGGTTGTTACTGAAAGCTTATGCTCCAATGGGATCTAACATGCAATAATAATGATAATGTATAACTACTGATTATCGTTTGTGCGCTCTATATACTAACTAAATGTAAACTCAAATGGGTTCTCTTACTGGTGTACAGTGAATATTACGTGCAAGACCAAGTACATGTGCCGTAATTGTCTCATACTTGTAAACGGTCGGTCTGGCTTGGTTGGCTGCTGTTCTTCTGACGGTCCACGCAATCTGCCTTCTTCTTTTTTTTCAGTCTCTTTGATGATCCCCCGCAGCGAACAGCAAAACGCAACTCACGAGCTATTTCAGTGCATAAAGATTCCTGGTCAGATAAACGAAAAAAATCACGATAGGGGATAAGGAACAAATATAGAAAGCATCCAACGAATATTAGCTGGAGAATGTAGTGTTAATAATTTAAGATGCGGTGGTGACGCATTTGTGATTTGTAAGCGTTAACATTGGTAAGTGAGTCATGAACAATTAGTAAACAAATAGGGAAGACACTAGAGGCCACAGAGATGCGGTTTTACAGAAGAATGTTAAAAATACCATGGACAGCCAAAAAGAGTAATGAGGATGTCCTGAAAGAGGCCAACGTGCAAAGGAAACTTATTTCACAAGTTAGAAAGAAGCAATCTACTTTTTTGGACACGTTATGAGAAGAGTAGAACTGAAATATATCGTAACAACAGGTAAGATTGAAGGAAAAAAAGATAGGGGAAGACAGAGAGAGCAAATACTGGACAGTTTGACATCGTGGCATGGAAAGAAGTCAACAGCAGAATTGATAAATTGTACTGGAGACAGGAAGTTGTGGAGAGACATGATCTCCTACGCCAGTAGGCACGGTACTTGAAGAAGAACAAGAAGTGTTAACAACAACAACAACAACAACAACAAAAACTGCAGTCAATATTAGACATATAAGTATATGAGAACTGCCATAAGACGGGGTAAAACAGTAAAAAAAAAAAAAAACACACCCACACAAATAGTAATACGTCTTACTAGGAGAAGGACAGAAAAAACCTACGTTGCGGCCACAAGGCCTACGTCAGGGACAGACAAACAAGAGACAGGAGGGAAAGAAAATGAGAATTAAGTAGAGAACATGAAACTATAAAAATAAGAGAAAAAAACTCCCTTAATATTAAGTCCAGTCACATGTGAAGCAAGATGGCTGCCACTAAACCGGAAAGAGGAAGTTGATGTGACTGGACTTAATATTAAAGGAGTTTTTTTCTCTTATTTTTATAGTTTCATGTTCTCTACTTAATTCTCATTTTCTTTCCCTCCTGTCTCTTGTTTGTCTGTCCCTGACGAAGGCCTTGTAGCCGCAACGTAGGTTTTTCTTGTCCTTCTCCTTGTAAGACGTATTACTATTTGTGTGGGTGTGTGTGTGTTTTTTTTTTTTTTTCAATATTAGACACAGTTGTAAAGGACAGTCAGACACAGTTGTACAGGACAGTCAGACATAGTTGTAAAGGACAGTCAGACAAGTCATACAAGGCGACTAAAATTAGGTTTAGTATATGAAGCTTGCAAGCTCATCGTGTAACACCAATTGCCATAGAAACCAACTGTTCACGAGCATGTGAACAGTTCAATCATTGTTTTAAATAAAATGTTGCCACGCTTCGACGAGGCGCGCCCCGTTTAACCTAGGCACAGGGTCCGTCATTATATTAGGGCGCATGTCCAAATATAAATCACGTTGTAGTCTAGTTATCTACAGTTCCATCAATCAGACAGGAAATGGTGTTACCCAGCGTTGTAATGTGCCAGTATTCTTTAATGGAAGTGAAGCATGGCCATTGAAAAATGAGTTCACATCTTTTAGAAGCAGCTGAAACGTAGTTTCTTGAATGGATGTTATTAATGAAGGAAAAGGATGGCTGAACTATCTAATGACAAGTCACATGTGTAACAGGAAAAACTGAAACGTAGTTATTGACAAATGGAAAACTCACGAAATAGGGAAATTAGAACTTACGATTACAGCAAGACATATCGAGGGAATGACGGACAGTACCGAGGGAAGAACGGGCATAGGAAAAGAGAGGGAAAATACTACGTAGATAGACTGACAACAAGGGAGGAAATGCGGAACGGACACCACAAGCAGCACCAAAAACAGAATTCTGCTGGGAGAAATTATTAGCTTACTTCCCCTGGCACGAGATGAAATCGTCTGCTATGGTTTTCCCATCACTCTAATCCAAGGTGTTTATTAACTTCGTGTATATCTACCAGCTTATCTGGGTTCCTGAATGCCTGCTTAGCTTTCGCCCATTCATTCCATGCATTCATTCATCTTCTCCACCATCGATCCAAGCAGTCTTCCAATCATACGTCCGTCGCTTCGTCTATTTATTCAAATATCCTATAATCTTTCTCAACTTCTTTTCTCTACCCCTTCTAAAAATGCATTCATCAATCCACCAGTTCACTTATCTATTATATAAACTGAACGTGTATTTTCCGTCTTTCCATTCGACATAAATTGTTTGACCACTTCTGCATTATCTAGAAGTTTGAAATTTGGCATGTTGATAGGTCTTATGATAGGAAACTCTATACAGAGCGATACAACAGGAGGCAATCTGCTCATCAGAAAGTCCCCCCCGTCGCACAAGTGTTCCGGCACGTTATTCTCCTTTACACTCTAAGGGGGGCGGGCCCACCTGGGTCATGACTCCCAAGTGTCTCCGTATCCTGTTGTCTTATGTAGAAAATGAACCCACTCCACCTTGGCTGCAACTTTACAATCCACAATTCTGCCAGCGGGAGGCTATTGTGAAAGTAACCCTTATGTTGAAAACAAATTATTGTGCCACAGCACACCACGAATAGGGACAGACACTGACCCACCTGCGCAAAGCCAACGAGGCTTGAAGCCACCGCATGATAGCAACTGAAATCTACTTGCGGCCAACACCTCATATAATAAACGCCGCGTGTTGCCTATAAGCCACTGTCCTTTCACCAATACAACGAAAAACTCAATGTATTGCGGACTTAGAAACATTTTCCACTTTCCGGATGTTTCCTGTAACGCAGGTTGGGATATTGTCCCGAGTTCCATAGCCCATTGCGGTTGTTCCACAGCCAGCATGATGCCTTTTCCGCAGTTTCACTAATCCTTTTCAGTGCCTTTGTTCTAGACTGTCCCCTCAGCTCCAACAGTTTCAATAAATTATACACTGATGCAGCCACGAGCCCTCTTACACCTACCGCAACAGCCATGACCCTTGTAGTGAACCCATCGTGTCTCAGATCCGCGGCCAGATCACTATGGGCAGGGCTTTGAACAAATGTTGCTCTTCCAATCTGGATTGAAATGACACGGTCAGTTCAATCAATATAACCTGGTGCGATGATGAAGAATGCAGCACTATATCAGGTCGTCTTCGAGATTTCCTAATACTCTCTGGATATGCCCCTCGTTCAGGTAGGTCTACCGCCATCTCCCAGTCATTTGCACAGTCAAGGAGAGATGGTACACTGCTACCTGATTTACTCGATTTTGGGTGTGCTGACTTTCCTGCTCTCAGAAAGTATGTGTTTGCGGTGTTCGGCCTGACTTTGCTATTCGCCTTCATCCTTGCCAGATCTACTGTCTCAGCCACCTTGCAAGCTGAGAGCACGTGTTCAAGTGTCTGCCTCTCATGGCACAGGGGGCACTGCTCATCATCCGACTTTGCCCATCTCACAAGGTTTGTGGCCGATGGCAGGAGGTCATACATTAATCTAATAACGAAGCTGCGCCTAAGAGGTGTGTGATAAATTTAACCGTGATACAACGTTAAAATATCTCCAAAGATAAAATGTAGGGATAAAAATAATGCGTAAGCTACTAGAAGACATGATCGCCCATGCCGCGGTTCACTACCCGCCATGGAAACTAACTTGTTAGACGTGAAGACAAAACGTTTACCCTTGGAGACGGGAGAGAACGGAGATCAAAAAGAAAAAATATGACTGAACACGTGCTTGAAACTAGCAAGGCTAAAAAGACGCAATTGGTGGGGAAAGGAAAAAAATTCACGTCCACAAGTTGACACAATGTAAAGAAATGGACAAAAGGGACCTTAGCTATTATACGCAACAGTCATTTCTTGGACGCTTTTACGATACTTAGTCCTTTTATTTGAATTCAGCGGCAAACGCATTACAGAAGATGCTCGAACATATTTCAAAAAAACAACTAACCTTGAAAAAGTAACTTTTTCTTAATAATAATGTTAGGAATATAAAACCTAGCTAGTCTGATAGACCATCGTGAGCAGTGAAATAATATGCTTTCATTTATACAGACGGATAGATAATAATGAAGATATTGACAAAAGACTGTGTTGTTCATGACAGACGAGCGACTGCACTGTTAAAAAAATGTCACTAATTTTCAAAAATTGCGGCCTTGAGACTCAAGTGCTAAAATCTAGTTGGAATGAAAGAGAGGGGGAAATAGTGGAAAATTGTGGCTAAAAATAACTCTAGAGACCGATTCGTGTAGAAAGGCATGTAGAACCAAGCGTGTTTTTTATGAAAAAGCAAGTAGAGACAGACGGACTAACAGACAATAATACATACTTGACTGAGGTATGACTGAATTGACTTTTGGTAGGAGGTTTGAAATTTGAAAGGGGGAAAGTCGGTGATTGGCCACAGATAATCATATTATCGGCGCACAGACGCGCATTTTTGCCATTCAACATAAATTGTCCATTAGTAGACACAGTAATTCTTCAGTGGTGTAGTTCCCAGAAGCTAATTGCCATATTTAGAGGGACGCCATACTAGAGCCAGCAGCTCAGCTGAGTTTTGCTAGAATATAACTGTGTTCTCTATTCATAATTCTGGTAAGAATGAAAGTATTTCTTTGTATATTTTAATATTGTTTAATGTTTCGAGTGATTTGATACTGCCATATCAAATCTATCCCTTACAACAAGTAAGGATTTGCTCTAGATCCCCAGCCCAAGTTCAGGGTCTAGAGACAAACAAAATACATAAACGCCAGCAAGGACTATGAAGGGCGGATCAAGTGTTGAGATCAGTGGAACATATCACTTTTCTTATTCAATAGCAGGAAGCTAATGAACATATTTCAGAATATGTAGTCTTGGGGAACTAGTACTATGTGAAACCAACTTGGTAAGATGTGCTGTATGGTCAGAGAGATCTGACCCCGTCTATGTGGTGTTGTTCTGTAGTGTTGTGTGCAGAAGTGGCTCAGGAGGTAGAGTTCTGACACATGACCCAATACTTTTGTTGCAGAAGTGTAGTTTCTGTTTGGCACCAAAGTGGTATCAAATGCTGTGTTGATATATACAAGTGTGGACCAGTGCAGTCTAGTATTTTGTCAGAGCAGCCTTAAATTGCCCCCAAGCAAGGAGAGGTGGGGCCACCAGATTCCAGCACCAGAACTACTCAGTCAAGATACGTGAGCGTCTGGCCTGCTGGACCTTCACCAACTTATTTACTAAATAACACACCAACTATATTACCATCAACTAGAACCTACCATTTTTGGGGAAATAAAACTTGTATTACTCCCATCAGTGAATGGACAATGTTTGGTAGTCATAGACAGGGAGTGATGATATCACCCCAACAGCATATCTAGAAATAAGTTCTCCTGGGACTATCTTAAGATAATTACTATTAACCAGTCATTTGAAATACATATGTACACATTTTCTATTTTATTATGACATATATTCATGCATTTCATTCATAATTTCAAAACCTTTCATATGTTCTGACCAAAATAAAACCTTGGTTCAGAACAAATAAACTTAAAGAAAATTTAATATCAAAAATTAAACAGCTTGAGTTAGTTCAGTGTATTATAAATTTTATTAATATTATTAGACTTATTAAATATCTGTGTGTGTGTGTGTATGTAATCTACCACAACACATTACATATCAGTACCCTAGATTTTAACGTAGCCACATTCATTAGTAAAAAGATATGTGTGAGGTCGTAAGTGGTAGCAAGAAGGGCCTTCTGTAAATTCACAGCTACATTTATCTCAGGAGCCTTCACAGCTGACCTCATGCATCACACTAGGTAATATCACAACCATACAGTACCATCAAACCCACTACATATATTGGGGTCTTGTCGAGGGATAATTAGCTTATCAGTAATATTAGGATCTCCTGGTGGGAAAATTAAATTAGGGGGACAAATTGTAAAAATTAAAAGTGTCCCTTAAAATAAAAGTTGGTGAATCTTCACAGCCAGTGGTAGTTAATTGATTAATTAATTAATTAGAATTACTTTAGTTATTAATTGGTTAGAGATTTATCTTGCTCACTGCTAAATTGTCTAAAAAGTATGGCGGAGCTGGCAAAGTTCAGATCAGCTGCTGTGCTAACGGAGAAGGATATGGGAATGGATGGTCAGGGTTTAATTCAATACGTAACTGCAGAATGTGACAAGTATAATGAAAGGGAAGATAGGAGGTTAGCTGAAGAGAAGAGGTTACAAATTGAGGCTGATAGAGAACTTAAGAGGCTGCAGATTGAGGCAGAAGATAAACGATTGACTGCCGAAAGGGAGGCAGCAGAAAAAAAGGCCGAAAAGGTGGCAGAAGAAAAACGACAGCAAAGGGAGGCAAAAGATAGAAGGTTGCAAAGGGAGCACGAATTACGACTAAGGGAGCTGGAATTACAAGGCCATGCTCCTGAAAATGGTGCCAGCCCTTTTGCCTCAGATGTTACGCCTAGTCAGGGAGCCTCAACATCAGCTATGGGGTTTCATTTAGACCATTTTGTTGAGAAAGACGATGACATAGAGGGGTACCTCAGTCGTTTTGAATTATTAGCTACTACATATGGGTTAGAGAGAGAGAGGTGGAGTTTAAAGTTATCACAGGGACTGAGAGGTACTTCTTATGAAGTCTTCGCAAAAATGAACAGAGAAGACCAAGACAATTATGACATGTTAAAGCAGGCTTTGTTGTTAAGATACGAAAAAATGGTGAATTTTATCGTAAGAAATTTAGAAATGCCAAACTGTTGTCTGGGGAGACATACCACCAATTCTCTGCCAGACTGGAAACCTATTTGGAGAAATGGACTGCTCTGGGGAAGACCCAAGATCTTAAAGAGATGATCATGATAGAGCAATTGAGAGAGTCCATGGCTCCAGACTTGAGAAAATTTCTCATGGAACAAGGTGCAGAGAAGTTGGGGGAGGTTTTAAATGTCGCTGAGAGGTATCAGGCAGCCCAGGCAGAGGTAAGTGGTGCTAAAAGAAGCACATAGACAATTTTAAAGCTCCACAGCAATTTAATAAATTTGATAATAGAGAACAGGGTAATAAAGGTAGGACAAACCTTGAACGGCCAAGAAATGACTATCGAGACAGAAACTCACAGTTCAATGACCAAAAATACAATGAAAGAAAACCGTTGAACCAAGGAAAAAGATGGTGCAAATGGTGCAAGAAAGATAACCATAACACCGAATTTTGTAGAAGGAAACCTTCAAACATTGCTGCAATGAAGTCGGGGACTCAAAGATTAAAGGTTAATCCTAATAGACAGCAGGAACCTTATCACCCCCCAGTTTGTGAGGATGGTATTTGTAATGGGGTCACCATAAGGTGCCTTTATGATACAGGTTTGGATTATGATTCAGTTGTGAAGTCTAGCCTAGTAAACCCAAGTCAGTATACCACAGAAACAGTGGAAATACAAGGGGCGACTAAGGACATACCACTCATGACACTTCCCATCGCAAGGATAACGGTGAAAACTCGCTATGTGGAAGGAGAAATCAGAGCAGCAGTGATAGATGAACCAATCTACCCTCTGATATTGGGGTGTAGATACGTCTTCTTGGGGAATCCCGAGAGACCTGTGATCATGGCGACAGTGCAGACCAGGTCACAGAAAAAGGAGGAAGAAGGTGAACCTATTAATGCTCATCCACAAGAGATGAGGAAGGCGCAGGCTGAGGATAAGACCCTTAAGCCATGTTTCAAAAAATTGCCCAAATGCCACACACCTCCAAGCAAGGGAGAGTACTTTGTGAAGAACAAATTATTATACAGGAAGACAGGAACTAGATCCACTGGTCACGGACAGTTGGTTCTTCCCAAGATATATAGGGCAAATTTGATAAGGAGCTTACATGTTGGAAAAGATGGTGACCATGAGAAAGTCGGTACCAACTGCCAAAAGATTGCTCGAAAATACTATTGGCCCGACGTAAATGTCGATATTGAGAACTTTGTAGAAGCATGTGGCATATTTCATGAGGGAACACCCACAAAGGGACAAAATGTGCAGGACATAGAAACGCCACAGGGCAAATTTAGGCCTGGAAGGAAAACTAATTATACTCAGGTAGACAAAGTGGAATGGGAGCCCCCTTTTCACACCCAGTCTTCACTTGAATGGATTAACAAGGCCACTATGCGACGAGTACAAAGAGTAAATTTTACCCAGGATAAGATGACAATCCCTCGGTCAGACTTATATAAACTGGAAGAACAGAAAAGAGAGCGAAGATCTCTCATAAGCAATCTAAAGTGGGGAGACAAACCCAAGAAAAAAATTGGTAGTGGTCGATTTGTGAGTGATGATTCTAGGAAGAAAAGTCCTCACTATAATGCTTCTAATGGACGGGACCCGATAGGTGCCATGAAAAATAAATATGGAAAATTAAAAATCCAGATGTAGCATTATTAAGGACCTGGACAGATGAGAAGGCAGAGGAGACTGTTACCTCATCTTATCAATACGTGAACGAACTGACCACTCGTTTGAAAGCTGGATGGAAACTGGCAAATGATAATTTGAAACAAGCCAGGAAGAAACATGCAGCATATTTTAATAGGAAGGCAAAGGACAGAGAACTAGCTGTGGGAGAGAAGGTGCTGCTTCTACTACCCGGTAGCCAGAATAAATTACAAATTGGATGGCAAGGTCCATATACGGTTCTAGAGAAGGTGTCTAGAACAAACTATAAAATTGACAAAAAGGGGAAGGAGAAAGTTTATCATGTAAACCTTTTAAAGAAGTATCTGGACAGACCACTCCAGGAAAGCACCCCCTTACTGACCTTGGCTATCGCAACTCAAATGCAAAAGGAACCACTCACCTCACATGAATACCCATTACATCCTTGTGAAACAGCAGCACAGGTAAAAGTCAGTAAGCACCTGACTAAAAACCAGAGGGAGAGAGTTCAACAGGTTCTGGAGGAACATACAGATGTATTAACAGATAAACCAGGACATACAAATTTGCTACAGTATGACATGAAACTGGTAGACTCCAACCCAATCTGTATGAGAGCCTATTCTATTCCGTTCGCGAAGGAGAAGGCATTGAAAGAAGAAATAGATTATTTGTTGAAGGAGGGGATTATTTCACACAGTGAATCATCTTTTAGCTCCAGTGTAGTTTTGTTGAGAAAACTGTCTGGGGAACACAGACTGTGCATAGATTACAGGAAACTGAATGCTGTCACAGAAGGACAAGTGGACCCATTACCAGACACAAAACAGTTATTTGCCAGATTAAACAAGGCAAAATACTTTTCAAAAGTGGATCTTAGTAAAGGCTATTACCAGATTCCAGTGAAGCCTGAAGTGAGACCTTATTTGGCCTTTAGCACTTCGGATGGACATTATGAATTCAACATGCTACCATTCGGACTGAAAAATGCTCCGAGTGTATTTTCAAGGATGATGCGCAAATTGTTGGATCCCCTGAATAACCCATGTATCACGAATTTCATGGATGATATTCTCGTCGCCACAGAGACATTTGAAGAACACATTGACTCCCTAAAAATGTTATTTGATAGGCTTAGGGAGGCGAACTTAACTGCTAGGCCAACAAAATGTTGTATTGGATGCAAAGAGTTGGAATTCTTGGGACACACTGTATATCAGGGCAACATGACCCCTGACCCCAAGAACTTGGAAAATTTGCAGAGAGCACCTAGACCACAAACAAAAAAGGACGTGCGATCATTCGTGTCGTTATGTGGTTTTTACCAAAAATATATCAAAAATTTTAACTCAATATGTGATCCTCTGACTGATTTGACTCGCAAGGGACATCCAGATAAAATAATTTGGACTGCGCAATCTGAATTAGCGTTCCAAGAGTTAAAGGAAAAACTCACTAGCAAGCCTATTCTCAAACTGCCTGATTTGACACAGGACTTTATCGTAAGAACAGATGCAAGTAATGTAGGACTCGGGGCGGCTTTGTTGCAAAGATCATCTTCACCTGATGGGGAACTGAACCCAGTCGCTTATGCAAGCCGCAAATTGAATAAGGCGGAGCAAGGATATTCCACAATCGAAAAAGAATGTTTAGCGTTAATACGGGCAATAAAGAAGTTTCAAATCTATCTGTATGGGAGGACTTTTGTGGTCCAGACGGATCATCAGCCCCTAGTATTCTTATCTCAGGCTAAGCATGAAAACGCCAGATTGTTGAGGTGGTCTTTATTACTGCAACCTTATCAGTTTAGTATTGAGTACATCCCAGGGTCATTGAATGTCGGTGCACATTTCCTCAGTCGGCACCCCTGTGATCAAAGTGGTAGGCGTGAGGAGTAATTTTTTCTATGTGTATCACTGGTTTTGGAACTTGCCGTAGGCATGTTTTCAAGTGGGGAGATGTGTGATAAATTTAACCGTGATACAACGTTAAAATATCTCCAAAGATAAAATGTAGGGATAAAAATAATGCGTAAGCTACTAGAAGACATGATCGCCCATGCCGCGGTTCACTACCCGCCATGGAAACTAACTTGTTAGACGTGAAGACAAAACGTTTACCCTTGGAGACGGGAGGGAACGGAGATCAAAAAGAAAAAAATATGACTGAACACGTGCTTGAAACTAGCAAGGCTAAAAAGACGCAATTGGTGGGGAAAGGAAAAAAATTCACGTCCACAAGTTGACACAATGTAAAGAAATGGACAAAAGGGACCTTAGCTATTATACGCAACAGTCATTTCTTGGACGCTTTTACGATACTTAGTCCTTTTATTTGAATTCAGCGGCAAACGCATTACAGAAGATGCTCGAACATATTTCAAAAAAACAACTAACCTTGAAAAAGTAACTTTTTCTTAATAATAATGTTAGGAATATAAAACCTAGCTAGTCTGATAGCCCATCTTGAGCAGAGAAATAATATGCTTTCATTTATACAGACGGATAGATAATAATGAAGATATTGACAAAAGACTGTGTTGTTCATGACAGACGAGCGACTGCACTGTTTAAAAAAATGTCACTAATTTTCAAAAATTGCGGCCTTGAGACTCAAGTGCTAAAATCTAGTTGGAATGAAAGAGAGGGGGAAATAGTGGAAAATTGTGGCTAAAAATAACTCTAGAGACCGATTCGTGTAGAAAGGCATGTAGAACCAAGCGTGTTTTTTATGAAAAAGCAAGTAGAGACAGACGGACCAACAGACAATAATACATACTTGACTGAGGTATGACTGAATTGACTTTTGGTAGGAGGTTTGAAATTTGAAAGGGGGAAAGTCGGTGATTGGCCACAGATAATCATATTATCGGCGCACAGACGCGCATTTTTGCCATTCAACATGAATTGTCCATTAGTAGACACAGTAATTCTTCAGTGGTGTAGTTCCCAGAAGCTAATTGCCATATTTAGAGGGACGCCATACTAGAGCCAGCAGCTCAGCTGAGTTTTGCTAGAATACTGTGTTCTCTATTCATAATTCTGGTAAGAATGAAAGTATTTCTTTGTATATTTTAATATTGTTTAATGTTTCGAGTGATTTGATACTGCCATATCAAAATCTATCCCTTACAACAAGTAAGGATTTGATCTAGATCCCCAGCCCAAGTTCAGGGTCTAGAGACAAACAAAATACATAAACGCCAGCAAGGACTATGAAGGGCGGATCAAGTGTTGAGATCAATGGAACATATCACCTATCTTATTCAATAGCAGGAAGCTAATGAACATATTTCAGAATATGTAGTCTTGGGGAACTAGTACTATGTGAAACCAACTTGGTAAGATGTGCTGTATGGTCAGAGAGATCTGACCCCGTCTATGTGGTGTTGTTGTGTAGTGTTGTGTGCAGAAGTGGCTCAGGAGGTAGAGTTCTGACACATGACCCAATACTTTTGTTGCAGAATTGTGAGTTTCTGTTTGGCACCAAAGTGGTGTCAAATGCTGTGTTGATATATACAAGTGTGGACCAGTGCAGTCTAGTATTTTGTCAGAGCAGCCTTATATTGCCCCCAAGCACGGAGAGCACCAGATTCCAGCACCAGAACTACTAAGTCAAGATACGTGAGCGTCTGGCCTGCTGGACCTTCACCAACTTATTTACTAAATAACACACCAACTATATTACCATCAACTAGAACCTACCATTTTGGGGGAAATAAAACTTGTATTACTCCCATCAGTGAATGGACAATGTTTGGTAGTCATAGACAGGGAGTGATGATATCACCCCAACAGCATATCTAGAAATAAGTTCTCCTGGGACTATCTTAAGATAATTACTATTAACCAGTCATTTGAAATACATATGTACACATTTTCTATTTTATTTTGACATATATTCATGCATTTCATTCATAATTTCAAAACCTTTCATATGTTCTGACCAAAATAAAACCTTTGTTCAGAACAAATAAACTTAAAGAAAATTTAATATCAAAAATTAAACAGCTTGAGTTAGTTCAGTGTATTATAAATTTTATTAATATTATTAGACTTATTAAATATCTGTGTGTGTGTGTATGTAATCTACCACAACACATTACATATCAGTACCCTAGATTTTAACGTAGCCACATTCATTAGTAAAAAAGATATGTGTGAGGTCGTAAGTGGTAGCAAGAAGGGCCTTCTGTAAATTCACAGCTACATTTATCTCAGGAGCCTTCACAGCTGACCTCATGCATCACACTAGGTAATATCACAACCATACAGTACCATCAAACCCACTACAAGGTGCCATATGCATATATCATTCCATGTCAAGGACCTTTGCAGGGCTCCTTCCCATGTAGTCCATTGGCCTTGCTGGACCTACTGCACTGCTTTTTGCAAGCTCTTATTATTCTCAGCTGCTCGTATCTCCATAACTACCATGTCTCTGCGCTCCCTGCTTGACGCCTTGGACCACCAGCGGATGACTCCATGACCAAATCACCGTCTATTCGTTTGTGTGTATCCGATTACCTCTCTCAGTTTGAGTGACTCTTCAGCAGCATCAACAGCTTCTTTCACTCTCCACTTCCTTCTCGTTTTCAGTGTGGGCTGAATGGGCTTAACCACGTCATCAGCTGACTTGCGTAGCATTATTGCAAGCCTTGCCTTTCCAACTTTGTACTCTTCAACAACTGACTTTAAAGGGAGCAGAAGTTTTGACTGTTTGCAGTACTGTGCTACGTCTGACAGACCTGGTGGTACCCCTAGCCATTTCCTCATGAACTTGTTGATTTTCTGCTCTATAGCTTCCACTGTACTTGTGCTTATTTCATATATAAGCAGTGGCCAAAGCAACTTAGGTATCAACATGAACTGGAGGCACCACAGTTTGAATTTTCCTAGGAGTCTACTTTGGTCTATGATCTGTAGCCCTCTGTCTGCCATTTCTATTGTCTGTTGCACTACCTTCGAGTCTTTTAATGAGGCATCGTACACCCTGCCAAGACTTTTAACAGGTTCCTCAATGACAGTAGAGATTCTTGGTTGGAAACCATGAATATGACCTCCGCTATCTTCCCTTTCCGGACTGATAGGCTTCTAGACTTCTTGGGTTTGAAGCTCATTCTGCACCAACTGACTAGTTCATCCAGGCGTGATAACATTCTCCGGGCCTGATGTTCATCTGATGTCAGAACTGTTGTGTCATCCATGAATGCTTTGAGCAGTGGCATATGACACATTCCACCGAGCTTTGGACCTATAGCCATTCCTTCAGCCGCATTGAGGATTACCTGCATAGCCATCACAAATAGTATCGCTGAGATGGTACATCCCATCGCAATTCCAACTTCAAGGCCAATCCACTTCGTTGTGTACTCTCTGGTTGAAAATCTGACAGAGAACCTTGCGAAATACAGCTTCATCATTGCTGCAGTCTCTTGTGGAACATGATACATGTCTAGGGCCTGCCACAACATCTGGTGTGGAACGGATCCATAAGCATTTGCTAGATCCAACCAGATTACATGGAGGTTTGTTCTGTCAGACTTTGCTTTTTGAATTGCTTCCCAGATCATTGTGGCATGCTCTAGACATCCTGGTGTACTTGGGATACCTCCTTTCTGAATGGTAGTGTTAATGTACCCATTTGCGAGGAGGTACGTAGTGAGCCTTTTCGCCATCACTGAGAAGAATATCTTCCCTTACACATTAAGTAGGGAGATTGGCCTGAACTGACTGATGTCTGTGGAATTTTGTTCCTTCGGGATGTAGACTCCTTTCGCCTTTCTCCATTCCTTGCTTACAAGCTGGGTTTTCCACGCATTCGTCAGTAAACGCAGCAGTCGTTTGAGCACCTCAGGGCAACTCTTATACACAACATATGGAACACCATTAGGACCTGGAGCTGACTTGCACCGAGCTTTCTGGACAATGCTTTCTACCTCTTGCGCCGTTGGGGGCTTGGTGATAAATTCAGCTCCTGGCTTACTCGGCCATTTAAGGCCTGCCATGCTGCTGAGCGGCTCATCTTTGCGACCATCTGAATAGGTCATTCTAAGGTGTTCTTCCAGGTCTTCTTTCTTGTTTAGCGTTCCCGACCGAGGCTGCTCAAACAGTTCTTTGGCAAACTTGGAGGGCTCCCTGGAGAATCTTTCCATGTCCCTCCGAGTATTTCTTCTCTTCCTGCACAACCTTTCTGCTCTGCAAGGAGCATTATGTTGGCCTTTTAGGTGCTCCCAAACCTGTTGTAACCCTTCCTTCTCTGTTGCAATTGCGTTCTTGAGCAGTTTTCGGGCATGCTTCTTCTGTTTCCTGATTTCTTCTATTTTAATTTGTCTTCTACTTTTTCGTGGTGGGTTACTTTCCCTTGCCTACCTGACTCCAAACACTTTGCGACGGTGAAGATATATTACGTCGCCGAAGATTTCCAGATTCTTCTCCAAAGTTATCTGCTTCAGGTTGTTATCCAACTCTTTTGCCAAGGCTTCGTCCAACTGTTCCCAAAGCCCTTTTGCACTGGCAGGTGGAAACTTGATTGCCATCTCTCTTCCCGTCCAAGTAGTGTGTGAGATCATCATCAGGCAGATCAACTTGAATGTACTCAGCACTGTGGATTGACTCCTGGCTGAGTTCTAACGTCTTACCCGTCGAGACAGAGCGCTGCTGATCTCCCCCTGATGAACTCCCACACCCCTTTTTCGTTCTGTGGATTGTCATTCCTCTCTGAATAGAGAATTTCCTACCACAGGCACATATAAATCCCAGTCTTAAGATAAAATGGCTAAGAAAAATCCGAAAACCCAAAAATTAAATACCGCGACGCCGTAATTTAGCCAGCAACGTTGTGCGCCACGAGACATAATTTTGTAATAATGTTTCATTTTAAAGGGAAGTTAGCAGCTATTTAAAATTAAATATTGTGTGTGATTTATAATCTAAAATTGTCTTACTTTTACAATGCAGTCTTTAAAAATTAAGCAAATAATTTTGGAACATAAAAATATAAGAACAATATTAAAGAATGTATACTGCTAATATTAATATTGTTGTATAATTATAAAATAGTTCACTTTAGAAAGCCGACTGTCATTATGCATACAAATTACAAGTATGCTTTGTTGTATCTGTGCTTGAAACAAAATGTATTAATTTAATAAATGTATGCCGTACATGCATGCATCAACAACGCTCCGAAATGCAACGAGGTCGCTGTAAACGTGAGTGTTTGCAGCATGGTAAAATGGACATTTTCCAAAATTGTAGATAATGTCAAGCATATCAGTGAAAAGTGGATTGCGAAGATGAAATTGATGACACTTGAAATTGTACAACTGATGGATGCAGAACCAAAAACTTACCAAGACAGATAAGATTACGGCAGGCTAAATAAATAAATAATTAGCAAATGTAAAGCGACAAAAGGAGCATGGCTAAATCACAAGTGCAAAGACTGGAAATGTCTCACAGAAAAGACACAATGATAATTAGTGATGAACAATGCGATTTTGTAGAAAGTAACGGAACAAACAAAAGCAAATTTATTATAAGAAAATTAATAGTGGGGACCACAGAAGTAAAAACAGATCTATATTTAAAATTTTGGAGACTACACTAATTCATTTGACAAAGTTAATCACGAGTAAATTATCCAAATGTTATAAAGCATAAACATCTATCGGAAGGGTTTGAGAATATTTAAGAACATGTGTTGGCAACAAACAGCTGCTGTAAGAATTAACAGCCAAATATGTACATTTCAGTAGGTAAAAAATATGTGTTACACAGGGATGTGTTCTGCCATCAGATGTGTTCAATGCGCACAGTAAAAAAAAATGAAATCCTTAGAGGACATGCCGACATAACAGTGGGTGGACATAACATAATTAACGATGAACACTTATGAGACAGTCTTAATGGCAAATAGTGAAAATGTGTTATAAGAAATGATTGATACAAAAGCTTCAGAATGTTAAAATATCGAGCTTAGCCTTAATAGCAAAAAAGACAGAAGCTATCGTCATCTCGAAGGAAACGACTTCTCCGGTATGCTTTTTTTTCGAAGTAAATGGAACAAGTTTAAAACAGGTCCATAGATTCAAATGCAGGCATCCCTCGGAGATATTGCGGATTCGGTTCTAGACCACCTCAATAAAGCGAGTATTGTAATAAATCGGGGCGGGGCACATCCATTTTTGTTTGGCTTCCCAGTGCATATAAAAGCCTAAAATCATGTTTACACTATGTCTATTAAGTGCGCAATAGCGCTTTGTCTTAAAAAAAAAAGAATGTACTGTAAAATTAAAAATACTTTATTGCAAAATAATGCTAATCTTCATCATCTGAGCCTTCCGCGAATCGCAATCTTTTTGCTGGTGGGGAGTCTTGCCTCGTTGTTGATGGCTGTTGACTGATCGGAGTTCTGGTTGCTGAAAGTTGGGGTGGCTGTGGCAGTTTTGCTAAAATAAGACAACAATGAAGTTTGCCACATTGATTGATGCTTGCTTTCGCGAAGGATTTCTCTGCAGCATGCGATACTGTCTGACAGCACTTTACTCACAGTAGAACTTCATTTGAAATTGGGGTCAATCCTCTCAAAGCCTGCAGCTACTGTATCAACTAAGCCTTTATAATATTCTAAATCCTGTGTTGTCATTTCAACTATGTTCACAGGATCTTCACCAGGAGTAGATTCCATCTCAAGAAATGACTTTCTTTGCTCATCCATAAGAAGCAACTAGGTAAATAACGGCTATCGATTTTTCGAAGGGCTCAAGTAGTAGTAGTAGTAGGGAAGTAGTAGGGAATGTTGGACTTAGGTCGAATTCTGCAGGAGCGCTGCAGGAGCACCTGCAGGAGCATGACTTTTATATAGCAAAAATTCTGCAGGAGCGCTGCAGGGGCAAGATGGCGGACTTGAGCTAACAAGGGGAGGTTATATGGATCAAGATGGCGGACTTGAGATAACAAGGGGGAGATAACAAGATGGCGGACTTGAGCTAACAAGGGGGGAGATAACAAGAAGAGGCGGGGCAAGATGGAGGGGTAGAATACTACCTAAGTCCAACATTCCCTACTACTACTTGAGCCCTTCGAAAAATCGATAGCCGTTATTTACCTAGTGACAGATGTTTATAATTTGATGTCTGTTTCGGCACGTTCCAGCGTAAACCCAGTTACAATTTATTTGTAATACACGCGGGTGTCTTGTTGACGGGGAAAGAAATCCATTAGAGATAAGTTTTTTCTTTGCGACCAATCATTTTAAACAAAAGTTTTACACACACAAAAAAAAAGTATTTTTGAAATAAAACTTAACAAAAAAAGTGAGAAACACGTTAGAATGTTAAATATATATCTGTTATTTCTCTGTTTAAATATCTGACCGTTGTTGTTCGCTAGGCATATTTTTCTTAACAGACACTGTGAAGACATAACCTACACAAAGGTCTAAATGTGTGTGTGTGTGTCTGTGTGTGTGTGTGTGTCTCTCTCTGTGTGTGTGTGTGTGTGTGTGTATTCGGTACTCTGTGTTAGGTTGTTAAAATAATTATGTTAAATAAAATTATAAAAAGGTTTAGTTGCTTGTATATGCGTGTGTCTCTGTGTGTATGTGTGTGTGTGTGTGTGTGTGTGTGTGTGTGTGTGTGTGTGTGTGTGTGTGTGTGTGTGTGTGTGTGTGTGTGTGTATTCGGTACTCTGTGTTAGGTTGTTAAATTATTTCTATTTAGAGAATCTATAAGTTTTAGTTGCTCGTTTATGCGTGTGTCGTATTAAATATCTGTTTTCTATTTAAAAGGTATGTCTGTGCATTCGAATTTTTCGCTAGCCCGTGTTGCTAAAAAATCTGTTTCAAAATAGTCTATCTGTTAAGATGTTAACTCTGAGACTAAATTGTTATCTGTTAAGCTGTTAACTCAGCTTAATAACTGTGTGTTTTATGTTAACTCAGATACTAAATTGTTTTATGTTAAATCCGGACATAACATATTTTTGTTCATTTTTGTGAGCCTTATTTGTTTTAACATAACAAATATAAAAAGACAGAATCTGATAACGCAAAAATTAATAAACACTTTTATCACATTAAAAAGAATATTTAGAACATACCATTAGCTACACAAAGAAAAACGCCTTGCTATGGGACAAGCTACCAAACACGTTAGTACTTAAATCTCCGTTATTTTAACTGAAAGGGAAAATTGTCACCTGTTTCGTGAGCGCGTGGTTTTAAATCGATATCTTTCCTGCCACAGCCTGCGCGGGGACCATTCTGGTCTGTTAAACAAAATTATTTCCTTTCATAACAGCCTAAAAATAAGACTGTGTTTTATTCTCTCTCTCTCTCTCTCTCTCTCTCTCTCTCTCTCTCTCTCTCTCTCTCTCTCTCTCTCTCTCTCTCTCTCTCTCTCTCTCTCTCTCTCTCTCTCTCTCTCTCTCTCTCTCTCTTTCTTTTTCTCTCTCTCTTTCTCTCTCTCCCTCTCTCTAACTCTCTCTCTCCCTTTCTCTCTGTCTCTCTCTCTCTTTCTTTTTCTCTCTCTCTTTCTCTCTCTCCCTCTCTCTAACTCTCTCTCTCCCTCTCTCTTTCTCTCTCTTTCTTTCTCTCTAACTATTTCTCTCTCTTTCTTTCTCTCTCTCTCTCTCTCTCTCTCTATCAGTTGTTTGAGGGGACAAAACATTTTGCGATCAACCATTTTATCAAATGTTTTCGAAACACTAATGTCCCTCTGTATATAAAAATATAGATTGTTTCAAAATACTAATATATAAAATATATATCCAGAACAAGATACAAATGCTATCTGTGAAAAGCAAGCTTTAAAATATCTGATAACTAAAAAGAAATGTACCAAACAGACACTTATATTTGTTGTAAATGTTTTTTAAACACAGTGATTCTCAAATTCTTGATTCTCAATACATGTTGGTTGAGTTCTTACATTTTGTTACACAGTGATTCTCAAATTCTTGATTCTCACGTTACTCCAAAGGTTCTCACGTTTTTTTAGCACGAATCTTACGTTCTTGAAACAGTGATTCTCACATTTTTTAGTATGTTTGTTGTTTGAAACATACAATTTAATAACTGTGTATGAGTGACGTGAACAGAAATTTACGCGTGATGTTTTTTGTGCGGGTCATTGATCTGGTTTCAAACCAGGTCGGGGTCTTTTTTCCTGTTCATACGTTATGATAACGTTTTTATCGACCAAACCATGACGAAGCGCTTGCGCGGGAACTATTTTCTGAAACAGTATCTCTACACAACAACCAATCTGGCTCCATCACGAAATTCATACGCTCGGACTACTTTTATTGGAAAGTCATTGTCTTAATCACGAATTGTTTTAGACATGTCTCATTCTTTAACCAGACCTGGACCGGTGAGCGTCTCTGAAAAAACGTTGTGAAAGCCTTCTCATATCAAACTTCTGAAAAAGCAACAGTTCACCACCAAACGTATGTTATTCTGTTTTTATTCGTATTTTGTGTTAAATATCTCTGGTCTTTAAGAGATATATGTCTGTGTCTTTTTAATGGTATTCTGTGGAAAAATATCTGGGTATGTGTTTGTGTTTTCATTTTTTTTTTTTTTTTTTCCTAGGGGTATTTTCTTAACAATCAGAGACTGGAAGAAAACCCTATGCAAAGTTCTAAATGTAAACTCGGTATATGTATATGTGTGTATTCGCTTTTTCGCTAGCCAGTGTTGGTAAAGGCTGTTTCAAAGTTAATATGTCTAGACTAATAGGTATTTTAATAATAGTTGTTTGTTAAATTCTTACATGTGTGTATGGTTTAGCTAAGTTAAGAATTATCCGACTTATTTTTTTATGTGGTGGGTATAGTAGTGAGAAAAATTCCTTAGTTTAAACCTTATCTACGTTTCTCGTCTATTGTTAAACTCGTGCGAAAGCAAATTATATTTGGGTTTTGAAAAATTATCCGTGATACTTACAACTTGTAATACTTTCTGATAACAACACTCTAAACTTGTATAGACTAATAGTCTATTTCAAATACTTGCTTGGATGTAGCGCAAAGATGTTTGGGTAGATCGATAAATTGATTTGATTCCACAACACACGCGCTCGAGTCGTATTTCTGTACTCACAAGCTGCTTCTATAAAGAACTTCTCATAGTAACTACAAACATATTACGTTAAAAATAACTAAGGACCCGAGTCACTACAAACTACCTAACCAGCCAGTGAAAATTAGACAACCTAATAGTTTAGAAAATAGCGTATTTTGGCTTTTAAAACAATACTGAACTACACACGGGAAAAAGATAGAGATAATACAATCAACATATTACATTAAGTCACCTTGGTGTAACCATGATTGAAACTAACATACACTTTAATAAATACTTATATTTTCGTTATTTTAAAAAAGGACAGGTCAACTCGGTACTCGCGAACGGGCTGAGTTTTAAATCCATATCTTTGCTTCCACAGCGCGCGCGCGCGTTCGTGGACCATTCTGATATGTTAAACAAAATTATTTCCTTTAATAACAGACTAAACAATAAGACTAGTTATAAGGAAGAGTAGGCGTGTGTATACCTATAAGTCTGTGTTTTATTTATCTGTTTATTCTCTCTCTCTTTCTCTCTTCCTCTCTCTCTTTCTCTCTCTCTCTTTCTCGCTTTCTCTCTCTCTCTCTCTCTCTCTCTCTCTCTCTCTCTCATTACAGGTATTTAATTTTATTTATGTGTGCCTAACGTCTTTTTGTTCATCTTTTCACAGATGGAGTCAATTCAACGACGGGGCTATGCCTGTTTACACTGCCAGTCTGTTTTCAAGCGAGGTCATGATCTCACTCGGCATATGGCTACAGCACACGACCGCCACAATCATGAGCGCGCTTTCTGTGGTTTAGTATTTACCAGACCTGATACGCTGAAACGTCACATAGAGAATAAACACGGGTCCGGCTCAGCACAAACAGACACATCAGTGGCACAAACCAACATAATATGTAGCAGATGTGGGGAGACTTTCACCCGCCGTGCCGACCTATTGCGACACAGCAAAAGCAGGCACTCGCTGACTCTACTAGTATGTGAGGTCTGCAATAAAAACTTTACCCGCCTTGACAATTTGCGCATCCACAAAAAACACCAACACACCTCTTCAACAGCAGCAGACACCGCAGCAACACCGCAGAACCCACCAATACCACCGCACCATAATGACCGCGCCCTATCATCAGGTGTAACAACAGACTCAACGTACCAACAGACACCACCAACCGGCGCCATAACAGACTCAGTATCTATGGCGCCCTCTACCACCACAACAACTTCCACACTACCAAGAGCCCTCTATTCAAAAAGTCCCACCCCATCTCACCCACCAAAAACAGGTCAGACCAAGAAACGCCCCATGACCAATACCCAACCCCATATAAAAAAACCCCGCTTGACGTCTGAAGAAGACAGTTTAGGTGACTTACCAGCTGACATTAAAGAAATATATACACAGAATTGGAGTGCGATTAAAACACATACAAACAACCACAAATATTTATCGACTTTCACTTTTTTCCATAATAGCCAAAGAATTGAATGGGAAAGTCTTTTGCTTCCTGTCTTTACACAACAGACAAAACGATTCAAGATTAACTTCAGTCACCACGTAGTTTTGAGACACAGAGAAACAAACGAATTACGCTTATTTCATGCCTCAAATAATAATAGTTGTGTGTTAGACCAACCCCACTTAGTCAAAAATCTTACAGATTTCAAATCTTTTGTCTCAAACTTACACGACAGCGATATTATCACAAACGCACAATTAAACAGACCCAATACAAAATATTATGTTGAAGCAATCCCGTCCACATCCTTCTATCTATATCATATTCAAGACCACTCAATCGCTTGAACAAACACCACAACAAAGTAGACAAACACACTTTCTTAGACGTCCTCAACACACAACAAGCACAGGGTGGGAAAATATCTGATTCAGAGCACACAATTCCTCCATCTACACCTACGAACAACACCGCAACGCCCTATCTTACTTTTACATAAAACGACAGGTACACCCCGACAACGTCACCACATCACCCCTCAACATTTAAACTGTCTGTACACACAGATACCACATACACATAAAATATTTCTTACGACGTGACGACAATGTGACGACAATGTGACGACACATATCGCTCAAGGTCTGCCCTGCAACTGTGATATTTTTATTGTATATTTTGAACATACGTCTTCCAATATAA
Source organism: Oreohelix idahoensis (assembly GCA_024509875.1). Classification (NCBI taxonomy): domain Eukaryota; kingdom Metazoa; phylum Mollusca; class Gastropoda; order Stylommatophora; family Oreohelicidae; genus Oreohelix; species Oreohelix idahoensis. Next base: position 351,374 of record JAMPIV010010005.1, read on the forward strand.
ATATGTGATAATTGTAAAATGTTTGATAACGTTACCATGTACACTATATAATTATATATTCATTTGATAAAAAATTACTGTATAATGTACATTTTGTAAATAAATCTGTGAAAATGTATTACGTTAAAAAATACTATATATTACCATGTATGTTTTTGCTACTTCAAAAACACTATTGAATATAAAATAAAAACTATATTAACTAAAACGCTTTTTTGTTACCTATATCGTCTAACTGTTTGTCTAAATGTACGTCTAATTGTTCGTATAAATGTTGTAAAATATATATAACTGTTCGTCTAAATGTTTGTATGTCTAACTGTATAAATATCGTCTAATTGTTCGTATAAATGTTGTAAAATATATATAACTGTTCGTCTAAATGTTTGTATGTCTAACTGTATAAATATCGTCTAATTGTTTGTCTAAATATAACGTATACATAGCGTCTTCCTATTGTCTAAATATATCTCCCTATTATATGTATATATCGTCTAACAATCGTCTTCTTGTTATGTAAATATATCTCCCTATTATATGTATATATCGTCTAACTGTTCGTATAACTGTTGTAAAATATGTCTATATGTAAAATAAACAATACACAACAATACCGTGACGCACTTTCGATGGTAGACCTAGTACAGGTCTCTAACACTTCGCTCCCATATATATATATATATATACAACAATTAAAATACACGCACACAAAAACGCATACCTCAACACACCCCACGATTCAATAGCCCCTCAAACTACAACACACAATTAAGACTCCTACAACCAAACACTCTACCGGTACAATACATCACACACAAAATCCACCCCAACCCAACCCGCCAGCTACATCTTCACCCACGCCAGCACAAAAAGGCACTTCAAAAACCCTCTTAGTAACGCAACATTATCGATTTTTTATATTTTTTTAATACATATATTGTATGTATACATGTATAAACAAACACACCAATACACTACCAACACAATACACGCACACAAAAACCCATACCCCAACACACCCCACGATTCAACAGCCCCTCAAACTACAACACACAATTAAGACACCTACAACTAAACACTCTACCGGTACAATACATCACACACAAAATCCACCCTAACCCACCCCGCCAGCTACATCTTCACCCACGCCAGCACAAAAAAGGCATTTCAAAAACCCTCTTAGTAACCCAACATTATCGATTTTTTATATTTTTTATACATATATTGTATGTATACATGTATAAACAAACACACCAATACACTACCAACACAATACTTCACACAAAAATCCACCCTAACCCACACCGCCAGCTACCCCTACAACATACATCGTCACCCACGCCAACACAAAAAAGGCACTTCAAAAAACCTCTTAGTAACCTACTAGCCTACCATTATCGATTTTTTAAATTTTCCATCATTATCGATTTTTTATATTTTTTATATATATTGTATGTATGCATGTATAAACAAACAAACCCGCCGTTGCCGAACAAATTTATTGCTATATAAAAAGTCATACGTCTGATCGTCAGAGGAAGCCCCGCCGCTAAAATATATCGCTATATAAAAAGTCATGCGCCGCCGCCTGAAACGCCGCCGCCTGAAATCGATCGAGTTTTTTGCTATATAAAAGTCACACGCCGCCGCCTGAATTCGACCTAAGTCCAACATTGTATACTACTCCTGTGTACCTGTACACATTAATAAAATCGAATGGATGTTGCATCTCAGAAGTGATGTAAAGAATATACCAAGTAAAAGCAGTATTCTATTTTAAATGAAAAAAATGTTATGCAACAACTCTTTGACCGGTGGAAGTAAGAAAGAAAGCTCTTCAGGGTTATATAAGGCCAATCATGACATTCGGAAGTGAGTCATGGACAGTTAGTAAACAAGTAGGAAAAGCCCCTTATGCCACAGAGATGTGGTTTTACAGAAGAATGTTAAAAATACCTAGGGCAGCTAAAATGGGGTTGTCTTGAAAGATGCTAACGTGCAACGGAAATTTATTCCTCATGTGAGACACAAGCAATCCTATTTCTTTTGGGCACGTTATGAGATGGAAGCTGGAGTTTATCGTGATAACAGGAAAGATAAAAGGAAAAAGATATAGGGGACGATAAGGAGAGAAGATTCTGGACAGTTTTAAATCAAGGCATAGATAGATGTCAACAACAGATTTAATCAATAGAACTGTAGATAGGGAGTTCTGTTATTTAAAGGTATGTCACACAATTTAAATAATTATCGGATTAATATTTAAACAAAAATTTCAGCTTTGGTTACTTTTTCATTTATTTAATTTTATGTTTGAAAAAAAAAGAAGAAGTTATTTACAGATTCCCGGTGCAAAGAACGGGTAAGGCCTCTAGTCCACTTATACATCTATCCTTCTATTCTGCCATCAAACTTAGATTGATTACATTTTATGGTATGACACGATTTGATGTGTATGATGAAGAGGGTTTAATTATTCATGTAATGAATCTGATGATGGTAAAAAATCATGCTAATTAAATTGAAAACAAACATAATATCTTACCTTATCATCATTAGCATTCTTCTTTGACTTGTAAATGAACTCAACCATTGCCACCACCACAGCCAGGGCCAGACCAGCCAGCAGAACCACGAAGATACCACCAACATTTTCTACGCCCAGGGCGTTGGCTTTAGTATCCTTTGCCTCATCCCTAGGATGGGACAGGAGATAAAATAAGGCTACAACAGGATATGACATGGACAAGCTGTGGTATGACATGGACAGACTGATATGACATGGACAAGCTGTGGTATGACATGGACAGACTGTGACTGTGATTGGACAAACGCTGGTGGGACATGGACAGACTGTGATATGACACGGACAAACTGTGATATGACATGGACAAACTGTGATATGACAAGGACAAACTGTTATATGACATGGACAGACTGTGATATAACATGGACAAACTGTGGTGTGACATGGACAGACTGCGATATGACACGGACAAGCTGTGATATGACATGGACAAACTGTGATATGACATGGACAGACTGTGATATGCCATTTACAAGTTGTGGTATGACATTGGCAGACTGATATGACATGGACAAGCAGTGATATGACATGGAAAAACAGTGATATGACATGAACAGACTGTGATATGACAGGGACAAGCTGCGATGTGTCATGGACAAACTGTGATATGACATGAGCAGACTGTGATATGACAGGGACAAGTTGCGATATGACATGGACAAACTGTGATATGACATGGACACGCTGTGATATGATGGACAAACTGTGATATAACATGGACAGAATGATATGGCATGGACAAACTGTGATATTACATGGACAAACTGTGGTATAAAATGGACAAACTGATATGACATGGACAAGCTGTGGTATGAAATGGACAGACTGATAACACATGGACAGACTGCGATATGACATGGGTAGACTGTGATATGACATGGACAGACTGCGATATGACATGGGCAGACTGTGAAAAAACAAAGACAAGTCATGGCATGATACAGATAAGCCGTGATGTGACATGAACAGCCATTACGGGCCAGAGAAGAGATGATTCCACACATAAAGAACCCTTCACATGGTGAAGGTGTAGATGGTGTGGAAATGTATAATATTGATGATATTCAAGCGTATGGCTATGTTGATAAGGAGAGCGATAAACGCGGCACTGTTACCGAGAGCAAGTACTGGTATCCTTCCACCATTTGTTGTACAACAGTTGAATCTTGCCTCCCTCTTGGAGCTCGAGAATAGCCATTGACAGCTTGTCTCGATAAGGAGAATCTGGAAATGTGAGAAGATACTCGTGAGGGACGGTGAGGTATGGAGAATCTAGAGACGTAAAAAAGAATCTGATCAGGCTTATTCGGGGAGGTAAAGATAATTAGGCGAGGTAAGGAGAATCTGAAGAGGTAAAAAGTATCTGGGAAAGTAAGGAGAATCTGAGAGGTACTGAGAACCTGGAGATGTACATAGAATCTGGAGAGATTAAACATATCTGGGAAGGTAAGGAGAATCTGAGAGGCACAGAAATGTGCAGAGATATAGAGAATCTGAGAGATACAGAGAATCTAGAGATGTACAGAGGATCCGAGAGGTACAGTGGATCTGGAGAGGTACAGAGAATCTAGAGAGGTAAAACATATCTGGGAAGGTAAGGAGAATCTAAGAGGTACATATGATCTGGAGAAGTAGAAAGTATCTAGGAAGGTAAGAAGAATCTGAGAAGTACAGAGAATCTGAAGATGTACAGAGAATCTGGAGACGTTAAAAGTATCTGGGAAGGTAAAGAGAATCTGGACAAGTAAAGAGAATATGGAAAAGCAAAGATAATCTGGAAAGGTAAAGAGAATATGGAAAGATAAGGAGAATCTGGAAAGGTAAAAAGAATCTGAAAAGATAAGAAGAATCTGGAAAAGTAAGGAGAATCTGGCATGGTAGAGAGAATTTCGAAATGTAAGGAGAATCTGATAGGGCAAAGAGAGTCTAGAAAGTGAACATACTCAGGAGAGGTAAGGAGAATATGGAGAAGTAAGAGGACCTACTGTGGTAAGAGCAATCAAAGATGATAAATAATCATTCATGCTGGGGATGATGATGACATTGTGTACACTGATGGGTCTGTAATCCGTGGTGATAAATCAGGGTGTGGCATTTTTTCTAGAGTAAAGGGTAGAATCGTCACTGAATATAGCGCGGCTTACATGATAACAACCTTCAGCATGTGAATTGTGGTAGATGAAGCTACTGAAGCCTTAAAGTGGCTGTCTGAATCTTTATTAATAGGAGCAGCCTCACAATCCATGCTTCGGAAGATACAAAGTGGAAGGTTCCGGCATGAATGGAAAACCTCTATTCTTCTCTTCTTTGATCCTTTGCCGCAGACTGTCAAAGTTGTCAGTTGCCATCACGCCTGGTGGCGTCTTGTTGGGCAGCAAACAAATTGCTTCCACTTTGTTCGGTGGGCGGGCATTTTTCATCCAGTGCCCCAACTCTGGTTCATTCTTTGCATCTCAGCCTCCACATTTCTCCGCCATGTTGTTTTTGGTCGGCCTCTCTTTCGCTTTCCTTCGAGGGTCCATAGCATAGCTGTTCTTGTAATGGCATCAGAGTCGAAAACCTCTATAGAAGCCTTGAATCTGATATGGATCTACTGCCGTGGTCATGCAGGGGTGCACAGCAATGAAAGAGCTGGCAGACCAGTTTCAAGATGCCCCATAGAAGGTGCATCTGATATGGATACGGGAGAGATAACGAGGGCCTATTAGAGAATAGCACTGCACTCGATGAATCATCAAGGCTAAAATTGCTAGAATTTGGCATCAGACGTAAGACCTACAAAGATGGACGTATGAGAGGATACATCCGGCGTGTATTCAATCAGTGCGCAACAAGAACAAATAGCATTCATGCCCTTCGACATTTGCTGAGGGAGACGTCGATTCTGATCAACAATAACAGGAACAATAACAATACCAGGTACAGTTCTATGCTACAAATGATACAATACAGAAAAGATATCTAACTAGAACAACACCTTTACATCAGCGGCATATTTACAGGTGAAGCTCCTGAGCTTTACTACGCACACATACAAAACGTATTTCGGTGTGCGCTGGGTAGGTCAGGAGCTTGTTGTTGCCCTTATAAATGTTACATCGCATATTTGTTTTGTAAGACCTGTTTAATCGCCTGTCACACAATCTGTCAGTATCATTGAGAAAGTATAATTAAAATACATGGCAGTGGGTCTTCCAAAATTAAGACACAGAATAAACGCTCTTAGTTTAATATTCCCATTTAAAATAAACAAACACAATTCGCCACCGGCCCACAGATTAAGGCAAGTGAAGACATGACACATACACACAAAAAAAAGTCTTACTGATGGGCAAGCCGACTCCGTAACCTTTGGAATCAAGCTGTCCTCCAACCTGCATCAGCTCGCAGTCCCTTTGAACCTGGTAGTCTATCATCAGGTTCTCCATGAAGAACGCATAGTTGCCTTTCTTAACTCTTTCAATCCCTTGCTGGTAGGTCTCTGCCATCACATGAGGGCGATCTTTCATGTAAGCGTACATGCGTTTGTAGGTATCGATGTTAGAATCCTATTAGGACAAGAAATAAACCTGAAGATTCCTCCTGCTATAAATGGTCGTACTTCTAATACATTAACTGGCAGTGCATCTACAAGTACAGCAACTGGCAGTTCTACAATTAGTACAGATACTGGCAGTAATTCTAATACTACATCTTCTGGTCGACTTCATTTCTTTCGACGTCCATAAACTGTTCAATGCATTGGAAATCTTTCGACATATTTACTGTCAATTTCTATTCCTGTAACTGTATCTGTACTGCTACAAAATATGTATGTTTACATCAGAAAGAGTTCGAACACTGATAAGAGAACGTTCCTAACAAATAAGAAGGAAGAGAAAAAAGCTTAGACTGAAAGGCTTTATTATATTACCATTAGTATGAACTTGTAAATATTGATAATTTTTGTTATCTCCTTAATCTGTATTGCAATATGAACTCCTCGTCATTAAATGCATTTCTGATTTCCTGAAATTTTCAAAGTGTGTTACGAAATTAAGAGGGACACCTGAGGGCACGTTAACAGTGAGTAAATAAATAAAACACATAAAGCACATGTTGCAGGCACTAGTAGACTACAGATGTGATAGGCTTACCAGTGCTAGGTTCGATTCTTCGGTAAGCATATCAGTTCTGTAGTTTTTCTGTTATCTAGTTGTCTACTTTTTTATTTCTTTCGAGTGCTTGTAAAATACCCCATTATTCGTATAATTTATTTAAGGTGTTAAGAGCCGAGTTATTCATAACTGTGTTTCTACTACGTGAGTGTCTAGGTGTCTTCTCAGCGATCACTATTCATAGAGCTGTTTCTACTACGTGTAGAATGATTAGGTGTCTTCTCAGCGACCACCATTCATAGGATTGTTTCTACTACGTTAGTGTCTAGGTGTCTTCTCAGCGACCACTATTCACAGAATTGTTTCTACTACGTGTAGAGTGTTTAGGTGTTTTCTCAGCGACCACTATTAAAAGAATTGTTTCTACTATGTCTAGAGTGTATAGGTGTCTTCTCAGCGACCACTATTCATAGACTTGTTTCTACTACGTGAGTGTCGACGTGTCTTCTCAGCGACCACTATTCATAAACTTGTTTCTACTACGTGAGTGTCTAGGTGTCTTCTCAGCGACAACTATTCGTGCACCAGAAATAAAGCCTAACAAGAAAATCTTGTCTAAACGCGCGGTTATAATTCTAACAGATGTGCAAGGAAGTCTATTCGAGGCTATTTGAGTGCAAGGAGGCATTAATGTTGTTTATTTTCTTGTAAGTAGTTTATGCCTAAGACCGTCCCATGTTTTCGTATTCGTGGTTTATGTAGCACTTAGTTGTACAGAAGGAACCTTAACAAACCCTACTTCAGTTGCCTTTTACTACTTACCTGATGGTGCAGTGGTTATTGGTATGTCTTCACCTCTGCAGAGATCTCCAGTTACCATAGTATATTTAACCAGGTAGCTGTCATGTAAATTCAGTTACGGGTCTAACCAGGCAATTATTATGTAAATTTATTTACGTCTCTAACCAGGCATGTGTCATGTAAAGTCATCGCTACTGGTTTAACCAGGCAAGTCACGTAAAGTCAGCTACAGGGCTAACCAGACATACAGCCTTTAAATTCAGTCACTTGTCATGTAAATTCAGCTACAGAACTACAAAGGACATGTCCCGTAAGTTCAGCTACGTGCCATATAGATCCGGTAAATTTTAGATATGTTCAGCTGCGTTGAGCTATGTCTAAAGTAATTTCAGCTACAGGACTAATAGAGCAAATGTCAAGTAAATTACCTACGGATCTAGCCAGGCAAGCGTCAGGTAAATTCAGCTACTAACCATGAAAAAAGACAAGGTAGACGAGCTCAGTCGAGTCCCATATTCAATCTCCGTTTGTTTGGAGAGGTCCTCCACACTTTCTATAGGAGCCACCATCCTTTCTACGGTGAGGAACGCTGCCAAGTTAGCCGTGTATGAGGAGATAATGATGAGTGTGAAAAACCACCAGGTCCCGCCAACAATGCGCGTGCTTAGAGCACGTGGGTTTATATCTGAAAACAAAATGTGAACGTACTTTATCAGACGACAGAAAATATGTAGACATTATTGCAACAGTAGATAATCTAATCATCAGAAGCAGTGCCGTCATCGGCCTATTATAGCGGCTCTTCAAGGGAACAAACAACTGTCAAGTGTAGGGACATGTGTCTGTATGTCAGTATGCATGAATGTCTAATTGTTTTATGTCTGTAGATCCAAGCCTGACATACGTACACATACATATGTATATACACGCACATATTTTTGGCCTAGACTGTTTTCGCAGTCGAGACTTCAGACTTCTTTCAGCAGAGTTAAAATATCATTAGAATTTCTTCACTCCAGGCATAAAAATGTTTTATATTTCAGTTCAAGCAATTTTTTCTTTTTAAAACTCGAGGCAACATTATGTCTCTTATTTCAATCCACAATAGACTGTCTGTAAAGTCAGTCCAGACATTAGACTGTTTGTCACTGCTGTCCACTTATAAACTGTCTATTCATTAAGTCCAGACATTGTCCGGTCTTGATTTTGGTCCGGATATTAGACTATCTATTATTTCAGTTCAAAGAATGTTATATCTATCACTTCAGTCCGGTCATTATAAAAGGTAACGGTAGTCCCATAGCAGATACTGACGTAGAGGGGTGAAGTGTTAGAGACTTCACTATACTAGGTCCAGCATCGAGAGGTGGGGTGACCAGTTCCCTTCCTCGCTGCCTTTTCCTTCCCTAACTCAAGTGCAGTGTCAGGTACCTTTTTATAGACTGAAGCTTGTCGATGCCGTGAATCGAACCCGGCACCTTTGACGCCAGAGACTCTAACCACTCTATTAATAGGACGCCCCCAAACATGGAAAGAACTTGAGCGGATGGCACAGGACAGGAAAACGTGGCATGTGTTTGTTGAAGGCCTATGCTCCTTGGGGGTATTGATAGATTGATGTTATGAGCAAAGTTCATAACATATATGTCGATATCAATACAGCTCGACATGTAGTTGATTTGTTTACGAGACCGTTGCCCTGGTTTCAGGAAATGACGTCATTACTTTTGGTGGCCTAAGTTGCAGACGCGAGTTTTTCAGTCTGCTAACTATAGCGTCCCTTGGCTTGGGATTCGCTATGTATCTATTCAAGGCGTTGGACGTATGTGTTTTATGCTCCTGAGTGTTTGAAGATTTACTGGTCATATTCCTTTGTATTCCATCTCTGGATCCTCCATACACCTCCGTGTGAGGATACCAGTATTTATGTAAGAGGAATGATGTGTGACCTGAAGAACGTGAGTTGAATTATTATAATAAAAACTGTGTGGAAATGTCTTCGACATCTTTCCAATACAAGACTGTACAGCGACACTAGAGACTGTCTAGTTGATGCCATAACTTTATGTGCATATTATCAAGATTTATTTGGAGCTTCAAGATGTGTAATAAATCGTTATGTGAATCGTCCAACCTGGCCTTCGGAGTGTCATTCATGTTTTGAAGTATACGGCTTTTTGGGCGGGGATTGAATGGACATACCCGTTATCTATGCTTGGTTTGGAATCTGTGTATGATTCCTCGTGAATTAATCAAATAATATATATGAAGGACCTCTACTTCAATATAAGAACTATAAGCCCATAAAAAGTATCCGTATCAATTGATATTTCAGTTCAATTTTAAAACTAAACATTGGTTCTGTTATTTCAGTCCAGGTTAGACTTTCAGTTATTTCAGTCCACATTAGACTATCTGTAATTTCAGTCCACATTAGACTATCTGTAATTTCAGTCCAGATATTATGCTGTCTGATATTGAAGTTCAATTTTAAAACTAGCCATTATTTTTGTTATTTCAGTCCACATTAAGACTATCTGTTATTTCATTCCAGACATTAGATACTCTTGAAATTTATGTACAGACATAAGAGCGCCTGTTATTTAAGTACAAATAATACCGCATTTTATTTTTTCAAGCATGATATTACAGTGTTTGTTATTGGACACCGTACAACCTGTTATTTCTGCCAAAACAGTATCCGTTTGCTATTTTAGTCCATACATTGGACTTTACGTTATTTCAGTACCAATATTAAACTGTCTGTTATTTTCGTAGTTCAGACGTGTAATTTCAGCCATGACATTAAAATGGTTATTTCAGTTAAATTATGTTGTCTATTATTTTAGTATAAATATTAGACTATCTGTAATTTAGGCAAACGTTAGACTGTATCAGTCCACAGGTAACAGCATTAATTTTTCAGTCCAAAAATTAGACTGACAGTTATTTTCATCGATACGTCTTTCTTTCACTTTTCATGCTAATAAAATTCACGAGTCACCACAGCAGTTTGCCTTCTTGCACAGGAAACGTGCGCCAGATCATTTCCGGTGTTCTAGCAACATCAAGACTTCTGTCTGGCTGATCTTTAGGTTCTGACTTTGATTGTCTGCTCTTTCAGTTCAGACTATCTACTATTTCAGTTTAGACTTTTGACTGTCTGCTTTCTTAGTTTAGACTTTTGACTGTCTACTATTTCAGTTCAGACTTTTGACTGTCTGCTCTCTTAGTTCAGACTTTTGACTGTCTGCTCTCTTAGTTCAGAATTTTGACTGTCTGCTCTCATAGTTCAGACTTTTGACTTTCTGACCGTTTAGTTCATACTTTTAACTATCCGCTCTCTTAGTTAAGACTTTCGACTGTCCGCTCCCTTACTTCAGACTTTTAACTGTCTGCTCTCTTAGTTCAGACTTTTGACTGTCTGCTCTCATAGTTCAAACTTTTGACTTTCTACTTGTTTGGTTCATACTTTTAACTGTCTGCTCTTTTAGTTAAGACTTTCGACTGTACGCTCTCTCAGTTCAGACTTTTGGCTTCTGCTCTTTTAGTTCAGACTTTTGACTGTCCGCTCTCTGTCACAGAACGTCTGAACATGCTCTTTTGTGTGATCTCTCACACCTTCAGCCCTCCGGCAGTATCATTTCTTCTTCATTTTTCTCTCCGATCGCTTATTATTTGGCAATTTTTTGCCCTTTCATTCATTATTTTGCTCTATGCTGAATCTAGTAGGGTGAAGTGTCTAACACTCTACTCCCCTACAGAAGTATCTGCGTTACACGCAGAGTTGTTTACGTTCCGCAAAGTAAATGCGATAATACCAGGTAATTATACTGGTCATACTTACTTACTTAGTCGTTCCCCTTCTACCGTGAGGTGTAGAGGTTTGGACAGATACCTCATTGCTGAGGTTTGGATCTGGCTTTTGTGGGTTGCAGTCATTGCCCATGGCTCGCATCCATATGTCAAGACTGGGACATAGGTGGAGCGGTATACAGCCATCTTTGTTTTCTTACCAACTTCTCTTTTGCTGAGGAATCCTCGATTTATGGCCTGAAAAAGTCTCCCAGCTGCTGCTTTTTGAGTGATTGTACCGGTCTTACGCTTATCTATTCTCTCAGTCTGACCACCCTTTGAAACGCATCGGTCCAACATTTGACCCCAGGTGAAAAGCTGATGACGGTGTTTACACAAGACGGTAAAGCGCCCGATCGCTGAAAAGAACCAGATTGTTTGTCTGGGGTTGCCGACGACCGAGTCTGTTGGTCTGGCAGATTACATAGGTGGTAGATGCGCTTATCGCCTTTGCGGGTCCATCCCTGGTGATTATTAAAGATAATCTGTCTGGGTAGATATCTTGGCGGAAGACATTACGCCAGGCAAACATGTTCACACATTTGTTTGTGAGAGTGCACAAGATGTCACCGGAAATATTACGTCTTATTATAAAGAGGTCACGCGTGGTATATTAAATGTAATATTTTAAACACCTGGGGGATATTTTGAATTTAAACACCCCAAAGCACGTAGTGCGAAAAAGAGTTACGATTGGATTGAAGTGAGAGCCGGAATATACAATGAATCGCATTGGCAAGTTTGTCGGGAAGTAAAATCTGTGATGTGAACGGGAAACTGAAAATAAAATCTAGCGAACTCAGAGACACAGAACAAACAGCTTCGCAACTTCAAACGAGCAACTCCCAAAACGCCAGAAACAGAAGGATCGGACCTAGAATTCCATACTTATAAGTGACAGATCGAAGTATTTGGGAAACTTAAAACCTTAAAAGGTAAGCCTTCCTTTATGAATACAGAGACTGAAAACTTGAGGACCAAGGCTTTAAATATCAAGACTGGAAACCTAGGAATTGGATCACCCGTCATCAGAGAAACTTTCCCAGACCAAGTGTATGGCAGAACACCCGTCGAAGAGGAATTACTAGTTTCCCAGGCCAAGTGTAACGCAGAACAACCGTCATAAGAAGGGATTCAAAATTTCTCAGACGAAATTGATTCGAGAGCATAAGCACCGAAATTGCTCGCGTCCATCCGAAACCTGTGCGAGGAGATTGTGTATAACCCAAAATCTTGGGGTAAGTTGCGAACATTTATTTTACAAATGTGAATTTGATATGTGTTTCTTGCATAATGGTTGTATATGAGGCTGGCAACCTCAACACACGAAAATATTATATTCATAAACCACTACAGCAAGCGCTGGTGATTGTTTCTGGCTTGTCGTGCGGAAAACCCGACAGCAAAGGTGACCCCAGACTCCGAATGGAGCAGTGATGAGTGATGATTACACCACATGTTCCTCAAGTGTATCATATCATTTTGTGAGATATATGTAGCTTGTTAATGTTAGTTCAGGCACAAATCATTATTCGCGCTGTCCAGACACATTTTCCCAGTTAATACCCAGAGGAATATTGGTGAATTTTAATCATCTTTCTTGAGCTACGTTGTGTACTCAAGAATTTAATTCTTCTGAGAGATTAACATTGGTGGGTGGACAGCGAGAGGATGCGCCTGTTAAGCTTCCAACTCAGTGTACTTAGCAGAGGCATTTGTCTTTCCATTTTTTCTAAAAGTACGTGGTTACAAGTTATCAGACGGTTCGAAGTACTGAAGTTACTCGTGTGAGAGAAGTACACCTATCACCAAGAAGTGACGAAAACCACGGCGACAGGACTCACCTAGAGTTAAGTTTTCTTGTAAAAAAGGCGAAATCAACAGACTTTGATAAATCCTCACCTACTTCTTAGTGACGAAAACTTGTATTTACAGCAAAATTTCACCAATCTTTCCATATTTATTTGAACTGTTAAAGACTAATTCATTATTAAAATTGTTAAATGTTGTTTTAAAATTAAACAATCATAGTCGCTTCAGTTTTTTATATGTATGAAAGCAAACGTATCAGCCAAAATATTTAATATATATATATATATAAATACCTAGACATATATTTACCACTAAACAGAGCTATACCATTATAAGAGAAATTCGCTGAATTAACTCAGCTGGGGGCTTGAACGGGCTAAAAACCATTGCTTAAATCCTTCACAAAAGGCGACGGACATATATAAGTTACCCATTGCTCAGCGCTATGCCGCATGGTTCTTGGCTTCCGAATTATCGTGTGAATGCTCCCTTCGGATAGAAGCATCATTACACTTCTATCTACATCTCTGCCAAGAGTAATCTTGTGCGAATGTAAACACTTTTGACGACCCAGCTTAGATACTCTTGAGTTTTGGCCACTGTTTGACCACTACTGCAAAGCAGGGGAGGAAATCCGTGACACTCTCTTAGTTCAGACTTTTGACTGTCCGCTCTCTTAGTTCAGACTTTTGACTGTCCGCTCTGTCAGTTCAGACTTATACCTGTCCGCTCTGTCAGTTCAGACATTTGACTGTCTTCTCTCTCAGTTCAAACTTTTGACTGTCCGCTCTGTCAGTTCAGACTTCTAACTGTCAGCTCTGTCAGTTCAGACTTCTAACTGTCCGCTCTTTCAGTTCAGACTTCTCTAATTGTCCGCTCTCTTAGTTCAGACTTTTGACTGTCCGCTCTCTTAGTTCAGACTTTTGACTGTCCGCTCTTTTAGTTTATATTTAGACTGTCCGCCCTTTAAGCCAGGTATGTATTGTCTGATGTTTCAGTATAGTCTTCTGATCTTCTGTTATATCCCTCAAGACGCAGTCAGCGACTCATAGCTTGACTGCCTGCGTCAGGACCAGCGAACCAGAGCTGGTCAAGACCGTGCTCCACCTCCACGTGGTGGTCCTGGAAACAGTATGCAGCAATGCAGGCTGGCTGAGAGAGCACGGATCGCAATGGGAAGGCAAACCCGGTCCTAACAAATGCCGTGCAGAAGTCGGATGTGTCGACCGAAAGGTGCAGATATCACAGCTACGTTGTAAACAGACACAACACAACCACCGTCCTTTTCAGGGCGAACGAAGAAGAAGAAGATATCCCTCCACACATCTGATTATCTGTTGGTTAATTAACTCACACAACAATATTATTTAGTTTCGTGGAAAAGAGGAAGAAGGATTTTGCAAGAACAGAAACCGACAGTCCGGCATAAATTACGGCGATCACATTATCAGACACTCTACTGTTACATATACCTAATACATATGTATGTGGGGCAAGGAGAAAGAGAAAGAAATACATAAAGAAAGAGAGACAGACAGAGAGAAAGAGACAGAGGTGACTGTACCAGACCCCTGCTGCATGAGTGTCCCGACTGTGAACCACAGGCTGTTGGAGATGTTAAAAGTGTTGCTCATCATGTCTGGGTTCGGGTTGCACGGGTGTGGGTTGTACCACTCGTACGGGCTGAACCTTCCCAAAACGAAAATAGTCAAGCTAACAATCAAGTAGGCACCTGGTGGAAAGTAGGTAAGAATATGTTTTAAAAACAAGAAGGGGTGGAGTTTGTGTGATTCAAACTTGCAAGACTAAGCATTAAACCGTTGTGATATTTGATGTAACTATCAATATTGTGTCATGTACATTTACCAGGGGATTCTGAGGAGACAAAGCAAGGGATATGATTATTGCTCTCTCTGGCATGTCGTAAAAGGTGACTCATGTGAAGTTGTAATTTGAGCTGCCAGCCTCTTCTCAAACAAATTGCTAGAGAAACCACTGGTGCATGGTCTTTATCACACTAGATCTATCTGTGTTGAATATCTAAATATCTTTAGAGCGTAGACCTGCCTGTAACGAATAAGCAAATCTTTCGGAAGGTTAGCCCTATCTGTAGCATATAACCATACCTGTTGGAAGGTTCCTCTAAAACTGGAACTACTTACGTGACGCAATCAGATTTCCTGAGGGATTCCTCTCTATACCAGCCTATTACATCTCATAACACTCAGACCTAACTGTAATAAATTAACTACATTTTCATCGCATCTTCTAATACAAAACATATCTTTAACATATAACAAAATCTCTTGAAGGTTACACCTACCTTAAACGTATTTCTAAATTTCTTGAGGGGTTAGACCTATCTGTAACATATAACCAAATCGTTTTGAGACATGGGCTTATCCATAACATATAAACGGATCCCTTGGAAGGTCAGATCTACCTGTAACATATAATTAAATCCCTCGTTAGTTTCCTCTAATACTAGACATACTTATGCCATATAACAATTTCCCTCGTTAGTTTCATCCAATAGTAGACATACCTATGCCATATAACCATTTCCCTCGTTAGTTTCATCCAATAGTAGACCTACCTCTGTGCCATATAACAATTTCCTTCGTTAGTTTCATCCGATAGTAGACCTACCTGTGCCATATAACCATTTCCCTCGTTAGTTTCATCCAATAGTAGACCTACCTGTGCCATATAACCATTTCCCTCATTACTTTCATCCAATAGTAGACATACTTATGCCATATAACCATATCCCTCGTTATTTTCTTCCAATAGTAGACCTACCTATGCCATATAACCATATTCCTCATTAGTTTCATCCAATAGTAGACATACCTATGCCATATAACCATTTCCCTCGTTAGTTTCATCCAATAGTAGACCTACCTATGCCATATAACCATATCCCTCGTTACCTTCCTCTAATACTAGACCTATCTATGTCTTATAACCAGATTTCATGAGAACTTCCTCTACTTATAATATATAACCAAAGTTCTTAGAGGTTGCTCTAACATTAACTCTACCTATAACATATAATCAAATCTCTCAAGAGCTTTCCCTAACACTAGACCTACATTTATTCAAATCACTTAGAATGTTAGACCTACCTATAATATTTTACGAAGGCTATTGAGAGGTTCCTCAAACATAAGACCTACCTATAACATATAACCAAATTGTGTGTCAGCCTCTTCTGGCACTAAACCTACCTATAACATATAACCAAAGCTCACGAATACTTTCCCTAACCTACCTATAACATATAACCAAATCTCGACGGCAAGCGGGTTGAGGAATGAGAAAAGTCCTGGCTTCTCTTTTTTGGGCATCTTGAAGAGGATGCTGATGCCCAGGTTAAGGAATGGTTTAGTAAAGTCGATGACCTGCTCACGGATGTAGGAAATGGACAACGGGGCTATAGCCAGGTCAGCTCTCTGAAAGTAATTAACAAGAGCTCTCCTTAGAAAAGTAGTGAAACATTCAAAACGTGCGTCATGGTTCATAATTAATGCACCCAGACATACACCACTTTATTACTGGACATCAGTAATTATTTTTTCTCACCACTGTCCTGGCGTTTATCTCAATTCTTACTAGTCATAGAGGTTATATGCGTCATAATTGTTACTGCTCGCAGACAGGATATTATATCAATTTTTACTGTTCACAGACATGGCATGTATCACATTTCGTATTGTTCACGGACGTGACATATAAAACTTTTTTTCTCCACAGACGTGGCATGTATAGCAAATCTAACTTGCAACAAACACTGCATGTAGCACTGTTCCTACTGGCCACATATATTACAGACAATAACAATTTTTCTGTTTAACAAATCTTTGTCAATGGTGATTGTTAGAAAGAGATTTTGTCATTGTTACATAGAATCGATCCTGTTATATGGAAGTAAATCATGACCAATCAGCAAGCAAACAACAGTTCTTGGAGGTGATAAGGGTAGGCTTTACAGAACATTATTAAGACAACCGTGGAGGACTAAAATGATAATGAGTATATTCTGAAAGTGGCCAGTGCACAAATAAAGTATCCTGTTATAAACATTAAAAAAATAGCCACAGTTGGAATATTTCGTTTGTTTGTTTGTTTGTGCGTTTGTTTTTGGACATGTCATCAGAAGAGGAAAGCAAGAATGTATTGAAACAACTGCAAAATTTGGTGGGAAAACAAGATAGGGAGTGACAACTTGAGAAGATACTACACAGCTGAATATCATGGCATCAAAAGAAGTCAGCAATAGAATTGCTAAACAGTGCCAGAAGCAGAAAGCTAAGGACATAGGAGTTAAAGAAGTGTAAGATGCATAGTTCCCAGAATGATTTTACCAAGTCCCTACTTACCCCATCTATCAACTCTCTAACCATGCCGTCCCATTCTCCCTTGGCATTTCTCGACCCATAGTTTCCATCTGGGACGAGTTCAATTCTGTAGTTGAACCCCACAATTTTGGACAACTCGCGAGCCAGATCAATACAAAATCCTTCATACGGCTCATCTGCACTGGGTCTTTCCTTGTCCATCACAAAAGGTGCTTCCTGGACACAAGACAGAACTGTCAATCAGTTAATTGAATATATTTAGTTGATTCACAACAAATTTATCAATCAATAAACCATCCTCATTGCGTAGATAAATTATCCACAAACCCTGGTAAAAGACCAATATGTCGACAAACTAACCAAAACTCTTGGGAAAATTATAAAAGAAACAATCAAGAAACAATCAAGAAACAATAAAACTATGCGGTTATCTTATTATTTTATTTCTATTTTTAATGGTTTTACGTCTCGTTATTCTCTATCAAATTGTTATTTCATTACAACATTTGTATCCCCTGATTTAAAAGTCGTACACATGTTTCAGAATAAATGTTATTTACCCTGATCTTTGTACATTCTGGGGTAAACAACAATTTGATTAACGTCATAATTTTCCAATGTGACCTATCGGACAAGAGAAAATATTCGTTACAATAAACCCTAAAGTTTTTTATATTGGACATGTGTCCTAATATAACCGACTAGGTTGAACGGGACGCGCCTCGCCAAAAAAATTTAAAAAACCTGGGACTAAGTCAGCTGGACATGGTCCGCAACCAGACGATACGTCAAGGCCTTAAATCCCACCCCTGCAGACCCAAGTAGAACTGTCCCAACTAAGATGGTTTGGCCATGTCTGCAGAATGGGAGCAGATCGGCTACCACGACAAGCATGGGAAACAAAGAGCCAGGGACCCAGACCCCCAGGACGACCCAGAGTCCGCTGGGAGGACAACATTAGACAATCTTTAAAGGACCGGGGACTAGAATGGAACCAGGCCAGGAGGAAGACAGCCGATAGGATAGTCTGGCGCTCTCTCTCTCTCTTCCAAACATTCTACACCTCACGGTAGAAGGGGAACGACTAAGTAAGTAAGTACTAAGTCAGCTGACCACTTGCTGTTTGATGTCCTAATAAGGATGAAGATGACTGAACAATTGCTATCTAATGCCCTAATAAAGACAAAAGTGACTGACCCGCTATTTTACATAATGTCCAAAACAATTTTGTAATATAAACGAGGCCACAATTATGGAGATGAGAGCAGAAATAAAGACATTAGTTTTACAGTTATCACAGGCAAGTGTGAAGTTAGCTGAGTTAATAACACAACCTTGCCGATCGCAGTTATATGATTAATTATTTATAACATGATTTCTGAGCTGTTGTTGAAGCTGGCATCCTAGAGAGAATCACTGCATTGCCAAACTTGGCAGCTTCTGTACAATTTTCAGCTAGCGGAAATAAACTGAATTGCTCACGGAAATTAGGTTTCCCGCGGAAGGAATCCTGCTGGGCGGAAAATCGTGTTGGTTATATTGTAATGAGAAATTTCTGCAAGATGTAACAGCCGCATTGGAATCACAAACTTATTCTCAATCTCCTGCTTTCACCATCAAGTCTCTTTATCATTATATGTCTCTATCATCTCAGTAAGGCTGAAACCGTATCTTAAAGTCACCTAGTTTCACTATATCACCCATACATTTCGAGGCCTTAATCGAACTGTCATCGCCTTACAGTTTATCCCTCTAGTGATTGTTCAAGACCGTGCTGTCAACCTGCTTTTCTAGTGGAGCCGACGAAATAAAAATGTCACCGACATAAATGTTGAGTTCTGGTAGGAGATGATGCCGCGTGAGCTGGAGATATGACGGGATTCTTTGAGGCCACTGTGTTATCATTAGGTTAAGGTTTCAGGTGGTCTTATGAGTACATGTAAGGCAGGCAATGATACTATATTTTCTGGAACAAATGTGTCTTATCAGGTCATCCTTGTAGAATAACCGCTTTTGTGAGACTATAACTAAAATGTCTTAATTATGGTTTGGTAATTTGCTATTTTTATGCTAGGTCTCCAGGTATCCCTGAAAGTAACCTAGAAATGGATGAGAACAATTAAAGAGAACTTGCCGCAGGATGATTAAATGAGACATTTGACAACATCGCATTACACTACAGCACACCTGGATAAAGTGCGTGTTATTTGTTGTAAACTAATAAAAATATTTGGGTATCAATTAAAGATTAACGAACTCATCTGTGTCCATACATTGTGCGTCTCAGCTAGTCTGTGTATGTTTATTACTCCAATTTGATTTGAATGGAATATGGTTTTGTGTTTCCTTACTGTTGTACCTTTAGAGTACTTATATTTTTTTTTTTAAAGAAATGCAAGAGGAGTTTATTTCATCGAAAAAATCAAATAAAGTCTAGTCCATCATAAAAATCAGAGCTATTAACTCAGATATCAAGGCAGTTCCAGTGCAAAGCTCCGAAATACAGAGAACAACAAAAGCAACAACCAAAAATGACATACTTTCATATATGGATGTTTGTGTAAAATAGACGAATGAGATAATACGACACGATCACTAATGTGGAACGGTTGGATAGAACCAGACAAATGCCAGTGGAAAAAGATATGAAAAAAAGACAATGAAGTTGTCTTGTGTTCTTAATAGAACAAACACTGTGGAAATCAGTTGATAGTATGACATAGTAGTTCTTATTCTGAAATCCCAAAGTTAAGACATCGAACGATTATGTTCAGACGATATGCACGGCTGTTTGTGCCCTATACCAGAGCGCTCTTTTAGTTTCGGTGACCGGAATTCTGATACCGGGTATAAAATTTTGTGTGCACCGTAAAAGACTATTTAAGTTTTTGGCGGGGAAAATCAGCTGATGTGTGAGTAAAATCAGTAAAATATAAATCATTACACACTCGTTCTGGATAAACACAGCGCTAAAATTCTTTTGTGTACTATAACTTTGTTCTGTGTTCTATTTTTGATTGCATTTTTATTTGTTTGAAATTAGTTTTGACGGAGTTACACACTTTTGAAAACAGCGTCATCATTTAAGGAAATTCATAAAATAAGTAATCTTTTTATTAATTTAATATCTAAAAATCGGCCCATTCGTTTGAGTTTATAATTATAAAGACTTCTCGAAGGGAAGCTAAAGATTATTTCCACATACTTTTTTTTTTTGGTTTCATATCTTGAGAATGTGTGGTAGTCAGTTTTGTGAGTGTGGCATTACAAGAACAAGCATATTGTCACCAGATTTTATAGCATTTAAATCCCTTTAAACGCATTCCTGATACCCACAAATCTTAAATAAGGTAGTAAAAAAATAACTTTTTGTAAAGCACCATCTGTTTCTGCATTTTCATTCATTTATAATGATATTTAGCTACGTATATAAGCGTCAGAAAACATGTAAAGCTATAGTTAGATTACTTCCACATAATTTGATCTATCTTTCAAGTCTTGTTAATCTTCTATTTATAATATGAATTTTTTTTTAATTGTGTGTGAGATAAGGACTGTTCCATTGGTGTTCTTTGGTAGACAATCCTGTGCACACGACGGCTGCCAGCGAATTCTAAGTAACTGTTTGTATATCTTCTTTCATTCAAAGTTACAATGCAGGTAGTAAATTTAGAGAAACCAAATTCTAAATCTAATACCATCCTTTTATCAATGGCTAGAGTCAGAGATACATATGATAATTTAGAAATATTTATGAATGGCATGAAAGCTCAGATAGAGTCACTAAAATATTTAGAGTGGGATGGTAAACAAGTTGTTGTTTTCTTATTCGGGGATTATTTCCTTGTTTTGCTGGAGACACCACAGACATGGGTATATTCCTTGAGCTCCAGACAAACCAAACATTTTCATCAAAGACATCCAGAGAGCATACAACTTGCAAACCAAGAAGTTTGGCCATGTTGATAAGAGATTACAATAGATATATGAAATATGGGAAAGGGAATAAAAGGGAAGTGGCACATTACCATAATTGTTTACACAAACCAATGTTAGAGATTGAAATTGAAAATGTAGCTCCTCCTTACCTTCATATTTTATTAGGCATTGTTTTGAAACACCACAGACTTCTAGAACAGGTAGCTGATACAATAGACGCAAAGATATTTGAGAATTCGCAAGAGATACATGCAAACATTAGTACTTTTAAGAACTTGAAGAGATTTAGTAGGAACTGGAAATAGGCAGAAGAATTAGGAGCTAAAATTGAATTTTTCAGGTAGGTATTGAACTTTGTGAGGATAAGGAGGAGACAGATAATTTTAAAGTTAGACTTGAAAATGCACAAGATGCGCTGGCCAAACTTCAGTTTCAAGATCTGTGTACTAGGTCTGGTCCAGTTTGCTCACACATGGACAAGGTACTAGCCAAACACAAAATCATACAACAGGCTTATAATAGCAGAGCATTTATAGGGAATCACTGCCACAGATATCTCACACAAAAAGTTTATAAATATCTTACAAGAGCAATCATTACACAAACACTGAAAATTACAGAAAACAAGATATAACTAACATAGCTTTTATTGCCCAAGAACAATTCAACTCACTGAAAGAAGCATTTGAGAAAGTACACAACAAAATATCACACAGTAAACCAATTAGTAAAGAATCAATAACAGCATCGATAGAGACTTATATGTCTTTGTTCAGAAAGCTATTCCCTAGTAAGACAATTCATAAACAGCACATATTAGAAAAACATTGCGCAGACTGGATCAAAACTCATGATATATGATTGAGATAATTGTTAGCTCTCATGTTCTGGGGACAATTGGGTGTGTTATTTTAAGGTTATAAATGTGGACATGCAATTTAAACTTTCAATAATTAATGTTTGGCGCATGAAACCAAAACAAAACTTTGATATCCATTTTCTGCAGGTTTTCTACTTTTGATTTCTGTAATTTGTTATGCATGTTGATTGTGACCGTTTTAGTGTAAATTGAATTAGAAACAAACCATAACAAAATGTAAAAAAACCGTAAATTTTACACTATTTCAGACTATTATATCTTCTGTTCTAATTGTGATAAAATGTTTGTTCTTGTTCTAAAATTTACTCTAACATTTCTAGTCTAGCTTTACGCAAAATTAAAGCCGGTATTTATAATAATAAAGTAGCATAAAAGCAATTCAAACATGTTTTGGGGACAATTGGGTGTGTTATTTTAAGGTAATAAATGTGGACTTGCAATTTAAACTTTCAATAATTAATGTTTGACGCATGAAACCAAAACAAATCTTTGATATCCATTTTCTGCAGGTTTTCTACTTTTGATTTCTGTAATTTGTTATGCATGTTGATTGTGACCGATTTAGTGAAAATTGCATTATAAACAAACCATAACAAAATATAAAAAAAACGTAAATTTTACACTATTTCAGACTATTATATCTTCTGTTCTAATTGTGATAAAATGTTTGTTCTTGTTCTAAAATTTACTCTAACATTTCTAGTCTAGCTTTACGCAAAATTAAAGCCGGTATTTATAATAAAAAAGTAGCCTAAAAGCATTAATTAAGCCCTATCAAAAGTAAACATCGCCACATGTTTTTCCCATTAGGAAGCTGACCACGTGACCTCTGTCAAGTGGGCTATAAATAGCGCGGTCGGGGGAAAAAGGGGAAATAACTAAAAGATCGCTCGCAAACAGCCGTGATGTTTTATGAGAATTGGGCGACAATCGTTTACAATGTATCCATTCGTTCTCGTATATATGTTAATACTAATATTAAGTAATGCACTTTTGTAAAGTTATAATAAAAGTATTTTCTCATGAGAGGTAGAGGAAAACTACATTACACACGAAGAAGAGGATTGGAAACAGACCTGACAATGAAAAAGAAGACATGAAAAGACACTGAATGATGACACAGGACACGAGTTTGCTGACAGCGTATGATGCTGGTGGCTTTCATTTTCAATGTATCTGAAAGTCACACTTATAGAAACCAGTTCCTGTGGGTTGTATCTATTTTTAGAAACTTTACACATAAATTATGGAAGCAAAACGCCCAGTAGCCCCGGTAAATAACGCAGAATTTTAAATGTCATGTTCTGAATATTGTGAAGAATGATTAAAAATTCATGATGATATAGAAGGTCATAGATCTCATATCGTGAAGACATCACACCAGGAGGGCGTGGAGCACATGGCTCGATAATGAACGCCCGAGATGGTGGTCCCCTTTGTAGAAATCAAATTAATCAATTATTTATAAGACATTTGTCCATCGATGATTACGTTTATGACAGACAGTTATGCGAGGGAAAGGTCAAGAGGCGCCAACAAATCACATTATACCCAGAGGTTTCAATACTTACTTCCTTACTTTTTTTGGGTCCGTATATCCTAAAAGCTCCACGGGGAGCAGTACATTTATTTCTTGAGCTAGATGTGTCGCAGTGGTTGCTGAGAACCTACGTTATTGCAGGATTTCTGTAGGGCGTAATGGTTTGTGATTGGGCTATATTCAGTTGAGATGGACAAACCACTGAATTTTCTGTCTCTGTATGTGCATGCTGCAGGATATTGTTTCTACAATTCTTCTAATGTCTTAATTTATCATTCCGCCTGTTCAGGTATAATTCTGTCTCTTGTGGTATTATTCTGTCTCTTGTGGTATTATTCTGTCTCTTGTGGTGTCATTATGTCTCATGTGGTATCATTCTGTCTCTTGTGGTATCATTCTGTCTCTTGTAGTATTGTTCTGTCTCTTGTGGTATTATTCTGCCTCATGTGGTATCATTATGTATCTTGTGGTATCATTCTGTTTCTAGTGGTATCATTCTGTATCTTGTGGTATCATTCTGTCTCTTTAGGTATCATTCTGTCTCTTGTGGTATCATTCTGTCTCTTTATGTATCATTCTGTCTCTTGTGGTATCATTCTGTCTCTTTAGGTATCATTCTGTCTCTTGTGGTATTATTCTGTCTCTTGCAGTATCAATCTGTCTCTTGTGGTATCATTCTGATTCTTTAGGTATCATTCTGTCTCATGTGGTATTATTCTGTCTCATGTGGTATAATTCTGTCTCTTGTGGTATCATTCTGTCTCTTGTGGTATCATTCTGTCTCTTGTAGTATTGTTATGTCTCTTGTGGTATGATTCTGCCTCATGTGGTATCAATCTGTATCTTGTGGTATCATTCTGTCTCTTGTGGTATCATTCTGTCTCTTGTGGTATCATTCTGTTTCTTTAGGTATCATTCTGTCTCTTGTGGTATTACTCTGTCTCGTGTGGTATTATTCTGTCTCTTGTGGTATTATTCTGTCTCGTGTGGTATTATTATGTCTCTTGTGGTATAATCCTGTCTCTTGTCGTTTTATACTGTCTCTTGTGGTATCATTCTGTCTATTGTGGTATTATTCTGTCTCTTGTGGTATCATTCTGTCTCTTGTGGTATCTTTATGACTTTTCTGGTATCATTCTGTCTCTTGTGGTATTGTTCTGTCTCTTGTGGTATCATTCTGTCTCTTTAAGTATCAGTCTGTCTCTTTAGGTATCATTATGTCTCTTGTGGTATTCTTCTGTCTCTTATGGTATCATTCTGTCTCTTATGGTATCATTCTGTTTCTTGTGGTATCATTCTGTCTATTGTGGTATCATTCTGTCTCTTGTGGTATCATTCTGTCTCTTCAGGTATCAGTCTGTCTCTTCGAGCATCATTCTGTCTCTTCAGATATCATTCTGTCTCTTCGAGTGTCATTCTGTTTTTTGTGGTATCATTCTGTCACTTGTGGTATCATTCTGTCTCTTCAGGTATCAGTCTGTCTCTTCGAGCATCATTCTGTCTCTTCAGATATCATTCTGTCTCTTTGAGTGTCATTCTGTTTTTGTGGTATCATTCTGTTTCTTGTGGTATCATTCTGTCTATTGTGGTATCATTCTGTCTCTTGTGGTATCATTCTGTCTCTTCAGGTATCAGTCTGTCTCTTCGAGCACCATTCTGTCTCTTCAGATATCATTCTGTCTCTTCAAGTGTCATTCTGTTTTTTGTGGTATCATCCTGTCACTTGTGGTATCATTCTGTCTCTTCAGGTATCAGTCTGTCTCTTCGAGCATCATTCTGTCTCTTCAGATATCATTCTGTCTCTTCGAGTGTCATTCTGGGTTTTTTTTGTGGTATCATTCTGTCACTTGTGGTATCAGTCTGTCTCTTCAGGTAAAATTTTGAATCTTCATGAATCATTCTGTCTCTTGTGGTATCATTCTCTCTCTTGTGGTTTCATATTGTCTCTTGAGGTATCATTCTGTCTCATGTGGTTTCATTCTGACTCTCGTGGTATCATTCTGTCTCTTGTGGTATCATTCTGGCTCTTGTGGTATCATTCTGTCTCTTCATGTATCATTCTGTCTCTTCAGGTATCATTCTGTCTCTTTGAGTATCATTCTGTCTCTTCGAGTATCATTATGTCTCTTCATGTATCAATCTGTCTATTGTTGTATCATTCTGTCTTTTCGAGTATCAATCTGTCTCTTCGATTATCATTCTCTATCTTGTGGAATCATTATGTCTCTTCAAGTGTCATTCTGTCTTTTGTGGTATCATTCTGTCTTTCCACTTATCAATCTGTCTCTGCAAGTATCATTCTGTATCTTCAAGGATCATTCTGTCTCTTTAGGTATCATTCTATCTTTTGTGGTATCATTTTGTCTCTTTAGTTATCATTCTGTCTCTTCGGGTATCATTCTGACTCTTCGAGTATCATTCTGTCTCTTGTGGTATCATTCTGTGTTTTCTCGTATCATTTCATCTTTTCAGTTATCAGTCTGTATCTTGTGGTATCATTCCATCTCCTGTGGTATCATTCTGTCTCTTCTGGTATGATTCTGCCTCTTGTTTTGACATTCTGTCTTTTCGAGTATCATTCTGTCTATTCAGGTATCATTCTGTTTCTTCAGATATCACTCTGTCTCTTCAGATACGATTTCGTTTCTTCAGGTAACATTCTGTCTCTTCGAGTATCATTCTGTGTCTTCGAGCATCATTCTGAATCTTCAGGTATCATTCTGTCTGTTGATGCATCATTCTGTCTTATCAGGTATCATTCTGTCTCTTGTAGTATCATTATGTCTCTTAAGGTATCATTCCGTGTCTTTGAGTATCAATCTGTCTCTTTGAGTATCATTCTGTCTCTTTAGGCATTATTCTGTCTCTTCAGGTATCATTCTGTCTCTTGTGCTATCATTATGTCTCTTCAAATATCATTCTGTATCTTGTGGTATTATTCTCTCTTTTTGCATATCATTCTGTCTCTTCGAGTATCATTCTGTCTCTTCGAGTACCATTCTTTCTCTATAGGTATCATTCTGTCTCTTCAGGTATCATTCTGTTTCTTCAAGTATCATTCTGTCTCTTCAGGTATCTTTCTGTCTCTTGTCGTATCATTCTGTCACTTCATGTATCATTATGTCTCTTCAGATATCATTCTGTTTCTTCAGATATCATTCTGTCTCTTCATGAATCATTCTGTCTCTTCAGATATCATTCTGTTTCTTCAGATATCATTCTGTCTCTTTAGGTATCATTCTGTCTCTTCAGATAGCAGTCTGTTTCTTCAGGTATCATTCTGTCTCTTCGGGTATCATTCTGTCTCTTCATGAATCATTCTGTCTCTTCAGATATCATTCTGTTTCTTCAGATATCATTCTGTCTCTTTAGGTATCATTCTGTCTCTTCAGATATCAGTCTGTTTCTTCAGGTATCATTCTGTCTCGTCGGGTATCATTCTGTCTCTTCAGATATAATTCTATTTCTTCAGATATCATTCTGTCTCTTCAGATATCATTCTGTTTCTTCAGATATCATTCTGTTTCTTCAGATATCATTCTGTCTCATGTGGTACCATTCTGTCTTTTTGCGTATCATTCTGTCTCTACATGTATCATTCTGTTTCTTCAGATATCATTCTGTCTCTTCAGGTATCATTCTGTCTCGTCAGGTATCATTCTGTCTATTCAGCTATCATTCTGTCTCTTCAGGTATCATTCTGTCTCGTCAGGTATCATTCTGTCTATTCAGCTATCATTCTGTCTCTTCATGTATCATTCTGTCTCTTCAGATATCATTATGTTTCTTCAGATATCATTCTTTCTCTTCAGGTATCATTTTGTCTCTTGTGGTATCATTCTGTCTATTGTGGTATCATTCTGTCTATTCAGGTATCATTCTTCTCTTGTGATATCATTCTGTCTATTGTGGTATCATTCTGTCTATTCAGGTATCATTCTTTCTCTCCTGGTATCATTCTGTCTCTTGCGATATCATTCTGTCTGTTAAGGTAACATTAATGACTCGTCTTATTGCAGAAATGTCATTTTCCTCCCCAGCTCTCTGCTCATGGCCCATGTATGACAGTGACAGCATCCAGCTGGTTAGAATTCACTTTATATATATATATATATATATATATATATATATATATATATATATATATATATATATATATATATATATATATATATATATATATATATATATATATATATATATATATCTCAAATGTAGAATTTCTAAAAAACAATAACAAACAAACTAAAAATAGTTTCTTTTTACCTTAAGACATTTTCAAGTAAACAATACAGAATAATATTAAAGAAATGTGATTAGTGTAAACAAATTTCGTATATATATATATATATATATTGAAGGTGTGATTCTTGTGGACGTTATGCCAAGAAGAGAGACAATCAATTCGCAAGCTTACATTAAGACATTGAAAAAACTCAATCAACGTTTTCGCAGAGTTCGGCCGCACAAGAATCCAGCAGACCTGCTTCTCCTTCACGGCAATGCGCGCCCTCACACAAGTCTGGCAACACTAGAAGCAATCACCAAATTGATTTTGACTGTACTACCCCATCCACCCTATAGTCCCGATTTGGCACCCTCTGATTTTCATCTATTTGGTCCACTTAAAGATGCACTCCGTGGGACAAGGTTTGAAGGTGATGAAGGAGTGATTCGTGCAGCGAAGAAATGGCTACATGATCAAGACGAAATCTGGTACGAGCTAGGAATACATGCACTTGTTTCGCGCTGGCATAAAGCCGTACAAGATGATGGGGATTATGTTGAATAATACCGATGTTTACGTGACATATCCATGTATATTGTGTATAAATTTCATGCTTTTTGAATAAACAGCTCCTGAGAAAAACGATGTGGTGCATTACTTTCTGAACGCCCCTCGTATATATATATATATATATATATATATATATATATATATATATATATATATATATATATATATATATATATATATATATATATATATATATATATATATATATATATATATATATATATATATATAATTGTAATAAAGGCGTCTTTTTTGTTTTCTTTCGTCACTTTTATCTTTACTGTTACATGTGCTAAACAAAGTGTAACTGGGATAAACCTGTATAACTCTTTTACCAGGGGTTTTTCGATGGGCTCTGAGTGGTTAGAGTGCTGGTCTCTTGCGACAAAGATGCTGGCTCGAAACACGTGATGTCATGCTCTAATCTACCCAACTGTAAGTGAGTGCCTGTCTCTGGAATTAAGGAGGGAAAAGGCAGCAAGAAGAGAGCTAGTCACCCCGACCTCTCGAAGCTGGACCGAGTATAGTTAAATCTCTAACACTTCAGTCCCCTGTGGCACTACGTGTCATGTGACTACCTTAACTCTACTACCTTGTGACGTAGACAAAAACTCATTGTAAAAGTAACGTTTTACATTGGACGGACGGTAAAGGGTGACAGGGCTCAAATAATGTCATATCTCTACTTGATCTTCTCATCCGAGACCGTTATAGGACACCAGGGAAAATGGTTTGCCTTTCAGGAAAAAAAACTATCCTTATATGTAGTCCTCACTTGCCATGAAGATTCGAACCATCTTTCCAATATACTAATATTCTTGTGAAATCTAACCCTTGAAGAGAGAAAATACATTTCTTTGAAATGCCGACAGGAACATTATCCCAATAGGTCGTCGAAGATATCTTAAGTCTCTCATTCTCTCTTAAAACCCAGTCGTCAAAAGGTACGATGGGTGTTATTCAGGATAAATTGTATGATTTTTTGTTGTTGATGATCTTGGATGCTTGACTCTCTTTTGTTTGCCTTTTTACGACATGTGAGTTTGTTAGATCCCGTTTTATTTAGCCTAAGAATGAGAAAATCAATTTAATTTTACAAATGATGGACGGAAACACAAATTAGCTCTGCTGGTAATGTAAAAATACACTACTTACTGTTATTCACAATGGAAGCATTGCTAAATCTCCCATCAGAAATGTCGAAGGTTATGAACGCTGGTTGTTCCTATAACGAGCTGGTTGTATACATGCCTACGTTCTCAACGTGAGCCATTCCATATTTCTAAGAGGTCACAGTAAGATGGTAACGTCACTTTTGTCGAGCAAACAGCGGCTATGTTGGGAGCCACAGAGGTAAATGAGGCGCAGAAGGAGGCTATGTTATGGGCCACAGAGGTAAATGAGGCTCAGAAGGAGGTTATGTTGGGAGCCACAGAGGTAAATGAGGCTCAGAAAGAGGTTATGTTGGGAGCCACAGAGGTAAATGAGGCTCAAAAGGAGGTTATGTTGGGGGCCACAGAGGTAAATAAGGCTCAGAAGGAGGTTATGTTGGGAGTAACAGAAGTAAATGAGGCTCAGAACGAGGCTATGTTGGGAGCCACAGAGGTAAATGAGGCTCAGAAGGAGGCTATGTTGGGGGCCACAGAGGTAAATGAGGCTCAGAAGGAGGTTATGTTGGGAGCCACAGAGGTAAATGAGGCTCAGGAGGAGGTTATGTTAGGAGCCACAGAGGTAAATGAGGCTCAGAAGGAGGTTATGTTGGGAGCCACAGAGGTAAATGAGGGTCAGAAGGAGGTTATGTTAGGAGCCACAGAGGTAAATGAGGCTCAGAAGGAGGTTATGTTGGGAGCCACAGAGGTAAATGAGGCTCAGAAGGAGGCTATGTTGGGAGCCACATAGGTAAATGAGGCTCAAAAGGAGGTTATGTTGGGAGCTACAGATGTAAATGAGGCTCAGAAGGAGGCTATGTTGGGAGCCACAGAGGTAAATGAGGCTCAGAAGAAGGCTATGTTGGGAGCCATAGAGGTAAATGAGGCTCAGAAGGAGGTTATGTTGGGGGCCACAGAGGTAAATGAGGCTCAGAAGGAGGTTATGTTGGGAGCCACAGAGGTAAATGAGGCTCAGAAGGAGGTTATGTTAGGAGCCACAGAGGTAAATGAGGCTCAGAAGGAGGCTATGTTGGTGGCCATAGAGGTAAATGAGGCTCAGAAGGAGGTTATGTTGGGAGCCACAGAGGTAAATGAGGCTCAGAAGGAGGCTATGTTGGTGGCCACAGAGGTAAATGAGGCTCAGAAGGAGGCTATGAGCCAAACAATTTTGAGAACCCCTGCTTTAAAACATCCACCTCAGCTAATATAACGCATGAAGATTAATTCCAGCAGTCCGAGTCGTATTGACTCAATTTTGTAGTGTCGGTTTCTAACAGGCAATCATTAATCGTCCTTACTACCAATGCCTTACCCACATCAATGTTCTGCAGGGTTATGCCCGTATGTTAGTTTTCATGACGTAGTCATCAATTCTTGAGACGGCGAGATCCATTGCATTTATCTTGGGTAATATGTCGTCAGAAACCATGTGACTGAAAACATATGGGAAAACCGGTTTATAAAAAATGTAAAACGAGGAAAAATTACCAGTTGTACGAGACAAGGAGATGAACGCTGGGAAAAAAAGCACCGTCTCTTATCCGTTTTAGATCTAATTTGACATTACACGACCCATTTTTGCCATTGTTTTAAATACGAAAATGTATTAGCATTGCGGCAGTAGATTTCCAATTGTGTCTTGACACATGCGAACATATCCACAGTTAATAATTGACAACAACGGTTAAGTGTTACGTTAAAAGGTAGACAACTCACCTTTAGTGTGGTCACTACCAGAGTTTTGTTACCAAACGGATTTCCAAGCCACAAGTTCTCTCCGTGGGTCACATTTAATCCTGACGACACTTTCCACTCTCCTCCCTGTTGGGGGTGGAAGAAGTATATTTATAGTTGTGACATAACAAATTAGCGGTAACCTTTGCACACGTTATTGACACTCCACTTCCAGCAAACAATGTCAAACCAGGTATTTAATTAGGATGTCACGTTGTGCGGGAAAACACTAGGAAATAAAAACGCTAAGACCGAGAGAAACCTAGAAGTTTGTAACAACAACAACAACAACAACAACAAAATCGTTAGTTAATGTATTAATGCCTCTTTTCTTCTCCTCAAATTGCATATCATTTTATTTTCTTTGCGATAACCGTCAGGTCCGAAGGAGGGAATCTTTTTTCTTTCGACATATTATGAAAAGAGGAGCTTAGAATGTACTGTGACCACAGACAAGACTGTTGGAAAAAAACAAGAGATTGTGGCCGGGCAGGGTAGTGGGGGTTGCTGTTTAACTCGAGAGTATTAGATTTTGATTACTAGCTAGCCTGCTAGAGGTGATGATTTCTCTCTACAGACTTACAGGAATTTACCAGGTTCGGGGACAATCCTCTATGATGTTTTATTTTTAGAGCATATGGTTATTATTTGTGTTGCACCTGCAACGATTAGCTTTAGCATGATCCTTTAATAATTGGTATGATGGCTAACTGCAAACATATGATTCGTCAACAGCATTTGTGTTCAATGAAACAAATGTTTATTCAATTTCCAACAAGAACTGGGTTAAGTCAAATGGTAACCACACCAAATTTGCATAATAGCATGTTGACATTTAATAAACAAGCATAAAAAGTCAATGCATTATTTTAATGATGCAATATTCCTTATTGCATCTCGTAATCTTTTCAAGTTGCTAAAACATGGCGTGGCTCCTCTATCCTTCTAGTGTTCCTTCGTTTATTTGTTAATGTGGTCTAGATTTCACGTTTTTCTTATCTCTTCATTTCAATGAAGAGCCAAACTTTCTCTTATTCATTAGTATTCCTTAGTTTGACTTTCTCTCAGCTTAAGGACCTTCATTCTTGGTAAAAGGTTCAGATATATGCCTGGGTTTACAATTCTTTACCCAGTTTTCGAGCGTAGCTCCGTTTCAGTTATGACTGTGGGCTCTAACAGTTATTGCATTCAGTATTTAGCAATACTTACAGTTTTCATGAATTCACAAACAAATTATTCTACGTTTCGAAATTACACAGTTGCATTAATTGTGCGAAGTCAATCTCCTCTATAGAATATCACTGAGCAAAGAGAATTACGTCTTGTCTCCACCGCTCTAAATTCATTACTGACTAAAAAAATGGCTTCGTCTCTTGTTCATTCCGGGGAAAAAAGACTCAGCCTAACCATTGGTGGGAAAATCACGTGACCAATGCTTGGCGTAAGCGAAGCTACCCTAATTAATGCTTGGCGTTACGAAGCGAAGCTTAGCCTAAAAATAATGCGTGGCTTTTCGAAGCTAACCTGGTTTAATTAAACATCTGCGCCAAGACTTTTTTAATCTTCTGTTTCTATAAAAATTTATTTTATATGTTAATATAGCCTGTATCTGAAAACTTACGGTATACGCGGTTACATACAGATCCCGGGGCCCTGCAAATGTATCCCGTAGGGAGACATTTGAGTACTATCAATAACAAAAATCCATCCCCAAAAATTTCTAAGTTCAAAAAAATTTTCAGAAAAATTTAAAGTCCAAAAATATTTCCAAAAAAATTTAATTTAATTCCTATACTGGGGTCCTATGTCTATATGAGGTCGTCTGCTATGTAAAAAAAACTAGTAGTGGACATCAACTTCAAAAAGTGTAACTTATTCATCACATCATAATATTTTTCACCAAATTTACAAATTGGCAACACTGCCTAACAAAATCTGCAAAACACTCATAAGGTCATCACTAAAAAAATGTGACGAGTGGCAACACTGGGGAATGAACAATAAACTATCTTATTTGCAGAACTTGGCTGGATTATCATAATCTATTACATTTCATTCAAAAATATAGTTGATTACATTCTCTTGGATGTGGTGGGGGTGTTATCTCTTTTCTGTACTGTTATTTGCTCCATATTAAAAGCCTGCAAGTACTAAAAAAAATCTTTTTTTTTTTTTTTTTTTTTCCCCAGTGAATGAGCCACTTGCTCATTATTACATGTAGAAAACATCTCTAAACATAATATGCATATTTATCATACGATAATACAACCAGCATCATTTTTATAAGTAATCATTTTTCACAATAAAAGCATTAAAACCTCATGGCTTATCCTTATTTATTTATTTGTATGTTTCCTTGTTATAGACATTTTCCAAATGGTAAGTGTATAAACTCGTTCTAAGTCCGTCACTGTAGAAAATGTTCTATATTACATTTTTTTTTTTTCTTCAAAATATGTGATGTTTGTCTCTAATATCCGTACGTCTGGTGGTGATCCTGTCCATTAGTCAGTTATTTCTAATCATTCCTTCTTTTCTGTCAATACAGTATTTTTTTTTTTTTTTTTTTTTTTTTTTTTTTTTGTGAACTCTTCCCTAGAAATATTATTTTATATATATATATTTATTCTTCAACGATCTTCTTTGACTTACCATACATCAATTTTCAAACATCAAATTATTCAGCAACCAACAGACGAATGTGTTACTATCATTTTATGAAATATAAGGGAAAAGAAAAATATAGTTTCCAAATCATCATGAATTTTCTACATTGGGTTCCGTATTACTTTATTTTCTCTTTTAAGACAACTGCTTATACTTTTGACAATATGTATCCATGTTGTCACTCTCGAGGCATCCTTGTATACAATTTATATTTGTCTCCTTTTTTTTTTTTTTTTTTTTTTATAACACCAATGTATCATTTATGGTGTACCAATATCATTGTATCTATTCTAGTCCTCCTGTTATCTTGAGAATTCATCCTTAGTAACTCCCTATGTACCTTATCTAGCAATACATTTATGCAAAACACATCAAACAATTATTTATGGAAACATTTAACTGAGATGTAAGAACTTTTGACAATATGAGATGAAAAAAAAATGTTGGGGTCATCACTCAAAAATGTGACATAGAAAGGAAGAAAAAAATATTCAACTGATCGTGAGGAATCTACAATATTCTTATAAGACACAGTTCCTTGCACTCTGACTACTATTTAACCATATTATTTCTGGTTATCCTTGCATACAGTGTACCATTTCCATTTCCTTTATAAGTCCAATTCATCGCTCATGGTGCTCCAATATTTTAAAATGTGGATCCTTCCTATTCCTCTTATTCTGTACTGGAAATATATCCTTATTAATTGTCCATGTACTATATCTGTGACATGTCTGTCCTTGGGATAACGTTATTTTCTTATCCAATATCCTCGGGGTGAGCAAATCTCAGTATGTCCAATTTCATCAACCATTTATTTATTTTCTCTCCTGTAATTCTGGGTATGTTATGAGTATAGTACATTGTCAATTTATTCTAACTATCTTACAACATTCTGTAATTCGTGATAAGGAATAGTCATTTGTTATACAACAATGTTCATATTACAAAGGCAATGAGCAAAAATCAAAAAAAAAAAGATATCTTCTCCAAAAATGCGGATGTATCTCTATTTCCTTTACCTCTGGGTGTAGCAATTATTCAGTCATTATTTTTTTTTCTCCATTATTTAATCTCCATTTTGTGTCCTTAGTACCTGTGGTTCCATGGGATTATCATAATTCATTTATGTCTCTTGTCTACTGATAATCCTTCAATAATGACTTCAAATATGGTCCTCATATGTGCAACAATCATCTGCTCTGATTTGTTCCATGGTATTCATCAAATATTCTATTATATCCTTGTCTTATCTCGTAACCACGAAAGACTAAGATTATTCCTCCTCCAATGTTAATGTGGGGGATTTTGTGCATCAACATTTCAACAAAATCTCAGCTGTGACAACATAAAGTTTCACCTTAATATAAAATGTCATCTTCATCATACATAACCTGTTGCTTCTTCATCTCATGTGTCATTAGTGGTTATCATGCGGTAATGGGGTATTTCATTTGCTAGGTCAGCATGTGCAAATGCTATTTCTTTAACATGGGCAAAGGCATCATCAACAAATAGGTGCAATTTGTTCAATCTGGGGTTAGCATATACTAATGCTCTCAAGGGATTCTTCATTTGCAGAAATTCAGCATGCGCAAATGTCATTGGGGTATTTGTGATAGGCAGTAAAATTTTTGACAGTACTAATATACATCTGGGTCTAAAATAATAATGTACATTTGAAATAATCCTGTGGAGAAAAATAGCATGACCTACAATACTAGTTTTGGGTATGAATTATGTGCTGTTGAGAGATGTCATAGTATGAACAGTATGATTGATCAAGGTGATAGATATAAAGGAGTTTAGCATAATATAGATCAAAGAAATATTAGTATGGGGTAAGAAAACAAAACTACTGGTGTACAGTGTCTGCATGAAAATACAGGACTCTGGATCTGCAAGGACAAGAAGTCTGGTGAATGAAACATGGAATATGATTCGTTTCAAAAGTAGAGATCAATGTTACAACAGAATAGTATGACACATGTGTTATAGGTAAAGTTGTGTAACATTCTGAATATCAAAAACTGTCTGACTAATAAGGGTGTCTGTAAACAAAGAACATTGTATCATCTGTGTCATCTTTATTTCAATAATCCAAATAAAATGTCTAACTAGAATCCTCCGTGGGCTGGTCTTGATTTCTTTCTGGGCATCATTATTCTAAGGCTGGAAAAAATAACTTTCTCAGTGAGGCTTTGACATCTTAGTCTGTAAGCAAGTCATTTGAACTGTCCAAGACTGAAAATAGAGTACATGGGGATAGTTAGTACATTGTTAAAAATTAAGTGCACATTCGCGGTGACGGTACATGGGATGGCATGTACATTGAAGACTTGAGGGGCGTGTCTCAGCAAAGTTTTAGTAGTTCCTTCAGTTTCTCTGCCATCTCTAACCTTGCAATGTCCCGACTGCTTAGGCGAGCATCATACTGAGTAGCAGTGGTGACGGGTGTGATAGGCGACGACACTGCATTTGCTGATTGTTGGGACACTGAGGACATTGACGAATGCGGTGATGGCTTAACATCTTTTGATTGCGGTGATGGCTTTACTGTGGTTAGGGTTTGTATGGCTGGACCATCTGTTGGTTTTGAGGCAGGTATATGTTTCGCCTTGATTTTTCTTCTGACCTGGTTGTGCTGAACGTTAGCACCGGTTACAATGGGCACAGTAATTTGCACACTGTTGTTTTTGACTAGTTGAGATGAGGCTAACACTTCTCGGCTTGGTTTTGGAACATGATTGCGTTTCTTCAGAATCTTTCGTCTGATATAGTTGTGCTGTATACGCGGAATTTTGTTGCTAGGGATTGAGTCATCAGATTCTGTTTTATAGGCGCGTTTGACGCTGGAGCTGACTGGTACAAATAATGTACTATCCACATCACTGGTTTCAATGGAACTAGCTGTATCAATGTCTGTTTCTTGTTGGTATAATTCTACCATTTTTCTGTCATTATGTTCGTTGGGGTCTGACAAAGCTGTGCTGTCTTGTTCTGTTTCGTCTCCATAAAGATCGCTGGTATATGGTTCAACAATCTGCTTGGGTATAGTTTCTTCAGGATCTGATTGTTTTGAACGAGCAATCTTGTTCTTGTGGTATAGCAGTGTTTGGTTTTCACTAGTGTTAAAACTAGAACTGCCTGAACTGGGGGTGTGATAGGTATCAGCTGACGGTTTATCACTGCGGGAGTAAGTTTGAGTGTGGATATAAGGTGCTTGGTTGTTGTCATCGTGTGACGTCTGAGGCATTATTTCTTCATTTCTAATGCGCAGGTCTCTGTCCTGGAGTCGATTACGCAATTCAAGTGGTGGGATATCTTCTTCGCTTTCGGACGAGTCTCGTTGTTGTCTTGCTCGATGTATTTCATCTGTGGGTGGTCTGGGTATGTGGTCGTCTTGGTAAAATTCAGAGTCTGTCGTCTCTGACTCTGATATGTCAGACGAATCTGTGCTGGATGGATTATAATTTAGGGTGGCTTTTCTGACTGGTCTTGTATTTGTCGTCAGAGGCGGAATGGGCCGGTGATTATCAATTTTTATTTGTTTTACGTGAGCTTTTGTTTGGTGTTGTTTCTCTTCATTCCAAATAATGAAGTTTACAGGTGTAGTTTGTTTCATGATTTTGTAGCCATCTAACCATCGGTCATCGAATTTTGAACTGCGTACATGTTTCTTGTAGTATACTCTGTCTCCTATTTTGTATGTTGGTAGCTTGGCTGATTTATCATGTTGTTTCTGTTTCTTGTGAAATGCCTTCTGCGTATTTCGTTGTGCAATTTGGTGAGCTTTATACTTTTCTTGAAGGATTATTTCGATGGGGTCTTCTCCCATGTATTTTCTTTGTGGGCGAAGTAGGTTGTCTAACGGAAAGTTTGGTTCTCTTCCGTATAGCATGAAAAATGGTGACATTCCTGTGGTATCATTCACGTTTACTCGGATGGCTTCAAGAGCTTGGTTAATGTATAGATCCCAGTATTGGTGATTCCCCTTGATATATTTGCTAATGATATCATGTAGGGTGGCATGCATGCGTTCATTTCTGCCATTTGCATTTGGGCAATAATAAGTGGTTGTAGTATGCTCAATATTCAGCTGGTGTAAGGTGGCTTTAAATGGGTTACCTATAAACTGTTTACCGTTGTCTGAAATGATTCGTTTTGGACAGCCATGCCTGGGAATGAATTCTTGTAAAAACATTTGCGTGATGGACTGCGATGTGGCATCACTGAGTGGGTAACTTTCTGGCCAAACAGAGTATTGGTCAACTATGTGCAGGAGGTATTTGTTGCCTGATTGGGTGAGTGGGTAAGGACCTGATAAGTCAATGCTCACTGTTTGCATGGGGTAATGGGAAGGTTGCATTTCTTGAAGGGGAATTAAATGTGGCTTCATGTTTCTCAATTTACATGTTCTACAGGTGGCTACATATTCTGTAATGTCCTTGTAGAAAGTTTGCCAATAATACCTTTTCTTTATGACATCAATTGTTTTGTCTCTTCCCATGTGCCCGTTGTTATCATGAAACTGTAGCAATACTTCTGGGACTAGATGTGCTGGAATGACTTTTCTTAGTGTCCCTTCTTGTTTCTGATCAATATAGTATAGAATTCCATCCGTTGGGTGTACTGTAAAATCTTTACTTTTTGTTGGGTTTTCTTTCACGTATGTGAGCAGCTTGACAATTTCTGCATCTTTCGCTTGTTCTACTCTCATGTCAAACATCTCTTGGCTTTCTTCTTCTACTTGAGTGGCGGAATCTGAGGTACTTCTTCGACCTGGTGAAGTAATTTCGTTAATTTCTTTAGCATTATCGTCAATCTCTGAGGATGTGCCATCATTTTTGACTCTATTTGTTTTCACTTCAGTTTCATCATCATATTTAATCCTGGATAAGAGGTCTGCACAGGTGTTCATTTCGCCTGGGATATGTTCGATAGTGGTGTCGTAGGACTGTAAATTCATTGCCCATGTCTGTAACTTCTTTGGCTGTTCTTGTGTTTTGGTGAGCCAGTTAACCAAAGGTTGATGATCAGTTCTTATAATGAGTTTAGTTCCTCTGACGTAAAAGTCATACTTTTGTACTGCATAGTGAATAGCATATGCTTCTTTCTCAGTGGTGGTCCACCGTTTTTGTGACTTTGACAATGCGTGGGATAGGAATGCAATGGGTTTCTCATTTGGAATGTTTGGTAGGATGGGTGTTTCATCTTCTAGTACAGGTTGGACCAAACAAGCACCAATTGTGTTATCTGAGGCATCGGCGTATAGTATCATGGGCTGAGAAATATCTGGATGTCCAAGCAGTGGGATGGTGGTTAGGGCATTTTTTAGATACTCAAAGGATCTCTGGCAGTCTTCTGTCCATTTGAAGCGTGCATACTTGCGGGTAAGGGCTATCAAAGGCTCTGCTGCTCTGGAGAAATTGATGATGTGGCGTCTATAGTACCCTATTGTACCAATAAATGAGCGTGTTTGTCTCACCGTCTTGGGGCTAGGCATTTCTCTTATGGCTTTGACTTTATCTTCATCAGGTCTGACGCCATGTCTATTGATGACTAAGCCTAAATATTTTGTTTCTGTCTTTAGAAACTCACACTTCGACAGTTTTAACTTTATTTGGTGATGCCTGAGTCTATCAAACACTGTTTCAACCTTGCGGAGGTGGTCTTCCATCGTGCCTGCGGTATGTATCAGGATATCGTCTATGTATGCCAGGGCAAATGGATGTAGACCCTTTAACACTTCATCCATGAGTGACATATATGTTGCTGGAGATCCTTTTAGACCAAATGGCATAACATTCCAAAAAAAACTTCCCATATGTGAACAGAATGTGGATTTCTGTTTTGCCTCAGGTGTCATGGGGATGCACCAAAAGCCTGACCTTG
Source organism: Oreohelix idahoensis (assembly GCA_024509875.1). NCBI lineage: Eukaryota > Metazoa > Mollusca > Gastropoda > Stylommatophora > Oreohelicidae > Oreohelix > Oreohelix idahoensis. Next base: position 391,488 of record JAMPIV010010005.1, read on the forward strand.
CATCAAGTGTGGTAAAGTATGTAGACTTTCCTAACGTCGCAAGTAGATCGTCTATCCTGGGGAGGGGGTAGGAAATGACTTTTGTGATTTTGTTAAGGGCACGGTAGTCGCAGCAAAAGCGACTGGAGCCGTCTTTCTTTGTTACGATCACTATGGGTGAGGACCATTGGGAACGGGATCTTTCGATGATTCCTGCCTGTAGCATTTCATTTATAGACCTTTCCACGAGTTCTCTATTTTTCAAGGGCGTATGATAGGGTTTCATATGTATTGGCTCCTCTGTGGTTGTTTGAATGTCCATTGTGACAGTGTTAGTTCTGCCTAATTCCATGTCATTGAGTGCGAATACATCTTGGTGCTTTTCTACAAACGTTTTCAAACGTTGCTTATTATCTTCTGTGGCATTCAGGGTTGCAAGTAACTGAGCTATTCTCTCTCTGTATTTATGATCTGCTATGATATCTCTGGTCTGTCTTGATGCCTCCGTTTCATTCCCATAATTTTGGGACATTTTTCTTGCATCTTGTGAAAATCTCTGCTCCTGGTATGTGGCTTTCTTTTGCGTAGTTCTTTGCCGTTCATTGGGCTGTGCTTGGTACTGTCTCCTCTGCCATGTACTGTGTGCATTTCCATTCGTCACTGCATTTACTGTATATTCATTTCTTATTATATTTCTGGGGTAGTCGTTGTGCCATTTTTTCTGATTATTTCTGTCGTAACTGCGCTTATCCGCGTACGTTACTGTATTTCTTCTGTTTGTGCTATAGGGCTGTCTTCTTTCCCTGGGCGAAAATTTTTCATTCTTTCTGTTTCCAACTTTGCTGCTATAGTATCCTCCTGTGGTATAGTCATATAAGAATTCTTCCTTTTCTTCGGAAATTTCAATTGGTTTTGGGACTTTATCATATCCACCTGTTTTTGAGTTATATTGATACTCCATGGGGCATGTATCACTGTCTTGTCGCTTTGGATATCCTCCTGGCAAGACAATTTCTGTTTCTCTGTTACTCTGTGATATACAGCACTTCATCTTTTCTCTTGGTGTGCTGGGGCGCAAGAATGAGTAATTATAGTCATTTTCATACTGTGGCCTTTCTCTTCTTATGTATGGACTGGTTCGTTTCTGCCATCTGGGTAGGGTATGCTGTGGTGTAACATGACTGTGACTGATGTTACTGCCTTTTTCTGCCTTATAACTGTTTACTTTCCGTGTACTATGGTTATTTGTACTGCGATTTCGTGCATTATGTCCAGTGGGAGTGGTTGAGACAGTTTGTGGATGGTCTCTATTGGTTTTGGTTTGTCTTATTGTTGACGTATCCACTTGCGCTACAACTGTGCCTCTTTTTATAGTGGTAGTTTTTCCTGACATATTCAATATCATGATGGGGAAATCTCTGGACTTCGAGTCTTCAGCGATTCCCTCTGTAATTTGCAACAATGGGTCATCAATAATGCTTTCTTCTGCTAGGGGCTGTACTTGAATTGATTGCCCTGGTGTTATGTACTCAGAATTTTTTACTCTGCCTTTTGCTATGACCAGGGAGTTTGGAGCCACCGTTATGGGAGCTGTAATCCTTACTAAAGACGCTATGTGGATATCGTCCTGGAGATTTATGTACGTATTGTTGACTTTGATTTTGTTGAGGTCATAGTATATTCGAACTTTGTGTTTGTTAAAAAAATCTCTCCCTAGGATAAGATTTCTAGACATTCCTTTAGTAATGACAAATGGGTGTTCAAAATTTGTTTCGCCTAAGGAAAATTTTAGCCATGCTGTCCCAACTGAATTTAGTCTTTGTCCCGTGACTGAAGCTAGGTGTGTTTTGGACGGTTGAAATCGTACTAAGTGTTGGATCCTCTTGAACAGCTGGAACCTAATAAGGCTGATGGATGCTCCTGTATCTACCAGTGCCCTATATTGTTGGCCCTGTATAGACATGATGCAGGAACTGGGGTCCGGATGTATTTTAGTTCCATCATGCAACATTTCTTCATATTGTATTTTACTGGATGGGCCCACTTGACAATTTCTGTTCTGTGTTGTTTCTTTTGTTTTGGACCAGTTTCTGTGATTGTTGCCCTCACTAACGGTCCTGTTTAGTGAGTGGCGCGGCCGTTTCCCTGACGCATGAGGGGTTGAGGTGCGCCTCTGGTATACTGATTTCTGGTGTAATCACGTGGGGGTGGTGCGGGTTGTTGTGGTTGGTAACCTCCTCTTCTGGGTGGTGCATGATTGTAATTTGCTCTACAGGACTTGTAACCATGTCCGAGCCTACCGCATGTAAAGCATCCGTTTGTATTGACATTATTGACGTCGTTTTGCCTCTGTGTGGGGGGTCTATAATTGCGGGGTCTATCATCACGTATTCATGGGCGAGTCCATTGCCTCCTGGTATGGTCAACTTCCATAGGCTCATGCTCATCATAGTCCCTATATTCTGGTCGGGGTTCCCTACCTGCTCTTTGTTGGAACCTTCGGTGAAGATTTTCCTCCTGTATTGCTGCTTGGATTGTTTCAGCAATAGTCTTGGTGTCTTTTCTAATAAGATGCCTTCTGATATTTTCCGCTCTAAGGCCATCGGCAAATATCCCCACTAACTGTATTTCTACATCAGGTGTGGTAGGGATTTCTCCGCAAAATGCCTCTTCTGCCATATTGAGGAATCGATCTCCAAAAAGTTGTACCGATTCATCTCTTTCCTGTTTCATGCTTCTAAGGACTGACCAAGCATGCATTTTGTCTATGATTTCCCCATATCTCTGGGTGAGCTCTTTTTTTAGGGACTCGTAGGTTTCTGTGGGGTACTGCTGGGACCTCCTTCTTAAAAAATCAGTCACGTACGAATCAGAACCTAACAGAGCGATTTTCTTTTTCTCTTCATCCGTTGTTGCCTCTGCTAGTGCCGCAAATTTATCCATGTCGGACAACCATCTTCTGAAATTTTTTTTGTTTCCATCAAACGGCTGAACAATGGATCTAACCTGTGTGAATTTCGCGTAGTTGTCATTTTTCTGTAGGGTTTCAGTAATTTGCCGTAGCGCTATTATTGTTGGTCTTTCCATATTTTGTCTGTCCTGGGGCTGCAGTGGTTGTGCTTGAGCGAATCTGTTTTCCTGTTGCTGCTGCTGTTCTACCCCAAGTTGCTGGAAATTTTCCATTAATTGATCCATCTTCGCTTCTGCTCTTTTGTAGAGGACTGGTCACTAGGCAACAAGTTGCAATGTGTGGCCGGGCAGGGTAGTGGGGGTTGCTGTTTAACTCGAGAGTATTAGATTTTGATTACTAGCTAGCCTGCTAGAGGTGATGATTTCTCTCTACAGACTTACAGGAATTTACCAGGTTCGGGGACAATCCTCTATGATGTTTTATTTTTAGAGCATATGGTTATTATTTGTGTTGCACCTGCAACGATTAGCTTTGGCATGATCCTTTAATAATTGGTATGATGGCTAACTGCAAACATATGATTCGTCAACAGCATTTGTGTTCAATGAAACAAATGTTTATTCAATTTCCAACAAGAACTGGGTTAAGTCAAATGGTAACCACACCAAATTTGCATAATAGCATGTTGACATTTAATAAACAAGCATAAAAAGTCAATGCATTATTTTAATGATGCAATATTCCTTATTGCATCTCGTAATCTTTTCAAGTTGCTAAAACATGGCGTGGCTCCTCTATCCTTCTAGTGTTCCTTCGTTTATTTGTTAATGTGGTCTAGATTTCACGTTTTTCTTATCTCTTCATTTCAATGAAGAGCCAAACTTTCTCTTATTCATTAGTATTCCTTAGTTTGACTTTCTCTCAGCTTAAGGGGAGGAGCGCCAGGCATTTCTCGGTTGAAATAAAAAAAATTAAGAATTTGGGATTAGTCCATTTTCTGATACTTTAGCATCTCCCGAATCTAAATATAACAGAATTAAATGTCCAAATGCATTCTAACAATATGTATTTTGACTTTGAAAAAGGTATGGTACAGACAGATTTTCTCAAACTCGACAAAATATGTCCAATTTAGACCTGGTTTCTTTCATAGCAACCAAGCTTACACCCCTACATATTATGCATCGTTGGATTCGTCCAAATCTACACTTTACTGTAAGCAGGTCACTTATTTCGGGATTCCAAATGCCAGATAGGAAATTTATAATTTCAAAGTCAACATTTAGGGTTTCCCCTCTATTCTAAATTTTTAATTGGCTGTGCGCGTTCACGTGACCGGCAACGACAAAATGGCCGCGTGTTTACGGAATCTCAGTTTCGATTTGTTATTGATGTGACAATGCCTAAAAAAACGAGATGCTCTCGTTACCTCCAACTGGAATAGGCCAGAGTTAGAGATGGAAGCAAGACTTATCCTACACTGCAGGTAAAACGTACTTATTGTGACGATATAATGGTAAAAAACTGGGACATTGGTACTCAGGCAATGAAGGTTGAAATAAAGCACAGCGGACCGTTTGTTCGATGCGGCCTTTGACAAGAATTTAGAGACGCAGTAAACAGGAGTAAGGGTTAGGCTTAGTGGTTGAAATGAAGCAGACAGGACCGTCTGTACGATAGTTCCTTAAATTAGAATTCAGAGATGCAGTAAAAAGGGCTAATGGTTACGTTAATGTATCCTAAACCTAACCTTAACGACGTTGGCGACTTACTGGGATGACATCTAAGAAAACGGCCCACAGTGACTCATTTCAACCAGGTTTAAGAATCTTAACCTAACCCTAAACCTTACGACGTTGGCTACTTACTGGAATGACATCAAAGAAGGCGGCCCACGGTGCTTCATTTCAACCACCAGGGAGTTACATGAACTAGCTATTACGAGTAGTAGACAGTAAATTAAAAATCATCACGTTTTCCCGAGTTTACAGAATAACGGGTGACTTCTCATAACTCAGTACATTATCATGATTTCTGTAAGCATAGTGCATATTTGTTTCCTCAATTTAATGTTTGTTTCTTGTGTATTTTTATTGACATGTCACAGATGCTTATGTGTTATTTTAAAAATGCCTGCCAGACATGTGCAACAGCTGGTTATTGGTACCAGAAGAAAGATTGGAAACTTCATCAAGTGGAAAGTGAAGCAAGGCTGTCATATACATTTTGAAGGTACTTACTTTTGAAACTTACTTTATGTTTCCCCTTGCCTAAGCATAGAAATTCATGTAATTTATTTTGATCTCCATAAATATCAAGTTTAGAAACATATTTCATTACTTACATGTATTGTTTTGCTTCCATTGTACTTTAAGGCACAGTTTATTAATGCTTGTTTACATCTTTATTTGAAATTTTACTAATGTAAACATTTGCCTCTTTCTAGGAAGTTCAAGTGTCATGGAAGCTGAGGCAGGTAGTGATTTGTGAAGCTGTTCTCTGACGTGACTGAAATTTTGCTACACCGTGTAAAGTGATTGTGATAGCAAAGCATTCAATCAGATCATAGCAATTAAACCATATGGCCCTAATATTGCTGAATTTAATCAAGGACCTGAGGCTGCTATATTTTTCAAGAAAGTCCTGGGGCTGAACAGTGGAAAAGAGGCTTGTCGACTGGCAGGAGCAAGAAAGCGTTAAACGTCTGGTGCTCAGCTCTAAAATGGCAGAAAACTGCACTAAGAAAATGAAGGACATTTAGCACAAATCTCAACAGAAAACCAGACAAGAAACTGCAGAGGAAGCTGGATATGCTGCCGGTATGTTTTGCATGACTAGTAAGTTATTTTATTTTGCTGCAGTATTCATCATCATGTGACGTATTCTTTCCAGAACGTTGTCTCCATTACAGCTGCTCTGAACGCATCACGATTCTGGGCAAGTCGACCTGCATCAGCCAAAGACAAGTTCAGACTCTCTGTGATGTCCTGGGTCCACCGTCGTCTAGGTCGACCCCTTCCCCTTTTTCCAGGGACCATGCCTTCCATCACTGTTTTTTCCAGACTATTATGTCTTTTTATATGACCGAAAAATGTCAGCTTCCTTATTGCGATGGTATTTAGGAGCCAATGTTCCTGTACGTTTAGTGAGTGCAGTACTTCTCTGTTGGTCTTTTTTTCTGTCCAGGGTATTCTCAACATCCTTCTGTAGCATTTCATTTCGAATGATGTAATCTTTTTTGCAACTGTTTTATTGAGTGTCCAAGTCTCGCAGCCGTATGTTGCTACTGGGAATATACATGCTCTGATCAGTTGTAACTTTGTTTCTTTGCTTGTGCCTTGCCATAGGTTTTTCATCTGTATTAGCTTATGTGAAGCAATTGCAAGTCTTCTTTTAATTTCTACTGCACAGTCGCCAGAGCTGTTAATGATTGATCCTAAGTATTCGAATTCATTGACACTTTCCAGTTCTTCGTTATCAATTTCAATTTCTGGTTTGGTCTTTACTTTGTCTGTTGTCAATACTTTGGTCTTCTTGGTGTTTAGGTATAGATTCTGGGCCTCGCTGTGTTTTTTGGTGGACAGAAGTAATTGTTCAAGTCCTTTTGGGTTGGTCGATAGGAGGACTGTGTCGTCAGCATATCTGATTTCCGGGATCTGGTACCCGCCGATGTTAAATGAGTCAAACTCTGTGTGTTCTTGGTCATCTCTTACGTTTCTCATGATATTCTCGGCATAAATGTTAAACAGGTAAGGGGAAAGGGTACAGCCTTGTCTTACTCCTTTCTGTACTTCAAACCATTCTGATGTTTCCCCCTCTATTCTTACGGCTGTCTGTTGTTCTTGGTACAGCAGTGCGATGAATTGTATAAGGTGGTTTGGAAATCCCATATTTTTCATAATAGCCCATAACTGCTGATGTTGTACACAATCGAAAGCTTTGGTGTAATCAATGAAACAAGTATGTAGGTCAACGTTGAATTCTCTACACTTTTCTATGATGATCCTCATGTTGAATATATGATCTCTAGTGCCTCTACCTGGTCGAAAACCCGCCTGTACTTCATTTATTTCTGTTTCTAGCTTTTGTTGCATCCTTTTCATTATGATTTGTAAAAGTATTTTGCTGGCATGGCTTATAAGAGCTATAGTTCTGTAGTTTGTGCACAGTTTCAGGTTGCCCTTTTTTGGCAAGGGTATGTAAATTGATCGTTTCCATTCCTTGGGCCAAATTCCGCTTTGCCAGATCTTGCAGCATAATGCATGGTATATACGAGCGCTGCCTTCTCCTCCTGCCTGTATCATTTCAGCTGTTATTTCATCACAACCAGGAGATTTTCCACTTTTTAAGTGTTTGATTGCATTCCGGACTTCCTCTATGGTAGGTTCTGGTTCACGTTCCGCTTCATTCATGACGTTGTTATCTGCCGCTTTGTTTATTTCCGTATACATTTCTTGACAGTACTCCTTCCATCTGTTCAGAATATCTTTACGTTCTGTTAGAGTGTCGCCTTTCTTGTCGTTTATTGCTCGGGGTGATGATTTAAAGTTGCTGCTGCAGTATTACATACTTATTTAATTATATTCTAATTATAACAAAAAATGTGATTTTAAAGAAATCATTATTTTCATACTAATTTTCTTATAACTTCCACACTTACGTATTAATTGACATAAGAATTGGCACATATATTGCCCATAATCTTTTAAAACTGTTTATGTGATGGATTTTAAGTATCTGATCAAACTTTTGGTTAATTGACAAAAGTAATGTAAAATTTGTTACTATTTTAGACGCTATTTTCAAAGTCCTACAACTTTTTTTGTATAAAAGAAATCAAAAATCCATCACTGGGAAAGTTTTAACATATAATGATAAACACTGTGTTCATATTTGGTATTCATAGCTTAATAAATAAAAAAGCTTTAGCAAATTGAAATAGAACAAAGAATCCAATATTGCTCAGCTCTAAAACGGCAGAAAACTGCGCTAAGACAAGGAAGGAAATTAGGCACAAATTTCAACAGAAAGCCAGATAGGAAGCTGCAGAGGAAGCTGGCTATGCTACCAGTATGTTCTAAATGACAAGTAAGCAATTTTTCAGGGGCAATATTACAGACTTATTTAATTGTAGTCTATTTTTGGAGAAAAATGCGATTTTCTCAAAATCTAATTTTCTCATCCTAATTTCCTTAAAACTTCCACACTTATGTGTTAATTGACATAAAAATTGGCACATATGTTGCCCATAATCTTTTAAAACTTTCACATTGCTGGATTTTGAGTATCTGATCAAACTTTTGATTTATTGCAAAAAGTAATGTAAAATTTATCAAAATTTGTTACTTTTTTTAGACACTATATTCAAAGTCCTACAACTTTTTTTGTATTAAAGTTATCAAAAATCCACCAATCGAAAAGTTTTAAAATATAATGACAAACGTTGTGTTCATATTTGATATTCATAGCTTAATAAATAAAAAAGCCTTAGCAAATTGAAATAGAACAATAGAATCCAATATGGCCGCCGTTTCTATGGCAACCAGTAGTGCAGTGCCATAAAACTCTTCATTTTTCGTATCTAGTATTGATATAGGTTAAGTCTGTGCATTTTCATTGAAATCCAGCAATTAATAACGAAAATAGCATTTCAGGGTAGCTCCTCCCCCTAAGGACCTTCATTCTTGGTAAAAGGTTCAGATATATGCCTGGGTTTACAATTCTTTACCCAGTTTTCGAGCGTAGCTCCGTTTCAGTTATGACTGTGGGCTCTAACAGTTATTGTATTCAGTATTTAGCAATACTTACAGTTTTCATGAATTCACAAACAAATTATTCTACGTTTCGAAATTACACAGTTGCATTAATTGTGCGAAGTCAATCTCCTCTATAGAATATCACTGAGCAAGGAGAATTACGTCTTGTCTCCACCGCTCTAAATTCATTACTGACTAAAAAAAATGGCTTCGTCTCTTGTTCATTCCGGGGAAAAAAGACTCAGCCTAACCATTGGTGGGAAAATCACGTGACCAATGCTTGGCGTAAGCGAAGCTACCCTAATTAATGCTTGGCGTTACGAAGCGAAGCTTAGCCTAAAAATAATGCGTGGCTTTTCGAAGCTAACCTGGTTTAATTAAACATCTGCGCCAAGACTATTTTAATCTTCTGTTTCTATAAAAATTTATTTTATATGTTAATATAGCCTGTATCTGAAAACTTACGGTATACGCGGTTACAAGATAGAGGATGACAGAGAGGGATATACTGGACAATTTATTTCTCTTGGCATGGAAAGAGTCAATAGCAGAAGTGATACAAAGTAGTGGGGAGACTAAGTTGTGCAGAGGCATGATTGCCTACGCCAGCTAGCATGTTAAGGGGTGGAGTCACAACAAAATGCTATGTTCATAATTAAATGCAGAGTTTCTATACAAAGGCACAGGGTTAACCTATAGCAGTAATAGCGTACTAACGCAAATGATGGTATAATGCTATTGGTTGTCATGGCAACGGTGACCATATTGAGTTTTAGTACTAGATTTCAAGTCACTAAGGTTTTTTTTTTTTCATTTCTTGAGCTATCAGCACCAAAGTTGAGATGGAAGTTAAACATTATATTTTAACAATTTTGTCAGATTTAATTTTTATAACTTTAGTAGATTCTGTGATAAAAGACTTTAAATTTGTGTTTAAAAAAAAATAGTACACAGCTTCAAAAATTTTACATTATTTGACATTATAAATCACAATTTTGATATGATATAAAAATATTTGAGGTGAATACGTTTTATTATCCACTGGAAAGTATATGTTTATTGTCTAAGTGAAAGTATATGTTTATTGTCTAAGTGAAAGTATATGTTTATTGTCTAAGTGAAAGTATATGTTTATTGTCTAAGTGAAAGTATATGTTTATTGTCTAAGAAATAAGCAAGTTATAAACAACATGAATGAGAAATTTAGTTTTCTTCACAAGGACAAGCACAATTTCTTATGAAAATACGATTTGTAATTTCAAAACACACATACTTAAAATGTGTGCTGACAAATGACTGACATATTTAGAATGTATGCTGACAAATGATTTTGACATATTTAGAATGTGTGCTGACAAATGATTTTGATATATTTAGAATGTGTGCTGACAAATGACTGACATATTTAGAATGTGTGCTGACAAATGATTTTGACATATTTAGAATGTGTGCTGACAAATGATTTTGACATATTTAGAATGTGTGCTGACAAATAATTTTGACATACTTAAAATGTGTGCTGACAAATGATTTTGACATATTGGATTCAGAAGGAGACCGAAGACGCAGCAAAATTGATGAATGCAGTCAGCGACTCATAGCTTGACTGCTTGCGTCAGGGTCAGCGAACCAGAGATGATCAAGACCCTACTCCACCTCCAAGTGGTGTCCTAGAAACATGCTGCATCACTGCAGTCTGGCTGAGTGAGTAGGGATCGAAGAGGGAAGGCAAACCCGGTCCCAAAAAATGCCGTGCTGAAGTCGGATGTGTCGGCCGAAAGGCGCAAATATCGCAGCCTCGCTGTAAACGGACCCAACGCAACCAACGTCCTTTTCAGGACGAACGCAGAAGAAGAAGAAGATTCAGGAGAATATATATTATCAGAAAATAGACTAATTCCAATTTTCGTGTTGTCCTATTTTGACTAAAAGTGCACTGGCGCTCATCCCAACCTGAACCATGGCGCCACGAATGCAATAAGCTACCACGCAGTGATTCTGCAGTTTTGGTTTCTGTGACACATCATGTTACTTCAAAATGTTCCCTAACCCATGCATAGTCACACTGGTGGCCTGGTTGAAGTGGTAGTCCTATTGTGTCACATGCCTTAGAGAGACCCTCTAGGCACTAACGCCACGAACTAAAATAAACGGAAGAGCTCTCCGGTATGTCCACCGCAGGCTAAACAATACAGACTAGAACAATAACAAGAGTATTCCGTAAGCCAGTATTCTTCTTCTGTGTCGTCGTTCGATCTCACATAGCCACATTTGTTTCTCATATCAAATGACGGTCTGTCTAAGGCATCTTTCATCTAACTACATGTAATTGTGTCATACAGTTGGTGGTTTGTTTCAGGCATCTCTCATATCACCATTTGTAATTGTGTCATACAGTTGGTGGTTTGTTTCAGGCATCTCTCATATAACCACATGTAATTGTGTCATACAGTTGGTCGTTTGTTTCAGGCATCTCTCATATCACCACATGTAATTGTGTCATACAGTTGGTGGTTTGTTTCAGGCATCTCTCATATCACCACATGTAATTGTGTCATACAGTTGGTGGTTTGTTTCAGGCATCTCTCATATCACCACATGTAATTGTGTCATATAGTTGGTGGTTTGTTTCAGGCATCTCTCATATCACCACAAGTAATTGTGTCATACAGTTGGTGGTTTGTTTCAGGCATCTCTCATATAACCACATGTAATTTTGTCATACAGTCGTTTGTTTCAGACTTCTTCTTTTTCTCATACAACCAAATATGTTTCTCTTGCACAGGTGGCGGTTTATCTCTGGTTTCTCTCACAGTTCTCTTAAACCACATGTGTTTTTCTCTCGTTTCTCTCACAGTTCTCACATAACCACATGTGTTTGTCTCTCGTTTCTCTCACAGTTCTCATAAAAACCACATGTGTTTGTCTCTAGTTTCTCTCACAGTTCTCATATAACCAAACCTGTGTCTCTGGTTTCTCTCACAGTTCTCATATAACCACACCTGTTTGTCTCTCGTTTCTCTCACAGTTCTCATTTAACCACATCTGTTTGTCTCTCGTTTCTCTCACAGTTCTCATGTTACCACATCTTTTTCTCTCTCGTTTCTCTCACAGTTCTCATATGACCACATCTGTTTGTCTCTCGTTTCTCTCACAGTTCTCATATAACCACATCTGTTTGTCTCTCTTTTCTCTCTCACAGTTCTCATATAACCACATCTGTTTGTCTCTCGTTTATCTCGTCGTTCTCATATAACCACATCTGTTTGTCTCTGGTTTCTCTCATCGCTCTCATATAACCACAACTGTTTGTCTCTGGTTTCTCTCATCGTTCTCATATAACCACATCTGTTTGTCTCTCGTTTCTTTCAGCGCTCTCATATAACCATATATGTGTTTCTCTCGTTTCTCTCATCGCTCTCATATAACCACATCTGTTTGTCTCTGGTTTCTCTCATCGCTCTCATATAACCACATCTGTTTGTCTCTCGTTTCTCTCACAGTTCTCATATAACCACATCTGTTTGTCTCTCTTTTCTCTCTCACAGTTCTCATATAACCACATCTGTTTGTCTCTCGTTTCTCTCATCGTTCTTACATAACCACATGTGTTTGTCTCTCGTTTCTCTCACAGTTCTCGTAAAAATTGCATATGTTTGTCTCTCGTTTCTCTCACAGTTCTCATAAAAACCACATGTGTTTGTCTCTGGTTTCTCTCACAGTTCTCATATAACCGCATCTGTGTCTCTGGTTTCTCTCACAGTTCTCATACAACCACATCTGTTTGTCTCTCGTTTCTCTCACAGTTCTCATATAACCACATCTGTTTGTCTCTCGTTTCTCTCATCGTTCTCATATAACCACATCGGTTTGTCTCTCGTTTCTCTCACAGTTCTCATATAACCACATCTGTTTGTCTCTCGTTTCTCTCACAGTTTTCATGTGACCACATCTGTTTGTCTCTCGTTTCTCTCACAGTTCTCATATAACCACATCTGTTTGTCTCTCTTTTTTCTCTCACAGTTTTCATATAACCACATCTGTTTGTCTCTCGTTTATCTCATCGTTCTCATATGACCCCATCTGTTTGTCTCTGGTTTCTCTCATCGCTCTCATATAACCACACCTGTTTGTCTCTGGTTTCTCTCATCGTTCTCATATAACCACATCTGTTTGTCTCTCGTTTCTTTCAGCGCTCTCATATAACCACATATGTGTGTCTCTCGTTTCTCTCATGGCTCTCATATAACCACATCTGTTTGTCTCTGGTTCCTCTCATCGCTCTCATATAACCACATCTGTTTGTCTCTCGTTTCTCTCATCGTTCTCATATAACCACATCGGTTTGTCTCTCGTTTCTCTCATCGTTCTCATATAACCACACCTGTTTGTCTCTGGTTTCTCTCATCGCTCTCATTTAACCACATCTGCCTGTCTATGGTTTCTCTCATCGATCTCATATAACTACATCTGTTTCTCCCATAAAGGTGGCGGTCTGACTCAGGCTTCTCTTATCGTTCTCATATAACTACATCTGTTTGTCTTATAAAGCTGGCGATAGGCCCCAGGCTTCTCTCAAACAGATACAACCTGACAAACTCCAATACATATGGGGGGGTGGGGGGGGGAGGGGGGAGGGGGGGGGGGGAGGGGGGCGGGGGGGGGGGGGGGGGGGGGGGGGGGGGGGGGGGGGGGGAATAAAAAATGACACCTGGAAATATACCCTTAATGAACAGGGAACATGTAGAGACAAAACAGATCAACAAAACTGAAATACAAACAGACCTTGATTAGGCCTCTCGTTATTAGTTGAAGTACGTCAAGTTTAAAGTCCAGCCGTCTGCCAGTCTTTAAGATAATGTCCCCTGTCAAACCTTTCATGGAAATCTGTGGAAAACAAGGGGACAATAAGATATAAGTGTGCTGTAACGGCCTGGTGTAGGCGATCATGCTTGTACCACCTGAATTAGTGGGGTCTTCATTTAAAGCTGTACATACATATATGACTATCACCGATGCTTGTTGGAGACAATGTGGGAATCGTTCTCCTCTCCATTACGGATCTTGTAGCCGCCACTGCAACTAGGTTATTTACAAGGTAGCCTGCCTTGTAGCATTCTGTGTCTTGTAGTTATGGTTTATGAAGACGTCTGCTCGACAGGAAAATGCACAACCTCGTATTCGGCATCTCGTCCGACACTTACGTTGTTATATTTTGTGGGCAGAAGTCTTTTGTAGTGAATATTTCAAAAAGTGTAACATAGCAAATACTGCGGTAGGGAAGTGAAGTGTTAAAGGCTTCACTAAACTAGATCCAGATTTATAAGGTCAGGTGACCAGTTCCCTTCCTTGCTGCCTTCGCTTTCCCTAACTCAGGATCAGAATCAGGTACCCATGAACAGCTGCCTAAACTTGAGCGTGACGCTACAAGGTTTGGATATTGGAGCCTGGTAAATTTACTGCAAGAGGCAACAATCCTAACCGCTTAGCCAATCGAATGCTATTCCTTGAATATGGAGATGTCTTTTGTCCCATGCAATTTATCTCGTCAAGGAGAACAACGTTTAAAAAAATAATTGATGTAACAAATAAAACGACGTAAAAAATCGTCACGAACATGAATTGTCAGAAAAAAAATAGCCAAGAGAATATTCTTTATCTTTTAAACTCAGAAGTGTCCAAAACAGACGCAGGAATCTATAAGCCCAGAAATTCGGCATCTCTTGAGTTAATTCTAAGGGAGATTATTCCAGCCTGGCGACTAACCTGATTTAGGAAGGAATACAAACTTGGTCCCGATGGCCAGGGAGAAGGATTAGAACAGCTGGCGTTGACTGATCTCAAGATGGCCGACTTGTCGTAGCGTTCCAGCGCGTGAGCCAACAGGAAGACGGAATCGTACATCAACGCCACCTCGTGCTGTTCAAAGGTAAATAATCAACTGGGCATTATCAATATTCTTATGTGAACACTTTCAGTGTCTGAAGAATAAACTGTTACTACTATTTCTAATCAGTTTAATATGTACTCTTCATTACCGCCTGCTGCATAAACAAGGGCAATAGAGAAGCAGTTAAAGAAAGTATTAGGCAGTTAGAAGAAAGAGAAAAATGTGGATATTTAGACTAATGGGGCTCGTCTCATGGAAAAAGGTGGTCCTATAACAGGTGTACTTGCAGATGGGAGCGAAGTGTTAGAGTAGCAGATGGGAGCGAAGTGTTAGAGTAGCAGATGGGAGCGAAGTGTTAGAGTAGCAGATGGGAGCGAAGTGTTAGAGTAGCAGATGGGAGCGAAGTGTTAGAGTAGCAGATGGGAGCGAAGTGTTAGAGTAGCAGATGGGAGCGAAGTGTTAGAGTAGCAGATGGGAGCGAAGTGTTAGAGTAGCAGATGGGAGCGAAGTGTTAGAGTAGCAGATGGGAGCGAAGTGTTAGAGTACCAACCACCACTTAATGAGGTAGGATGATCAGTTTCTTACATCGCTGCCTTTGCCTTCCCTAAGGTAGTAGCAGAGTGTGGTATTAATTTCAAGCTGGGTAGACTGAAGGGTAGTGCTACCTGGTTTTGAACCCAGTAACTTTGCAGACACTTTAACCACTCTGCCAATCGGAAGCTTCGTGGAAAAAGATGAAAACAAAGCAATACCTTCTAGAAAGTTAATTGCTTATCCTTTACAGGACGTGGCAATCAACCCCAGCTTTTATTGGCTGTTACAATAGTTCTTACACAATCACTAATAAATAATGGACATCTTTTCATTCAGATGTTTATAGAAACTCTTTTTCTTGCTCAGATGTACTTCATTTTGTCACTAACTGAAGGGCGAAAAAAGAATTACAGCTTTAACCCTTAAAGCGCAAAAACGTTTATTCTCGGCTACTAAATTGTATAATTTGTTCTTGGATTAACTATAGTATGCTGATGTAAGAAATTAAACGTTAAACGTAATTGATAAACCGGAGAATATTCCCATACTTATGAAGTGAAAAATATATGACACAACAGGCAATAATACATGCTGTATTATAAAACTAGATCAACACTAATTTATGATATCACATTTCAGCCGTTCGTCCTTAAGAGTTAAGAGCGCGCAAACTCTTCCTTTCAACAAATTCCACAATTAAATGGCATCTATTATTTCGTCCATTCTTCAACGATTCCTTTTTGTAAGTGAATAATGTCACATTTATTACGACACATACATAACAACACACATAACATAACAGCCAAGAAGTTGCTGCTTGTCACAAATGACATAAAATCATCGAAATGGTACGACAAGATCACTCATGTGGAACTGATGACAACTAACAGACAAGTACCAGTGGAACTAAAGATGAGAAGATGACGCTGAAGATAGACCAGCCACACATTGAGAAAATATGTTGATAGCATTACACGGCACTCCTTATTCTGGAATCTCAAGGGTAATAGAGGTAGATGAAGATTCAGAAACACTAGGAACCATCTCGTGACAGACATGGACGGGATAAAGCTCACTTGCAAAATCCTTGAATGGATGGTACGGAAAATGAAGGCTTGGCATGAATTAGTTGAAGGCGTATGCTTCATATCGAGTTGAACGGTCAAGATGAAGATGTTAATGATGATTATGATGATGGTGATAAAGCACTTTAACAACATCTCAGTTTTATGCGAGATGACAATACTCCAGAAACACATCAACAACTTGTAGACAAATCATTCTTTATTTTTTCGTTAATAACACTTTTCTGTCTTACCAAATCACATTAGTAGAGACAGGAAGTTGTACCTACCGGCAGGGACAGATAACCCGTAGTGTTCAACAAACTTAGATCTGTCTGCATTTCGTAAATCTCCATGTCTTGGATGACCTTTCTTACATGCGGGTCAGAGGGGTCAACCAAACGGAAACCAGTTAAGTTGACGTAGTTGTGACGGAAGTCCTCCATGTCTATCGATTCTATGTCCTGAAATATGGAATTATGGTACATGTCAGCTCGTTAGATCTTCCTTATTGCAAATTTCATCATCATCAGAGCATTGAGCCTCCACATCAGCTCCCCCCCCCCCCCTCCCTTGCAGGAAGCCTGCATCACGCATTCATATTCTCCAGTAGCGGTGCTTTCTGTGGCAACTCTTTCACATAATGAGGCGACCAATCTCGTGTACAACCTATTATTAGTGGCCTTGTACGACATGTATGAGGGTTCAGTAGACTTGTTCTTTCTTCGTCTATGCAGAGACCCCCGAGTGCAACACGGGGTTTCAATGGAAATCCTACTACGTCAATACTAAGAGAAGCAATATATAAATTAAACAATAATATGGCATGGAATCAGTTTTACAAATTAACGTATACAGAAAACACATTACGTTTCGGGATTCAACCCTTCGTCAGCCACAGTCACAAATAGGCGACACAGATAAATATAGACATGTTAATAGACAGAGGCAATGGACACTATACATAAGAGGGGAAAAATGAATGAAACAACTACATGATGTAAATGAAGAGAGATAAAAAAAATCCAAAAACACGGAAAAAGCAAAAAGGTATTATATCAAGAAATTCAACAAATAATGAAAGTAAAAAAATGGTGTAACAAAGTCAAGTAAAATCCTATGGAGATATTCGCTGACAGCCTAGGTAAAATCGAGCCAAGGAAGTGTCATAGCAGCACATAAATACTTAAATAGAATACGAAACAAAATATATGCAACAAAAAGTACAGATTGTGGGGACACGAAGGTGGAAAATCACTATTAGCAGAATTTAAGCAAGATGATGTTAGACATTCAAGCCATCAGGAGAAAGACAACCCATTTTATTTTTTAAATGAGACGACTCTCCAAGGAAAAGCGAGTCTGGTCATCAACAAAGCATAAGCGGACGACCGTTGTTTGGATATCGGAATTACTTGAGTTGTCAGACACATTAAAATGTAGAGCAACAGGTGTAGGTTTGTCATGATAAATGTCACTTAAGTGCTCACGAAAACGGTCTGCCAAATGTCTGCCAGTTTAAACAATATAGGTAATACAACACCTTTTTATGATGGCATAAATCATAATTCTGGATTCGCATGTAAATAACTCACTAATGACCATATCACCATTCGGAAAAGAAGCTTATGGATGTGATTGTACGTTAGTGTGGCTAGTTGTAGTGACAGTGGAGGTAATGATGTTATATTATATAAGGGGGTGAATGTGGATGTAATGACCGCTGTAGTAATGATGATCATTTTTATAGTCTTTCGTGGGTACAAGAAACAAAAACAGCTCTTGGTATTTTATTGTGATGTTTATAAATATAATATTGGAGCCGCGCTGGTGTAATGACTACAACGATGTACTGGCGACCAGGTGTTCATGGTTCAAACTCGGGCGTCGGCGTTTGAAGAAATGTTTACGACCGGAAATTTGACTGAATAATCCGAACGGCTCCTGCACATAAATCCCGTGTGGATGGGAAGGAGCGAAGCTCCTGACCGGGTTGGAAGGAAAGTCCACAGACCCCCCAGCCTCGCAATGACATGTCATTGGGCCAAAAGGGCTAGAAAGCTCGAGTGCCGCTGGTTATAGAAGAAAAAAAAATAAAAAATAAAAATAAATAAATAAATAAATATAATATTGATTATCGTAATATTGATCATTGTGGTTTTTCGAACCATGATAGTGACTTAAAACGTAATGCTGACGGCATGCTTCAGGAGAAGAGAATTACCATCAACATAAACAAATTGAGGGTGTTATAATAGCAACTATTTTAACCAAAATATTCTTTTCAAGCACAGATCAGAAAAGATACAGCAAAGTTCATGACCTTTCAACTCTAAGGTCCATAGCCCACACCTGCAAAGATATAGCAAAGTTCATCACCTTTCAACTCTAAAATCCATAGCACACACCAGCAAAGATATAGCAAAGTTCATCACCTTTCAATTCTAAGATCCATAGCACACACCAGCAAAGAAATAGCAAAGTTCATCACCTTTGAACTCTAAAATCCATAGCCCACACCAGCAAAGATACAAGGTACATCAAAGTTCATCACCTTTCAATTCTAAGACCCATAGCACACACAGTGAAACGTCTCCTCAATATTTAGTCGAAGCCTACACCGCCGAGCTTGTACAGTCTGGACGTTTCTAAAAGTAACCATCCATCATCAAAAACGTTCAGCTTCCCAAGGAGCATAGGCCTTCACCACACTTATACCATGTCATCGTCTGCTGTGCCACGAGGTCAAGAACGTTCTAAGACTTCTTCTTCCTTTTCATGTCTGTCTTCAATTCTCTTATCCAAATGTTCTTAAGTCTTACAGCGACCTTTCTTTCCCTGGGGATTCCAGAACAAGGACTCTCTGATAATGCTATGTTGCAATAACCCAAGTTCAAACGACCTCGGGTAGACAGACTTTTAAAGGTCAATTCAAATAAATATGTTTTTTTTTTTAATCTTTAAACATTTTAAAACAGTTTTAAAAAAACAGTGGAAAATTTATTAAAAGAGAGCTAATTACTTACTAAATTTGAAATAATATAGTGATGGTACGGATCTATCATCCCTTCTTGTAAGGCCTGGAATAAAAAAAAGGTAATAAACACATTAGCATGTAATATAAACACATCGATGTGTAAGTTGTGACAACTAGTGCAACAACTCGCACTTGTTCACTTCAGTGGTGACATATATGACCAGTGTGGAACAAGTAGCATGTCTGGACCTCATTGGTGACAATTGTGACGAGATTTGGAAAGCAATAAAAAGACATAGAATGCTTAGAAGGGATGGCACAGAACTCAATGTAGTCTTGGCATGCTTTGTGGATGACCCGTTCTCCATCGGGACTTCAGAAGTATTCATGATGACTTCTTTGAAAAAGATACAGACGTTCAACTCAGCGGCGTAATCTTCGACAAAAACATTGAATAAACTTAAAACTGTGTATGATACGGATCTTAGAGCTCGCATGCATTATACAAACAAATAATGGAAATTGCTGGTGCTGGTAAAAAGAAAAGAACGCAGGCAGAGACTAAAATTAAGAAGTAATAGCCAGTCCACAGAATCCAGCAAGTCCATCTGAAAGACTCCTCGCCTCGCTGAGAAAGTGACAGTGTTTCTACAGACCACCAACACGCTAGAAAAAGTGCATTATTTATGTGAAATAAAACAAAAAAATATGTCAAACATGAAGCCATCATAGCGAATGATACATGAATGCATGTATGAAGGCATTATAAAAGAAGAACAACGAATATGAACAATAACCTACGCACTACACCACGGAGTGTCAGAGGTATGATTTGAAATAGCACAAAATGAAGAGTCATAAATAAGATTTTTAACATTACGACAGTAAGAGACAGAGTTAAGGTCATAAACAGCACAACATCAGGAGACAGAAGTAAGATTTTAAATAACATAACATCAGGAGACAGAAGTAAGATTTTAAATAACATAACATCAAGAGGCAGAAGTAAGATTTTAAATAACATAACATCAAGAGAGAACAGCACAACACCAAGAGTCAGAGGTAACATTTTAAACAGTACAGCATTAAGAGTCAGGAAGGAGGTAAGATTTTAAACAGCGGGCCAACGGACAGACGAGATACAACAAGTAAAACACCTAAGACCTCACAATTGTATAAACATAATCTGCTGTAGAAACTACTCGTTAAACAATCAAATTTTACAATACGAATAACAAATTAAAATATCTTACCATTTTTAAAAATAAATTGGTCTCGTCCACAGTTAAATCCACAAACATTCTCTTCCACCTTTTTTCTTTAGCCTCCTTCAAGATCCTCCTCATGTTAGAGGCATCAACATGGCGGACAAAGATTTCTTCCAGAGAACCAAAATCTCCACGTAGAACTCTCTGTATTCTACTCAAACCTATACAAGGAAAAAAGCAATGCCTCAGTTTGGTTCAACATTGTTTCCAATACCAATTACTAATTATTTGTTGCTTTTTCGGACCACTGTTGCTGTGAAGCGTAGTGGGGGGATCTGCGTTCTTCAGCAAAGTGTGTCGTATAGGCTGCTGTAAGTCCTTGTTGTTGTAGGAATTCTTTGATACTGTCTTTGCATCTGCCTACTATTCTTACAAGTGCCCTGAAACCAGGTATTTTACTGGTGTAGGCCCGTTGCGGTAATTAATCGGGCTCTATTCTCATGCGATTGCCAAACCATATAAATTTCTTTCTCACTATAAACTTGATACATGGTGTAGTGCCTACAATTTGTCTGATGTCGTCATCTCAATTCATTGGTTATGATCTAACCACAAAAAGTGTTTATATCTGTAGAATACTGTAGAATAACGACTATTTTGTGGTGTATCGTGTCTCTGCAGTGTTACCAGGCATGCTGTAAGGTGCTGCTTTCATTCTCCTTACGCAAACCAGTGGCAAATCTGATGGAGGCTCCAGGGGGAGCAAAGGTCAACTCAACCGACGCAGGATTGTATCTAGTGGCCATGTTGATGTAGTGTGAGTGGAAAATACGCGAATGGTGTACTGTTCGATGTGGTTGACACTTGATAATATTTCACTCACACTCTTATGCAAGTCAAAGATGTTAGGAACCGCTGTTGACGTTTCTATGCTTTTAATAATGACGCACACACTTGGACAGCACGGAATACAGTCATGAGTATGTTGACATAGCAAATCATTAGGTAGTAGAATAGTAGTACATATTTCATGCAGCATTCAATATTAAATAGTCATTCAATGTTCTGGTGGACTATTGCCATATCTCCTAACTGACTGAACGCATCAGTGGGTATGTGTGTGTAAACATACAAAGAGTTCACTGGACGAACTTTTTCCTTGCCTAAGTACTCCAGCTGTATATGTCAAATATTTAAGTAACAAAGTTAAACCACGGTAGGGGTTTTAATCTTAATGAGATCTCCGTGCCACTGTCTGAATAGTAAGATTCATGATCCGTTCTTTGGACAGTGATCCATAATGATGACAGGAATACAAAATGGCTTCCTTCCCTGAGTTTTCGCTCACTCGCCCAGCGGGAGGATAATCATAAGCCAGAGTTAATTCATAACTTGTACATATAGACTTTCCTAGAGTTTCCATACAGTCCCTTAGTCAGAAGGTTGCTTCATGAAGACATAAGCGCTGATGGAACCTGTCATCTTCAACGATCTATATTTCAACGACCAACGATGCTCGAAAATACGATGTTTCATCTAGGTCTAACCATAAGGAGATCATCAAAAGAAAAAGGGTCTGGCTTTACCTGGAGTCCGAATCTAAACATAATGAAATACATGAGAAGAGTCTCTGACATAACACTCTCGCAGAGACATTCCTTCCTTATGGAAAAATCATCCACAAATTACTTTTAACCTATAACAGGACCAGCCCTAGAAAACACACACCCGGCCATTACGACCAGCTTCTTCGGAACTCACTACAACTCTCTAGGACAACGGATACCTCCGCCACAGTTCGGTATAGTCCGACCTTAGCATACGAAGATATACAATATAGGACTGAATCTTCTTGTACTAGACAAGTAATACATATAAATTCAGGCCATAAACATATTGAACAAGATCAATCTATTTTCTGGCCTTAACAAACGAGAACTGACATGACTTCCATATTCATACGCCGAATCAATATCAAGAGAGATGATCCATATAATCAAACGTATAAATCAATCATGGATTATCTCGCTTTCCCACGGGAAGCATTTTCGTACACAATTAAATACAAATATATATTTTCCCTATTAAATAGACATATCGTATTTTTGTAATCTGTGCATTCAAAAATATGTATGCAACAGATTACCACACCCCCCGGGAAAGAAAATGGTACTTTTTTTTTTTGAAATACATCCAGGAGCAACATACAATAGGCTCACAACGCACGAATAACAATGCGCAGATGATAAGCATTCCAAACAAATGTAACGCCTAATGTAAGGCTAAGTCGTCATATGGCACGACAAGTGAGAATATATCTGAGGAACCAGAGAAAGTTTTTCTCTGAGTATAAATATTTCCAGAGAGGTGTCACCAACGCATACTACAATACCGGCAATGCCACAATTTCTACACTAGTTTATCCAAAAATTTCATCTTAGGTATTTTAACATCATGATTATCAAAGACGAAAAAACATCCAAAGATCAGCGGTGAATATACATCAATGAACCGCTAAGTAGTGATACAGTCAATATATATGATACATTACTTATGTATACCCATTTTAACATAGCACAAAAAAACTGTAGCAAAGTTAGACATGTTAGAAATCTCAGGATCTAACAATTAGGAATCATGTGGGCATCTAGACAAAATGTCTGCCATCACATTATCTGACCCACGGATAGCTCGCACCGAAAAATGAAAAGGTTGAAGAGAAATCGCGTATCGCGTTGATCTCGCGCTCTTCAGATTTTTACTCTGAATAGCAGTAAGAGCTTTCTGGTCAGTTTCCACAATGAAATGCGCGCCAAGAAGAAATCTTTGAAGTTTAAGGATTGACCAAACCATAGCCAATAATTCACGGTCTAGGACCGAGTAATTCTTCTCTGCGGCATTTAGTTTTCGAGAAATATACATCACAGGATGCAGAGTTCCAGAGTACTCTTGCATCAGTGCTGCTCCAATCCCTGTGGATGAAGCGTCACTACGAAGAACAAATGTCTTATCCTTAGTAGGTAATACCAAGATAGGTGAAGTAGAAAACATAGTTTTAACCTTATCTAAAGAGGATTGACATTCTTGAGTCCAATGGACTATATTAGGAGACCCATTCTTTAGCAAGGAAAAAAGAGATGACATAATGGAGGACAGATTCGGAATGAATCGTCCATAAAATTGTATGAGACCTAAAAGACTTCGCACTTGCTTTTTAGTCTTAGGAATCGAAATGTTAAGTATTTTACTTGTATTATGGTCTTCTGTTTTTAGGAAACCATGACCAACCCGGTGATCTAAGAAAGATATTTCGCTAAAACCAATACACGCTTTCGATGGTTTCGCTGTCAGGTTATGCTCGCGTAGGATAGACAATAGTTCATTTAACCCGTTATAGTGATCTTCCCAAGTATCACTGAAAAGGCAGATGTCATCAAGATATGCAATGACATCTGAGCGATGAGATAGGATTCGACGCATCATGCGTACGAATGTTGCAGGGGCGTTCATAAGGCCGAAAGGCATGAAATTCCATTGGAATAGACCCCTAGGTGTCGAAAAAGCAGTAAACGGCTTTGCGTGTTCGGATAGTGGAACTTGCCAATATCCCTTAGACAAATCAAGTTTAGTGAAGAAATGAGATTTCGATAGTCTTGTAAGTAGCTCTTCTAGTAAAGGCATAGGTTCAGCATCAAATTTCGTCACTTGGTTCAATTTGCGATAATCAACGCAAAGACGTATGTTTTTGTCTTTTTTCCGTACAATAACCATCGGAAAAGAATATGCTGATGTGGATGGTTCAATTATTTTTAAATCTATCATCTCATCCAACTCTTTCTCAACCTGTGTTTGAAAATGTATCGGGATAGGATACGGTCTGACTCTTATAGGATTATGGTCAGTAAGAATAATGTCATGTTCAATGACATCAGTTTGACCAGGAATGTCAGTAAGGACATCCTGAAATTGTTGTAACATAGTAGAAACTTGTTTCTGTTCCCCTAGAGATAACTCGGGAGAAACCGTAACATCTTTCCATGATTCATTAGAATAAAGAGGAATCATCGGAAAAGGCAAATTCACATCCGAGAAACTCGTTTCCTCATCCTGTATTACTGACAGTGATGAGTAATGCCCATGTTGGACTGGAGAATCGTCCGTTGCCTGGAAAACAGGTTGTAAATAATCCGGACGTTCATGGAATTCCGTAAGCATGTTGATGTGGAAGGTTGTATGCTTCCCATCAATATCGAACATATAGTCGACATCGGAAACTTTTGATATTACATCATATGGACCTTTCCAAGAAATAAGAAGTCTGTTTTCCCTACAGGGTAGTAAGACAAATGCTTTGTCTCCTGGACAAAGTTGTCGTAAGCATCTCTTCTTATTGGCAAATTGCCTTGCCTTCTGTTTGGCAAATTCAGAAGAAGCAGTTACCAATTTGCATGCTTCAATAATCTTGTGTCTAAGCGCAATGACATATTCGTAAGAGGATTTTGTGTCATCGACAATATTATCAGCAGTTATAAGATCATGAAGTAAGGACATAGGACCTCGCGGTTTCGCGCCAAAGACAAGTTCAAAGGGAGAAAATCCTGTATGTTCGTTGGCGACCTCTCTATATGCAAAGAGAGCCGCGGGTAAAACTCTGTCCCAATCCTGAGGATGATCTTCAGTTATCTTACCTAATAGGTTTTTGAGAGTCCTTTTCAGAATGTTCTACCATCCCATTAGACATAGGATGATAAATACTACTTAAAGATCTCTCTATCTTAAGAGTCGACATTACTTGAGACATAGTATCCTATATGAGTTGGGTACCATGGTCCGATAATATTTCTGCTGGAAATCCCAGACGAGAAAATATTAACCAAAGAGCATCTGCAATATCAGCAGTAGTTATGCTCTTTAGAGGAACAGCCTCTGGCCAACGTGTGCACATGTCAACACACGTCAAGATTAATTGGTGTCCTCTAGCAGACTTTATTTTAAATGGACCGATGATGTCTATCGCCATCTTTTGAAATGGTCGAATTGGAATATCTGCAGCCTGAATAGGTGCAGCATGGCGTGGACCTTTGGATTTAACTTCTTGACATACTTTACAAGATCGACAATAGATCCGTATGTCCTTGTTCACAAAAGGCCAAAAGAAAGACGCAAGAACTCTATATTTAGTACGGGAAAAACCCATATGTCCAGCACACTGAGAATCATGAGCGTGCTGTAAGATTTTAAGTCTCATATTTTTGGGCACTAGAATTTTAGAATGAGCGGACTTAGCGGAGTCTTGTACCATACGCACAAGTACGCCATTCTTCATCGTAATCCAAGATTTACGATTTGTGTCTTTATTCGGATCACCTTTTGTTGCTAGCGTAAAGAATTTTTTAAGAGTAGGATCATCTTCCTGCTGTTTCATAAATGAATCACGAGAAATTTCCAAGGGATCATCTTGGATCTGCGCATCATTATCTTCAGAAGGCGAAGATTGCGGAATGTTAAGAGCTTGAGCCCTAGTAACTACTGCATTAGCAGTTTGCATATTCCTATTTTCCCAATCAATAATTTGTTGCGGAGTGCATTCTTTCACTCCATGAATGCGACCGATTATAAGATCAGCGATCGGATTCGGGAGAAGACATGCATGCACATCTCCTGTAAAGAAGGGAGTAGCAATGTTAACAATGGCAGTAGAGTACTTCTCCAATGTGCCACCAAATGTTACGCATTTGATTACTTTGCCAGTGGCTCGAGAAGGATCTATGAGTGACTGCCTCACTCCAATGTTTGTGCACCCGGAATCGAAAAGAATTGAGACCGGAGTACCATCTACTAGACCTCTATTCAAGACAAGAGCACCTCTTCCATCATGCGCGACTGACGCAGGAAGAGCAGGAAGAGGATGACCACAGCTTAAAGTAGAAACCGTGGTTGGATCGAATAACGTTTTGCATTGGGAGCACTGAGATGCTCTACTAAAATCAAAAGCAGAACATCCTACATTACTAGAGTCTTTCTTATCATTATTTTGATTACCGGCTTCATTGAACTCTTGTTGTGCAGAGTGAGCCTGGTAATGAGATTTACCATGTCTTTTGTGTTGTGATCTACCTCGGTTATAATTGCCTCTGTAATTTCTATTTCCTCTGTTATAACTCCTATTTGGGTTTGAATCATAATGTTCATGATCGTAATCATCATACTCATTATAATGAGTATCCCTGTAATGTTGGTTTTGTTGTTTCCATGACGAACTTGGGTAGTTCCTATAGTTACTCTCTTTTCGGAAATTTCTATAATTATTGGCACCCCTGTGTCGAGGACTGTCAGCCCGATTCCAGGTCTTTGAAGAAGAACCCTGATTTGAGTGGTTACCTTGGTTTTGATAACTATTCCAATTAACCTTTTTGTGAGATTTATCTTGAGCTCCTTGGGACTTGTGTGAGTAATTATTATTGTATTGAGTTGCTGACGCAACTGGCATACCCTCTTTAATGTTAGTGTTGCTTAGAATCATGTCAGGGTGTGCCGTGGCATATTGGTCACAATATTCTTCCATTTGTTTTAATGTACTTGGTTTACGCTCATGTAAAAAATTCTAGAAATGGTTTATTCACCGAAGACATGATCTTGTCTCTGAGTAATAAATCCGTAAGAGCCTCAAATGTTTTCTGTGTTTTGGATAATTCAATCCAACGTGAAAATGTAAGACGTGCATTTGCAATGAATTCTGAGAATTCTACACCTGTCTCAGGTCTCATTGTTTTAAACAAAAGACGGTAACCTTCCTCTGACAACTGATACTTCCTTATCAAGGCTGACCTGATAACATCATAGTTATCCTTGTCGGCCTCTTCAACCAACCATAACTTATTCAGAGAATCCCCTTTTAGATTTTCAGACAACTGATTCACATACTGTGATTTGTCCACATTATGAGCTCGACAAGCACGTTCAAATCTCTCAAGCCAGAATGTTATATCGTCACTGGCAGAGTTGAACGCTGGTACCTTGACCTTGTAAACAAAGGGTTTACCACTACCACTAGATGCCTGATTAATATTACTCATACTTGTCAATCTTAATTTCTCTAACTCAAATTCATGTTCTCTTATTGCTTTTTTTTCTTCAGCTTCTAATCTTTTTTGTTCATATTCTCTGTCTAGTCTTTTTTGTTCAGCAGCAGCAGCAGCAGCTTCTCTGTCTAGTCTTTTTTGCTCTGCCTCAAATCTCCTTTCTTCCACCTGCATCTGCAATTTCTTTTGTTCAGCTTCTACTCTTTTATTTTCAGCAGCAGCTTCAGCTTCTCTGTCTAGTCTTTTTTGTTCAGCATCAGCAGCAGCTTTTCTCTCCTCAGCAGCAGCTTCTAATTTTTTTTCTTCTATTTGAAGTTTCCTCTCCTCAGCAGCAGCTTTTCTCTCCTCAGCAGCAGCTTTTTTTCTCTTCAGCTTGCATCTGCAATCTTAAATTCTCAGCATCTATCTTCTTTTGTTCAACTTCTGCTTTCCATTTATTCTCATCTTTTTGTTTTTTCTCTTCCGATTTTAATGCAATAGCAAATTGAGCAGTTGTCCATTCTTCTAACTCTTTACCAGTCTTATCAAGGGATTTCCCTTGTGCAATAAAGTAATCTAAACTAGACATCTTGTCTAAAGAGATCAGTAACCTGAAATAATAAAATAATTACCCTATTCCACTTCAATGGGAGGCAAGTCTGTACTATAGACTTGTATAGTCACTTCACTCTATTTTACTCTCTTAGTATTATTCAAAGACTTTGTACCAACCTCACTGGGAAGAAGTCTCTAGATAAGTATCACTTTACCACAACACTGTGTGAAACAAGTCTCTAATAAAGAGCTTGTATAATCACCTTTATAATCTAAGTACTCTATAGTATCAATAGTGTATGATTATATATATATATATATTTCCAAGTAATGCAACCACAAGTTTGTAATAAGTTGAATAATCAGCTCACAATCACAATCTCTGTGTGAGACAAACCTTATATGGTTATCTTGTTTATAATATAACAAATGATAACCTGAGTACCTGTGAAAACAATATCTGTATAACCCAATCACTGTGGGAGACAAGCCTTACAAAGGTCTTGTATACTTCCTTAATGTAATCAATGATCACTTGAGTACCTGTGAAAAATAATATTTTCTATCCCAATCACTGTGGGAGACAAGCCTTACAAAGGTCTTGTACACTTTCCTCTATAACAATAATAATCATAAAGTACTGATCTGTACTATAATATAAGTGTATTCAGCTATACCTAATATATCATCTGTCAACTAAAGACATTACAAAGGACAAACAAGAAAAGACAATATGAAAACAATTGCAGAAATCAAATTAAATTAATATAAGGAACTGAAGTAAATAATCACAGAATCTGTGATGATAACTGCAATGACATCAACAAGACAAATAACGCCACAGTGTATAAACATAAGGGTGTAAAGAACTGAAATGAAAGAAAAGATGAGATCTACAATTATACAAACAAATCAAACAAAACTAAAGAACAGAAAAAATATTACAAAAACAAATATGAACACAGTCGTCACAGCTAACAGAAATAGCAAATTGTTGCTAACAAATTTCCAATTAAGAAAATTTGTACCTATTGAACACTAGTACAAGACCAATGTCACTCGGTATACCTTGTACTAGTCACACAGAACATAAACTAATTTAATACATAACAAATAACATGTAAACATAAATAGCATACATGCATATATAATATGATTAAATAATATGGCAATGTGATGTGAATAGAGTGTTGCAGAAAGAATGTGTTGCAGAGAAGGCTTAGCTTTTAATCAAAATAGCTTGCAACTTTTTTAAATACTAGGTTTGTTTCTAAACTATTACAGTGTTCAATTTCTTTGAGCACAATAGAAGATCCAGCGATGAATTAAATGCTCTTCTCTGTCCAACAACACTGCAATTCTTGTTAAGATAAACAATCGCTTCTGTTTGAAGTTGTCTGACAAAATGTCAATAAGCGCTGACCTACATACCGCTTCTGCTTGACAGGTCAGGTTGACATCGTCTGTAAGCTGTACTATTGGTGTTGATGTGTGTCACATTTGGCCAAAATAAATGTTCTTGAAACACTAGCTGACTTCCACTTTCAAGACTGCGAAGGCTGGACCCAGGAAACTGGCCTACCACTGTAAAATATCGTTGTTTTACTGGCCACTACTGTAGAATACTGTAGAATAACGACTATTTAGTGGTGTATCGTGTCTCTGCAGTGTTACCAGGCATGCTGTAAGGTGCTGCTTTCATTCTCCTTACGCAAACCAGTGGCGAATCTGATGGAGGCTCCAGGGGGAGCAAAGGTCAACTCAACCGACGCAGGATTGTATCTAGTGGCCATGTTGATGTAGTGTGAGTGGAAAATACGCGAATGGTGTACTGTTCGATGTGGTTGACACTTGATAATATTTCACTCACACTCTTATGCAAGTCAAAGATGTTAGGAACCGCTGTTGACGTTTCTATGCTTTTAATAATGACGCACACACTTGGACAGCACGGAATACAGTCATGAGTATGTTGACATAGCAAATCATTAGGTAGTAGAATAGTAGTACATATTTCATGCAGCATTCAATATTAAATAGTCATTCAATGTTCTGGCGGACTATTGCCATATCCCCTAACTGACTGAACGCATCAGTGGGTATGTGTGTGTAAACATACAAAGAGTTCACTGGACGAACTTTTTCCTTGCCTAAGTACTCCAGCTGTATATGTCAAATATTTAAGTAACAAAGTTAAACCACGGTAGGGGTTTTAATCTTAATGAGATCTCCGTGCCACTGTCTGAATAGTAAGATTCATATCCGTTCTTTGGACAGTGATCCATAATGATGACAGGAATACAAAATGGCTTCCTTCCCTGAGTTTTCGCTCACTCGCCCAGCGGGAGGATAATCATAAGCCAGAGTTAATTCATAACTTGTACATATAGACTTTCCTAGAGTTTCCATACAGTCCCTTAGTCAGAAGGTTGCTTCATGAAGACATAAGCGCTGATGGAACCTGTCATCTTCATCGATCTATATTTCAACGACCAACGATGCTCGAAAATACGATGTTTCATCTAGGTCTAACCATAAGGAGATCATCAAAGGAAAAAGGGTCTGGCTTTACCTGGAGTCCGAATCTAAACATAATGAAATACATGAGAAGAGTCTCTGACATAACACTCTCGCAGAGACATTCCTTCCTTATGGAAAAATCATCCACAAATCACTTTTAACCTATAACAGGACCAGCCCTAGAAAACACACACCCGGCCATTACGACCAGCTTCTTCGGAACTCACTACAACTCTCTAGGACAACGGATACCTCCGCCAGAGTTCGGTATAGTCCGACCTTAGCATACGAAGATATACAATATAGGACTGAATCTTCTTGTACTAGACAAGTAATACATATAAATTCAGGCCATAAACATATTGAACAAGATCAATCTATTTTCTGGCCCTAACAAACGAGAACTGACATGACTTCCATATTCATACGCCGAATCAATATCAAGAGTGATCATCCATATAATCAAACGTATAAATCAATCATGGATTATCTCGCTTTCCCACGGGAAGCATTTTCGTACACAATTAAATACAAATATATATTTTCCCTATTAAATAGAAATATCGTATTTTTGTAATCTGTGCATTCAAAAATATGTATGCAACAATGTAGAAACAATGTCAGCATTTGTTTAGATGTGCCCTTCGGACATTAACCAGCTGATAATTCCGTCACATTATCGTCGTAATTAGCATCATCATCTATTTTTCTTTTGTTTCTAAAGGAGCATGGAAGCTTGTATGGCATTCAAAATGTGAACATGCTTTTATGGCATTCAAAATGTGAACTTGCTTGTATGATATGTGAAATGTGAACATGCTTATCTGATATGTGAAATGTGAACATAATTGTCTGATATGTGAAATGTGAACATGCTTGTCTGATATGTGAATTGGGACCATGTTTGTCTGATATGTGAAGTGTGAACATGCTTGCTTGATATGTGAAATGTGAATATACTTGTATGATATGTGAAATGTGAACATGCTTGTAGGATATGTGAAATGTGAACATCCTTCTGATATGTGAAATGTGAACATGCTTGTCTGATATGTGAACATGCTTGTCTGATATGTGAAATGTGAACATGCTTGTCTGATATGTGAAATGTGAACATGCTTGTATGATATGTGAAATGTGAACATGTTTGTCTGATACGTGAAATGTAAACATGCTTGTCTGATATGTGTGTGAAATGTGAGCTTTCTTGTCTGATAAGTGAAATGTGAACATGCTTGCTTGATATGTGAAATGTGAACACGCTTGTCTGATATGTGAAATGTGAACATGCTTGCTTGAAATGTGAAATGTGAACATGCTTGTCTGATAAGTGAAATGTGAACATGATTGCTTGATATGTGAAATGGGACCATGCTTGTCTGATATGTGAAATGTGAACATGCTTGCCTGATATATGAAATGTGAACATGCTTGTCTGATACGTGAAATATGAACAAGCTTGCCTGATACTGAAGTTAGTAAAGGCTGTTCTATAGCAGATATTGCTGTAGGGGAATAAAGTATTAAGAGACCACCATATTTGGTTCAGCTCTATGAGGTGAATTGACCAGTTCCCATCCTTGCTGCCTTTGTGTTCCCTAACTCCAGACGAGAGTGAGTACCCATTTATAACACATAAGGAAGGGAAACCCGAGGCCTGTAAACAGTAAATAAATATTAGACAAACATAAAGGTATGTTTTCAGACACTCGTAAGAAATAAAGAAGTAGAACACTAGACAACAGAAAAACAACAGACGTGAGTGGCTTACCCAGGATTCGAACCCCGGACCTTCCGTACGACAACACCGCCTAGCTATACAAGCGAATCACACTATCCTCCCGGCCAGCTAGGCATCCCCAAAAAAAGATGCTTTACTGACCGGTCATTAGTGTGATTCGCTTGTATAGCTAGGCGGTGTTGTCGTACGGAAGGTCCGGGGTTCGAATCCTGGGTAAGCCACTCACGTCTGTTGTTTTTCTGTTGTCTAGTGTTCTACTTCTTTATTTCTTACGAGTGTCTGAAAACAAACCTTTATGTTTGTCTAATATTTATTTACTGAGTACCCATTTACATTTGGGAAACTGGAAGCCTTTTAAGTTTAGATTTTGTAACTTCGCCTGAAAAAGAAAGCATCTAAATGCTACATAATAGGAAGTTGCTCTCCTGATACTAGGATAAATGTTCTTTAGAAAACGTCAAGAATTACCTTATACACGGAGTACATGCTGATATACAGAACTAGATTTACAAACCATAAGCAGTCCCGTAGACAACCAGCATCTCGGTCCAGCCATAGTAAGCAATGAGATCCGTGTATGCCAAGCTAATCTGATGTGATCCAGGGTATAGGTTGACCGTCAGAGCATGAACGGGGATGTTACTGGGCCCAGAGGCGTCACTTCTCATCTCCAAGTGGGGTATCTGCATGGAGGCACACAGAGAGTTGACGTACGCGGCCAGATCATCAGCGCGAGGACCAAACACAGCTATGGTACCTTGCTCAATTTGAAGACACACTGGGGACATAGTTAAATTAGGGTTGTTAATATATACTTTCCTACGGCAGTCAGTCCGTATTATGCATTCATCAGCAATTCTTTTCATGTACAATTAGTTGTGCGGTAAAAACAAAAACTTTCATCCGTTTTATAATATATCATCTGAATAAACAATAATTTTCTTGCTGTGTCCACTAACTAACGATGACTGATGGAGGAAATTATTAAAAAGCTTAATCCAATCGAGGACTAACAATCCCATTTCCTAACCCACTAGAATGCAGTTTCTTCTTCGTTCGTCCTGAAAAGGACGTTGGTTGCGTTGTGTCCGTTTACAGCGAAGCTGCGATATTTGCGCCTTTCGGCCGACACATCCGACTTCAGCACGGCATTTTTGGGACCGGGTTAGCCTTCCCTCTTCGATCCCTACTCACTCAGCAAGACTGCAGTGATGCAGCCTGTTTTTTTTTTCGAAATCGCTCAAACGTCACCTTGCACGTGTTTGAAGGAAACAGTGGTCAGTCATTTGTTGTTGTTGTTGGTTGTTGTTGTTGTTGTTGTTAGACGAAAGTACTGATCAATATGTTTCGATATTATTGTAAATAAATATTTATATTACTATTATCTTTATTGTAACTCTATAAATACATCCATCTTACTTGCTTCTGTTCGCACTGTGTATATATTAACCTAGTTCAGATTTTTTTTTAAAGCAGCAACCGCATATACGAAGGTCCTTCTATGGTTTAGTGGATAGAGTGGTTACCTTCCAAACATAAGTTCTACGTTTCATTCCCGGTACAAATGCATTTTATTTGATTATGTGGTTAGTTTTTTTATATGTGTTTATGTGTTCGTTGTCGTCTTTTCTTGAATGGCCACTTTCTAGTCTCCACATCAGCATTATCAAAATATCCATTATTTGATAATAGCCTTATCACTTACGTCATGTCCCATCTTTTCACACCAAAGTTGCAATCTTTTCATGGCGCGTTCCGGCCTGACAATTATATTGCAACAAGGCGCATTTGTCCTTATACTTAAATGGCGAGGTTTTGTTTTTAATTTTTTTTTAAATTCAGAAATATTTCTGAGTGATGCTTTTCAGTGAGAACGTTTCTGTTATTCCCTCCATTAATGTTAAGACATTCGGGTAAGTATGATTACGTCTCCACATCATACGAGGGGGCTTCAAATGAAAACCTTAAATTCGCGATAGAAATTCGAAACACCGTGCCATTGTCATGTAAGTTGGCAGTATTGTTGCTAAGGACGCCAAGAGTGTCCTGCAGATGGCATCACGGTGCAGACGAACCACATGACGTCACAGTAGGAGTTTAAAGATGGCCGCCCCACTAGTGACATGCAACAAAGAAGAGCAGCGTTCTGTTATCCATTTTTTGAGCAGCGAAGTAGTGAAACCTATAGAAATTCATCGGCGAATGAAGGTCTAGTACGGTGATGCATGCCTGTCACTCCAGCAAGTGTACGAGTGGAGTAGCAAATTCCGAAACGGCGTGAGTTCTGTGACAGACTGTTCTCGACCGGGTCAGGCACACCGAGTAGTGACCCCAGGGTCAATTGCAGCAGTTGAACGCACCGTGGTGGAAAATGGCCGAGTGACTGTGAATGAAATAGCCGCACTTCTGGACATTAGTCAAGGTTCAGCACACCACATCATTCATGATGTGCTCCAGTTCCACAAAGTCTCTGCAAGGTGGGTGCCACGGCAGCTTATTCCAGAATTGAAACAACGACGTGTTGATGCCTGTCAAGAATTTTTGCGGCACTTTGAAGCAGAAGTTGATGGTTTCCTAGCGAGATTTGTTACTGGAGATGAAACCAGGGTTCTCTACCACCAGCCGGAACCCAAGAGAGCGAGCAAGGAATGGCGCCATACCTCCTCACCGAAACCGAAGACGTTCCGCACGCAGCCATCTGCAGGGAAGGTTATGCTGACTCTCTTTTGGGATGAACGAGGCGTTATTTTAGAGCACTACATGCATAGGGGGAACACTGTCACCAGTGCCACGTATACAGATCTTCTCAGGAATCATCTTCGACCCGCAATCAAATCCAAACGACGTGAACTTCTGAGTACAGGTGTCTTGTTGCAACATGAAAATGCTCGGGCCCATACTGCCCGTGCAACGCTTGCAACCATCGAGGACTTACACTTTGTGTGTCTTCCACATCCGCCGTACTCGCCAGATCTAGCCCCAAGTGATTACCACGTCTTTGGACCACTCAATGGGACGATGGGAGGAAAGACTTTCAGGTCCGATGAAGAGGTGCAGCAGGTGGTGCATGAGTGGCTACACACGCGACCAAAAAATTTCTTTTCTAGAAGAATCCATGCACTTTGTAGGCGCTGGGGGATTTGTATAGAACGCAATGCTGACTACGTCGAAAAATGATACAGTTGTGTGTCAATTTTCTTAATAAATCTAGAAACAAAAATACTTAAGGTTTTCATTTGAAGCCCCCTCGTATATGTAGCCAGAGAAGCCTCTTTGCTCATCATAGATGACGCTTCTACGCTTTCGTGGCACACTTTTTTCGTACTTCTGAAGTAAAATGTAAATGAATGACATGACCACGCCAGAATTTAGAGTCTCCATCAGAGCATGCCGCAGAAAGAGCCCACCATAATTATTTCCCGCCATATTTTGGCGGGTGACTTACTGGTATGTAAACATTCGCACATAAATATGAATTATCACTATCGTATGCTACTACTGCGCATAAAAAACGCATACGTAAATATGTGCTATGGATAACATGGAGTGCAAAAAATGTAATATAAGTATCTTTTACAAGGAAAGCTGCTATAAATAACTTACAGTAAACATTGTGATTTCACTTACTGGGATTTTTTTTTTGCACTACGTTAGGAATAACACGTGACACTGGCACCTAATGTCCTATTAAAAACTAAAGAGAAAGTACTAAGTTTGTCGATGAATCAAGTATTAAAAACTAGGCCTTAGCAATTACTGGAATGTAAAATTTATATTCACACGCTTGTTACCGGGCTTAAAAGAGGAGCAGGGGAGCCGCGCTGGTGTAATGGTTACCACATTGCGCTGGCGATCAGGTGTCGAAGTTTCAAGCCCGGGCGTGGGCATTTGAAGTAGTGTCGTCGACCGGGATTTTGACTGAATAACTTGAACGGCTCCTGAGATAAACCCTCTGTGGATGGGAAGGAGCGAAGCTCCTGACAGGGTTGGAAGGAAAGTACACAGGCTCCCCAGCCTCACAATGACATGTCATTGGGCCGAAGGGCTGAAAGCCCAAGTGCCGCTGGTTAAGGGGAAAAAAGGGGGGGAACAAAGAGTAGCAACACTGTAAACTACCAAGCATATCGTATGAGGCTACTAAGAAGAGGTGAGCATGTTACCCTATCCAGTAGAAATTTTAAGCCACAAAAACAGCAATATGGACGACGTGGAGACGAGACGTGGAGACGAGAGTGGGAGATGGACATGTAGTGGATGAAGAAGGCAGGGAAAGGTCTTGAGCTGATGGCACGTGACACAAGACGTGGTATAAATAAGAACCCGGACATTGTAGCCTCAGATACCATCTGTACAACAAACTGAAAGTCGGACATTGTAGACTCCGATACCATCTGTACAACAAACTGAAAGTCGGACATTGTAGACTCAGATACCATCTGTACAACAAACTGAAAGTCGGACATTGTAGACTCAGATACCATCTGTACAACAAACTGAAAGTCGGACATTGTAGACTCAGATACCATCTGTACAACAAACTGAAAGTCG
Organism: Oreohelix idahoensis; assembly: GCA_024509875.1. NCBI lineage: Eukaryota > Metazoa > Mollusca > Gastropoda > Stylommatophora > Oreohelicidae > Oreohelix > Oreohelix idahoensis. Next base: position 428,232 of record JAMPIV010010005.1, read on the forward strand.
GACATTGTAGACTCAGATACATCTGTACAACAAACTGAAAGTCGGACATTGTAGACTCAGATACCATCTGTACAACAAACTGAAAGTCGGACAGACAGATTATGTGTCCATGAGTGGAGGACAGACAGATTATGTGTCCATTTGGGTCGGAGACAGATTATGTGTCCATGTGGGGAGGACAGACAGATTATGTGTCCATGTGGGTCGGACAGACAGATTATGTGTCCATGTGGGGAGGACAGACAGATTATGTGTCCATGTGGGGAGGACACCCAGGTTGAGAGAGAAACTGTATGGTGACGAGAGAAGGCTGAGACGGACTGCCAGTTGAGAGAGAAACTGTATGGTGACAAGAGAAGGCTGAGACGGACTGCCAACTTTACCAGAGAGGTATGTGAGAGGGAACGAAGAAGTCTGTTGGAAGCCTAGCCTTTAAGTCCCAACAGCCAGTACACTGTACTTCCTTCTAGACCCATTTGGCCCGATCAACAGTATACTGGCTTTCGTATCTCTTGATCCTTTCTAGGTCTGTTTTCTAATTTTGATAACTCAAAAACGCTATTTTCTTAAAGTATAGCCATCCATTTTGGACTTTTGGTTATTTATACATATGAACATTTAAAAAAAATTATTTCCAAACAACAACAATAAAAACGCACTGGGGTGGCCATTTTTGCTTGGGCCAAACCCACTTTTTTGCTTGGGACTGAAAGAAGCTGAAGTATGATGAACATGAAGATAATTTATATCAGGAATAAATCCAGTGTCCAAAACTGGGCCAAAAGATAAGCCTTGAGTTATTTTCAAGATCTTTCCCGCCGTCTGATGACGCAGCGCGTGTTAGGACCTGGCTGATGCTGTTTAGTGAACCGGCTAGCGCCGTTTGTTGGTTCCCTATCTTATCACTCGTATTGTCCGCCATTACAAACTCCTTAATTTATTGTTACTGTTTTCGTCTGGCGCTGATGACGAATATTGTTAGGGGCAAGTGGTCATTGCCGTCCTGTTTGTTTTCTCCTTGGTCCGTTCCAAACTTCAATGGCGTCTGATACTTTCGCTGGCAAACCCAAGATCTTATTTACACCTACAGACAATTTCTTTACGGCTCTGTACTGACCGGGCTATATTTGTTGTCATCGCTGATTCTGTCTGTACTCGCTGTTATATTTATTCTTCCTTATTGATTATGGATTTGTTCAGCAAAAGGTGGTACACAGTTATGTATGTATACATCCAGCACTAATGGAGAGAGCTGTGGAAGTATACAAAGATATATTCGAGTCCTTCATAGATTTTTGTTCGAGACCACAAGGTTTTTTTAAAATCTGGACATGCGCCCTAATATAACCGACAGATCTTATGTCTGGTTTGATTGAGACCAAAAACTAGACAAAACCCCAATTTCAGAAAAAAAATTCACATTTCACCAGGGGTATTTAGGGTGAATGTCACGAGGGGTACAGGGATTGTTTGGTAAATATCCTGTTGAAATATTTATATAATTGTAGTGTTAGTGAAACAAGTTGTGGATTTGAGAGAGATACAGTGAGAAAGAGAGAGAGAGAGCGAGCGAGAGAGTGAGACAGAGACAGAGACAGAGTGAGAGAGAGTAAGAGAGAAAGAGCGAGCGAGAGAGTGAGAGAGAGTTAGAGAGAAAGAAAGAGAGAGTTAGAGAGAGTAAGAGAGAAAGAGAGTGAGAGAGACAGAGAGAGTTAGAGAGAGAGTGAGAGAAAGAGAGTGAGAGAGAGACAGACAGAGTGAGAGAAAGAGAGAAAGAGAGAGTGAGAGAGAGAGTAAGAGAGAAAGAAAATGAGAGAAAGAACGAGAGAGAGAGTGGGAGAGGAAGCGAGAGAGTAAGAGAGTCCTGTTCTCCAAAGAAAAAAAACAAACTGGAGGCTGAACATGACATGTGGGTTTCTCTGTCAAGAACTTTACCAAGAATTGTCCGATCGGCCGAGTGGTTAAAGCACTGGTCTCTAGCGGCAAAGGTGTCGTGTTCGATTCACGGTATCGACACGCTTCAGTCTACCCAGCTGTAAATTGGTAACACTTTTGCTCTTGAGTTAGGGAAGGACAAGGCAGCGAAGAATGGAACTGATCACCCCACCACACGATGCTGGACCTAGTATAGTGAAGTCTCTAACTATTTACTCCCCTACGGCAATATTTGCTATGGGACTACCTTGACCTTTCACCAAGAATAAAACTGTTGGTTGACAAGAAGCAGAATCAAGCGTCTCACTCACCTATGACGCGTCTTACTCACCTGTTTGACAGTGTTTTGATAAACATTTTCCACCTTTATGACACAAAAAATATTGTTACCTACCCACTACAGTTTTCTTCATGAACAATTAATGTGTTTATATATTTTCTTTTCTGCGCATGTATGGTAAAGTCTCAGAAATGTCTTTACTCATACTGAATAGGGAGTAGGAGAAGGTTTACAAAAATACAAGTGAGTACGTAGACCGTAAAAGTTTGAAAACCCCTGGATTAAACCAAGACGTTTGAATAAGTCAAACATCAAAAGATCATCAGATTGTCAGAAGACAGAACCTGATGGGAAATATTTAACCATATTTTTGTCTTAACATGCTGGAAACAAGATATGTCTGTAAACGTGGAGAATAAACTTGGCAGTTTCCAAATAATAAAACAAGGATTGAAGCAGCAATGTATTCTTTCATCTGACCTATGTTCTCGTTTTAGAGACAAGAGAATCATATTCCATTTTTACCTACCTGTGACAAAGGTTATGAAAAAAATTTTCATATATCTACATATTTCTTCCACCTGGCTTTCACAGGGCTTCCTTATTAGTTATGCACGTTTCGTTAACGTAAAACCCTCCTACACTTAGATATCTGTCTCTTTCTTAATTTAGCCACGCTTATATTTTTCTTTCTCTACTGTCTTATAGACACGAGGAACATTTACAATCAGACCGTTGTAATAGTGACAGGTAGACGGAACGTGTAGAGAGGGGACGGGGTGGTAGATTTGTAGAGAACCAAGGGCGACTATTCAAAAAGTCGTACTTTTGAGCAAGGCGGAGCGATATAACAGAATGGTTTGGTCGTTTACCGGGATTTTTGATCTAGATCTTGAATAAGTACCACTGAAAGGGTGCGAATTCTTTAGATTTGTCTTTTCTAGTACATCAGATTAACTTTGTTTTCAAATCAGGATCCAATCTGTATCTAGATAATTGACTTAAATCTGATAAAATCTTTATAGTCTAGATCAGAGGTGGCAAAACTACGGCCTGCGGGCCAGATCAGGCCCGCCAACAAGTTTTGACCGGCCCGCCAACCTGTTTTGGCCAGACTCTTATTGTTGATTGAAAATTACTGTATACTCCGACCACTGTGCTAAAAAAAATATTACAAAATAGCACGCACAGGCACCAGAAACAAAACCAAACAGACCCAAAATGTACGATTAACATCTCCCCACCTTCCACAACACCACCAACTCTCTCTCTCTCTCTCTCTCTCTCTCTCTCTCTCTATCATACCAATTGATCTCTACTAGATAGTGTCAACAAAACTGAAATATAACGTCAAATCTCTGATCGTGCACGTGGACAGGCGAAGACAGTGTCGGTACCTACTTTGATAATGAGAAACTGAAAGCAATGACAGATCTTTTCTGCGGTCGGAAGTCTCTGAGATCCAATGATGTTGCTTTGTCTTTAGCTACGGTATGGAAAAGTGATCGTGGGAGTGGGGGTGGATGGTAGGTACATTTCTATAGGAAGGAGTTGAGGTGCACAGTTGGTCTTGTGAAGTGTGTTAAGTATAAATCAGCCAGTGACACTTCTGGGTTTGTAGCTGTTGTGCACGTTTTCATGTATAAGAGTTTGCATTTGTAAAAATGTTTTCTAAGTAAAGAATAGTGGACAGTGAAAATCGCGCATTTAAACCAGAATGGGAGTTCGATTATTTGTTTATTCTCAATAAGGATAATAAATCTCAGGGCTTAGTTTGCGCCCAAGTGTTAGCCGTAGTGAAGGAATATAACTTGAAACGTCACTACATCACAAATCATCAGAAAAACAACGACGAGCATAGCAGCGAGTCGAGAAAGCTTGTGATTGAACAACTCAAGAAAAAACAGAATGAGTAAAAGAGTATATTTAGTCATGTAAATAAGATTCAGGAATCATCGCTCATGGCCTCATGGCGTCCTATGTGATTAGTTATGAGCTTGCAAAAGCAAGAAAGCCGTTTACTGATGAAGAGTTTGTGAAAAAGTGGGCATTTCAAATGGCAGAAGCGTTCAATGAAGAAAAAGTAGTAAAAGAATTTCAAAATGTGCCTCTTTCAAAACAAACCGTAGCTAGGAGAACAGAAGATATTAGTTTGCATTTGTCCCAGAACTTGAAATCTTTAATTGAAAATTGTCCATACTTTTCACTGGCGATTGATGAAAGTGCAGACATCACAGACACTAGCCAGCTTCTTATTTTTGTTAAAGTGATCCAGGAAGACATTACTGTTTCTGAAGAATTACTGAAAGTTTGCTCTTTGCATTGTACAAGTAAAGGGGATGACATATTGTAAAGACGTTATTTCTTACTACACCTGTAGTACACCACTGTAAAGTATCAGTCTGTCTGCTCTGTAAGGAAGAGTGGTGTGTTGTTGAGATCAGGCATGCTCCAGTCTACCCAGCTGTAAATGGGTAACTCACCCTAGTCCTGAGTTAGGGAAGGCAAAGGCTCCAGGGGAAGCAGGCCCTAAACTTGGTCACTTCAGCCGACGCAGGATGGTGTATGTATGAAGTAGTAGTGTAGAGTGTGATTACCGCGAATGGTGTACTGTTCGTGTGCTGACCAATATAATCACTCATACACATGTGTCTACAAGGCACCAATGCAGACTGCTGGAATCTTAGTTTACTCAATTTATTCAGACGTACACACTGGGACATACGAGTACATCAGGCTTTGTTGACATAACAATTTGTAGGTATACATAGCAGATCTGAAGTCATGACACATGCAGAAATAATGGGTAGTACATCAAAGTTCAATGTCATGATACATCATCTTATGAAACCACGAAAAGGGGGTTTCTAGCAGGATTGAGATCTCTCTGTCACTGTCCGATAATAAGATAAATAATCTGTTCTCTTGGCAGTGATCAAAACAGACGATGACCGAAATCCAACATGGCTACCTTCCTGAGTTGTCGTTCACTCATTCATAGGAAGAATATCAGCCAAAGTTAATTTACAATGCATATATAAAGGATTTCATGAATGGTTCCATGCAGCACTACGGTGATCAGGTTAGTTCACGTAGCCATAACCGCTGCAGGAAAATCTGTCATCTTCGTCGATACAAAACACGACACTAGCATATCGAAGCACCCAAAAGTCAAGCTAGGCCTAACCGACGAGAGATCATCAAAAATACGAGCTGGGTTTACCTGGAGTCCGAATCATCTATATACTGACATAAGGAGAGTCTCTAACACAAACTATCGTAGAGACACTATCTCCTCCAGAAGAAAAAACCACTTCGTAAGACATTTTTTCTTGACGAAGGGACCAGCTCTTGAAAAACGTACCCCGCCATTCTTAGCAGTACATCGGAACTCATCACGACTTGTTAAGACAACTCATACTTCCGCTAACAAGAATCTAGTCCCTCATACCCATCCAAAATATACAATATAGGACTGATTCTACTTGTACTAATAATATGTAATACATATGAATTCAGGCCATAAACACAATAAGCAAATTAATATATTTTCTGGCCCTAAAATTAAGTACAAACGCAAGCGTACTATTCTTGCGCTGGATCGATATCCAGACCGATTACTCCTATAATCAAAAGTGTGAATCAAACATGGATTATCTCGCTTTTACAATAAACAGCATTTTCATACACAGATGGATGCATGTCTATATTTTTCCCATATTAAATAACCATATCGATTTTTTGTAATATGTGCGTCAAAAATATGCACGCAACAGATTACCACACCCCTCGGGAAAAAAAAAAAATGGTACATTTTTTTTTTGAAATACATCTAGGAGCAACATACAATAGGCTCACAACGCACCAATAACAATGCGCAGATGATAAGCATAAGTTTTATTACCTTAGAGAAAGCACTTCTCTAAGTATTAATATTTCCAGAGAGGTGTCACCAACGCATACTACAATATTAGCAATGACACAATTTCCACATTAGTTTATACATAAATTCCATCTAAGATATCTTAACATCATGATCATCAAAGACGAAAAACATTGAAAAAATCAGCGGTGAATAAATATCCATGAACCGCTAAGTAGTGTTACAATCAATATATGATATATTACATATGTGTACACATTTCAACATAGAAACAATTGTATCAAAGCTGTATAACAGTTATGAATCATGTGGGCATCTAGACAAAATATCTGCCATCACATTTTCTGACCCACGGATAGCTCGCACCGAAAAATGAAATGGCTGTAGAGCAATCGCGTATCGCGTTGATCTCGCGCTCTTCAGATTTTTACTCTGAATAGCCGTAAGAGCTTTCTGGTCAGTTTCCACAATGAAATGCGCGCCCAGAAGAAATCTTTGTAGTTTAAGGATTGACCAAACCATAGCCAATAATTCACGGTCTAGGACCAAGTAATTCTTCTCTGCGGCATTTAATTTCCGAGAAATATACATCACAGGATGCAGAGTTCCAGAGTACTCTTGCATTAGTGCAGCTCCAATCCCGGTGGATGAAGCGTCACTACGAAGAATAAATGTCTTATCCTTAGAAGGTAATACTAGGATAGGTGAAGTAGAAAACATAGTTTTAACCTTATCCAAAGAGGATTGACATTCTTGAGTCCAATGGACTACATTAGGAGACCCTTTCTTTAGCAAGGAAGAAAGAGGTGACATAATGGAGGACAGATTCGGTATGAATCGTCCATAAAATTGTATTAGACCTAAGAGACTTCGTACTTGCTTTTTAGTCTTAGGAATAGAAATGTTAAGTATCTTACTTGTATTATGGTCTTCTGTTTTTAGGAACCCATGACCAACACGGTGTCCTAAGAAAGATATTTCGCTAAAACCAATACATGCTTTCGATGGTTTCGCTGTCAGGTTATGCTCGCGTAAGATAGACAATAGTTCATTTATACCATTATAGTGATCGTTCCAAGTATCACTGAAAAGACAGATGTCATCAAGATACGCAATGACATCTGAGCGATGAGATAGGATTCGACGCATCATGCGTACAAATGTAGCAGGGGCGTTCATAAGACCGAAAGGCATGAAATTCCATTGGAATAGACCCCTAGGCGTCGAAAAAGCAGTAAACGGTTTGGCGTGTTCGGATAGTGGAACTTGCCAATATCCCTTAGACAAATCGAGTTTAGTAAAGAAGTGAGAATTCGATAGTCTCGTAAGTAGCTCTTCTAGTAAAGGCATAGGTTCAGCATCGAATTTAGTCACTTGATTCAATTTGCGATAATCCACGCAAAGACGTATGTTATTGTCTTTTTTCCGTACTATAACCATCGGCGAAGAATATGCTGATGTGGATGGTTCAATAATTTTTAACTCTATCATCTCATCTAACTCTTTCTCTACCTGTGCTTGAAAATGTATCGGGATAGGATACGGTCTGACTCTTATAGGACTATGGTCAGTAAGAATAATGTTGAATGACATCAGTTTGACCAGGAATGTCAGTAAGGACATCCTGAAATTGTTCTAACATAGTAGAAACTTGTTTCTGCTCTCCTGGAGATAATTCTGGAGAAATTGCAACATCTTTCCATGATTCATTAGAGTGAAGAGGAATCATTGGAAAAGGTAAATTTACATCCGAGAAACTCGTTTCCTCATCCTGTATTACTGACAGAGATGAGTACTGTCCATGTTGGACTGGAAAATCGTCCGTTGCCTGGAAAACAGGTTGTAAATAATCAGGACGTTCATGGAATTCCGTGAGCATGTTGATGTGGAAGGTTTTACGCTTCCCGTCAATATCGACGATATAGTCAACATCGGAAACCTTTGATATTATATCGTACGGACCTTTCCAAGAAATGAGAAGTCTATTTTCCCTACAAGGTAGCAAGACAAATGCTTTGTCACCTGGACAAAGTTGACGCAAACATCTCTTTTTATTGGCAAATTCCCTTGCCTTCTGTTTCGCAAATTCAGAAGAAGCAGTTGCCATTTGCATGCTTCAATAATCTTGTGTCTAAGTGCGATGACATATTCATAAGAGGATTTTGTGTCATCGACAATATTATCAGCAGTTATAAGATCATGAAGTAAGGACATAGGACCTCGCGGTTTCGCGCCAAAGACAAGTTCAAAGGGAGAAAATCCTGTATGTTCGTTGGCGACCTCTCTATATGCAAAGAGAGCCGCGGGTAAAACCCTATCCCAATCCTGAGGATGATCTTCTGTTATCTTACCTAGTAGGTTTTTCAGAGTTCTATTCAAACGTTCCACCATCCCATTGGACATAGGATGATAAATACTACTCAGCGATCTCTCTATCTTCAGAGTCGACATTACTTGAGACATGGTATCCGATATAAGTTGGGTACCATGGTCGGATAATATTTCTGCTGGAAACCCCAGACGAGAAAATATTAACCAAAGAGCATCTGCGACATCAGCAGTAGTTATGCTCTTTAGAGGAACAGCCTCCGGCCAACGTGTGCACATATCAACACACGTCAGAATAAATTGGTGTCCTCTAGCAGACTTTATCTTAAATGGACCAATGATGTCTATCGCCATTTTTTGAAATGGCCGAATGGGAATGTCTGCAGCCTGAATAGGTGCATCATGGCGTGGACCTCTGGATTTAATCTCTTGACATACTTTACAAGATCGACAATAGATTCGTATGTCCTTATTCACAGCAGGCCAAAAGAAAGATTGAAGAACTCTAGCTTTAGTACGGGAAAAACCCATATGTCCAGCACACTGCGAATCATGAGCGTGCTGTAAAATTTTAACTCTCATATTTTTAGGCACAAGGATTTGAGAATGAATGGACTTAGCGGAGTCTTGTACCATACGTACAAGTACGCCATTCTTCATCGTAATCCAAGATTTACGATTTGTATCCTTATTCGGATCACCTTTTGTTGCCAGAGTAAAGAATTTCTTTAGAGTAGGATCATCTTCCTGCTGTTTAATAAAGGAATCGTGAAATCTCCAAGGGATCATCTTGGATCTGCGCATCATTATCTTCAGAATGTGAAGATTGTGGCATATTGAGAGCTTGAGCCCTAGTGATTACTGCATTAGCAGATTGCATATTAACATTTTCCCAATTAGAGATTTGCTGTGGAGTGCATTCTTTCACTCCATGAATGCGACCGATGATAAGATCAGCGATCGGATTCGGCAAGAGACATGCTTGCACCTCTCCTGTAAAGAACGGTGTAGCAATATTGATAATGGCAGTGGAGTACTTCTCCAATGTGCCACCAAATGTTACACATTTGACTATATTGCCCGTAGCTCGAGAAGGATTTACGAGTGATTGCCTCACTCCAATGGTAGTGCACCCCGAGTCGAAAAGAATTGATACCGGAGTACCATCTATTAGGCCCCTATTAAAGACAAGAGCACCCCTTCCATTATGCGCAATTGACGCATGGAGAGCGGGAAGTGGGTGACCGCAGCTTAAAGTAGAAACTGTGGTTGGATCGAATAATGTTTTGCATTGCGAACACTCAGATGCTCTAGCAAAATCGAAAGCGGAATTTGCTACACTATTGGAGTCTTTTTTATCATTATTCTGATTATCGGTGTCGTGGAACTCCTGTTGTGCAGAGTTAGCCTGGTAATAAGATTTACCATGTCTTTTGTGTTGTGCTCTACCTCGGTTATAATTGTCTCTATAATTATTATTGCCTCTGTTATAACCCCTATTTGGGTTTGAATCATAATATTCATGATCATAATCATCATGCTCGTTATATTGAGTATCCCTGTAATATTGTTTCTTTTGTCTCCATGAAGCACTTGGGTAGTTCCTATAGCTACTCCCTTTCCGAGAATTTCTAACATTATGGGTACCCCTCGCGTGTCGAGGACTATCAGCCCGATTCCAGTTCTTCGAAGAAGAACCCTGATTTGAGTGGTTATCTTGGTTTTGATATTTATTCCAATTAACCTTTTTATCAAATTTATTTTTAGCTCCTTGGAATTTGTGTGAGTAATTCTGATTATATTCTGTTGCCGAAGCAACTGGCATACTCTCTTTAATGTTAGAGTTACTAAGAATCATGTCAGGGTGTGCCGTGGCATACTGGTCACAATATTCTTCCATTTGCTTTATTGTACTAGGTTTACGCTCATGTAAGAACTCTAGGAATGATTTATTTACAGAAGACATGACCTTGTCTCTTAGCAATAAATCTGTAAGACCATCAAATGTTTTCTCTGTTTTGGATAATTCAATCCATCGTGAAAGTGTAATTCGTGCTTTTGAGATGAAATCTGAGAATTCTACACCTACCTCAGGTCTCATTGTTTTAAACAAAAGACGGTAACCTTCCTCAGACAGCTGATATCTCTTTATCAAAGCTGCCCTGACAGCATCATAATTGTCTTTGTCGGCCTCTTCAACAAAATATAACTTACTCAGAGACTCCCCTTTTAGATTTTCAGACAACTGATTCACATACTGTGATTTGTCAACATTATGAGATCGACAAGCCCGTTCAAATCTAGAAAGCCAAAATATTATGTCATCACTGGTAGGGTTAAACGCTGGTACTTTGACCTTGTACACAAAGGGTTTACCATTACCACCAGATGCCTGATTAACATTACTCATACATGTCAATTTTAATTTCTCTAATTCAAACTCATGTTCTCTTATTGCTTTTCTCTCTTCAGCTTCTCTATCTAATCTTTTCTGTTCTGCAGCAGCTTCTAGTTTTTTCTGTTCTGCAGCAGCAGCAACTTCTAGTTTTTTCTGTTCTGCAGCAGCAGCAACTTCTAGTTTTTTCTGTTCTGCAGCAGCTTCTAGTTTTTTCTGTTCTGCAGCAGCAGCAACTTCTAGTTTTTTTCTGTTCTGCAGCAGCTTCTAATTTCTTCTGTTCTGCCTCAAATCTCCTTTCCTCCACTTGCATCTGCAATTTCTTAAGTTCAGCAGCAGTATCAGCTTCTTTTTCTAATCTTTTTTCTTCAGCTAAGGCTTTCCTTTCTTCTGCAGCAGCTTTTTTTTTCTTCTATTTGAAGTCTTCTCTCCTCAGCCGCAGCTTTTTTTTCCTCAGCAGCAATTTTTTTTTTTTCTTCAACAGCAGCAGCAATTTTTTTTTCTCTTCTGCAGCTAATGCTTTGTCATATTGAGCAACAGCCCATTGTTCTAAGTCTTTTCCAGTCTTATCAAAAGATTTTCCTAGTGTAATGAAATAATCTAAGGTAGACATATTGTCTTCTTAAATCAGAAACCTGAAAAAGTAAATAAATTACTCTCTTTGTTAATGGGAGACAAGTCTATACCTTAGACTTAGTCTTAGTCCAAACTTGTATGGTTTACAATAACCAATGATAACTTGAGTACCTGTGGACAACAATAATTGTATCTCAAATACTGTGGGGACAAGCCTTACAAAGGTCTTGTATACCTCACTGTAATCAAAGATCACTTGAGTACCTGTGGAAAAAAAAATATTTCCCTTTACCAATAACTTTGGGAGACAAGCCTTACAAAGGTCTTGTATATCTCAATGTAATCAAAGATCACTTGAGTACCTGTGGAAAAAAAAAAAATTTCCCTTTTCCAATAACAATCAGAAAGTACTGATCTGTACTATACTATCAGTGTATACCACTATACGTCATATGTCAACTAAAGACATTACAAATGACAAACAAGAAAAGACAATCTGAAAACATTTGCAGAGATCAAATTAAATTAAATAGGGGAAATGAAAAAAAATGATCACAGAACCTGTGATGATAACTGCCATAAGATAACAAGACAAATAACGCTACAGTGTATAAACATAAGGGTGTAAAAAACTGAAATGAAAGGAAGATGAGACCTACAATTATACAAACAAATCAAACAAAACTAAGGAACACAAAAAATGTTACAAATACAAATATGAAACAGTCGTCACAACTAACCAAATATTTGCAAACTATGTTGCAAGCAAATTTCAATTAAGAAATTGCTCCCTATCGAACGCCAGAACAAGACCAATATTACTCGGTATTTCCTGTTCTAGTCACACAGAATATAAACTAATTTAATACACAACAAATAACATGTAAGCATAAATAGCATATAGCATACAATATCATTTATGTCATGAATGGAATGTGTTGCCAGTATAGTGTTGTAAAGTAGGCACAGTTTATTTAAATAATACTAACTTGCCACTTTATTCAGTAATAGATTTAAGTTTAAACTATTACACTGTCAATTTTTTCTCTGTTGAGCATATGAAGATCCCACGATGAACTATGCACTTTATTCAGCAACACTGCGATTCTTCTGTACGTTGAGAAATGTCAACAATATTGCTCCAGATATTTTCTACACTTGATACCACTGTCCTGTGTAATACTGTCTGTACAGCGAAAAACTGTCAACAAGTGCTGACCTAGATACAGCATCCTATCGGTAATACAGGTCAAGCTGTCCTACTGGTGTTGATGTGTTCAAACAAATGTTCTTTCAGCTGTAAACTGTGATTCTCAACACAAAACTGCGTAAGCTGGACCCAGGAATCTGGCTCGCCACTGTAAAGACGTTATTTGTCTTACTACACCTGTAGTACACCACTGTAAAGTATCAGTCTGTCTGCTCTGTAAGGAAGAGTGGTGTGTTGTTGAGATCAGGCATGCTCCAGTCTACCCAGCTGTAAATGGGTAACTCACCCTAGTCCTGAGTTAGGGAAGGCAAAGGCTCCAGGGGAAGCAGGCCCTAAACTTGGTCACTTCAGCCGACGCAGGATGGTGTATGTATGAAGTAGTAGTGTAGAGTGTGATTACCGCGAATGGTGTACTGTTCGTGTGCTGACCAATATAATCACTCATACACATGTGTCTACAAGGCACCAATGCAGACTGCTGGAATCTTAGTTTACTCAATTTATTCAGACGTACACACTGGGACATACGAGTACATCAGGCTTTGTTGACATAACAATTTGTAGGTATACATAGCAGATCTGAAGTCATGACACATGCAGAAATAATGGGTAGTACATCAAAGTTCAATGTCATGATACATCATCTTATGAAACCACGAAAAGGGGGTTTCTAGCAGGATTGAGATCTCTCTGTCACTGTCCGATAATAAGATAAATAATCTGTTCTCTTGGCAGTGATCAAAACAGACGATGACCGAAATCCAACATGGCTACCTTCCTGAGTTGTCGTTCACTCATTCATAGGAAGAATATCAGCCAAAGTTAATTTACAATGGATATATAAAGGATTTCATGAATGGTTCCATGCAGCACTACGGTGATCAGGTTAGTTCACGTAGCCATAACCGCTGCAGGAAAATCTGTCATCTTCGTCGATACAAAACACGACACTAGCATATCGAAGCACCCAAAAGTCAAGCTAGGCCTAACCGACGAGAGATCATCAAAAATACGAGCTGGGTTTACCTGGAGTCCGAATCATCTATATACTGACATAAGGAGAGTCTCTAACACAAACTATCGTAGAGACACTATCTCCTCCAGAAGAAAAAACCACTTCGTAAGACATTTTTTCTTGACGAAGGGACCAGCTCTTGAAAAACGTACCCCGCCATTCTTAGCAGTACATCGGAACTCATCACGACTTGTTAAGACAACTCATACTTCCGCTAACAAGAATCTAGTCCCTCATACCCATCCAAAATATACAATATAGGACTGATTCTACTTGTACTAATAATATGTAATACATATGAATTCAGGCCATAAACACAATAAGCAAATTAATATATTTTCTGGCCCTAAAATTAAGTACAAACGCAAGCGTACTATTCTTGCGCTGGATCGATATCCAGACCGATTACTCCTATAATCAAAAGTGTGAATCAAACATGGATTATCTCGCTTTTACAATAAACAGCATTTTCATACACAGATGGATGCATGTCTATATTTTTCCCATATTAAATAACCATATCGTATTCATTTCATTCAGCACTTGGCATTTTTCACAGTTATAACACAACATTTGAATGTACTGAATTTGCAGTTACAAGGAAAAAGAAAGATGGGATGTTGTGCTTTGAACTTTCAGGACCCGTTTCATTTTCCTTGGTAAACACAGGTGACATTGAACAGCTGATTTCTGAGTTTGATCGTCGATTTCAAGATTTTGAGATGTTTCGTCCACAAATGGGACTTTTTAACAACCCATTCAAGTGCACAGTGGAGTCTCAGCCAGCAGAACTACAATTACAGTTATGTGAACTCCAATGTGACCCATTCATCAACACAACAGAAGCAACTGGAGCTGATTTGTGGAAATTACTACCAAAGGAACGTTACTCATTTCTGAGAAAATGGGACCTAAAAGTGTGCTCTATATTTGGTAGCATTGTGAGACAACATTTTTTGCCATGAAGCTTATCAAATCCAAGACCACAAAAGATTAACTGACTCTGTATTATCCCATGTTCTCAGAATTGCTACGTCACAAATGGAAGTAGACTTCAAATCACTGGTGAAAAGTTTTGATAAGCCAGACTCTTCACAATGAAATAACACTGCGTCATATTATAAATTACAAAACAAATTAAAACAACAGATTCATTATATTTTTTTTACAGTAATTTCAGTCCGAAGACTGGTATACATGTCTTGGCAGATGTGCAGTACAGTAGTTTGCCATTGCTTTCTGTACGTGGTTCATTATATATGTAAAACTAAATCTCAGAACGTTATTTTTTAAGGATTTTATAGGTCTGGCGCTCTGGTGTTACCCTTTACCATAATCTGCCCTCGGCCAACCTTAGCTTGGCCATCACTGGTGTAGATAGAGCAAGAGTGTGATTGTCTCGTGAGATTAAGTAAATTTAAAAATAATATTCCCCTAGACAAACGATCTGTTTATTGGCTTGCTGACCACACAAATATTTCCATTGTTTTTTTTTCCACAGCATTTGTTAGAGTATATATACAATTAGATTTACTGGGTGATCTTTGTCGGAGTTATGTTATGTATTGATTTTGTAATACAAGGCCGCTGGTAGCGTGTGATTGTGTAACAATCACTAAGGTTTTTTTTTTTTTTGTTGAAGCAGAGGTGTTTTGAGCTAAGCTAAGGGGCGCGTTCGGACGGAAACGTCCAGTTAATAGCCTCCCTTACCCTAACTGACTTCAGTGGTGAACTTGATAGTGGACTTAAAAATTAAGGGATTTTTATTTCTCCTTAAAGTTTTGAAATCAATTTTTTTTGTTTCCACTGTAGTAACATAGCTTTGTCAGTTGATTAGTCTGATCTACCATTTATTTGGCGTAGTCGTCTGCATTAGGAGCCTAGGTGTCAGATTATAGCAGCGATAGATTAGATAACTGATAAGCAGGAGGAGGTATCCCAGTTAAATAACATATATTTTTTTGTTTTGTATTTTCTCGAAAGTGGTAGGGAACCAGTGTATCCTTTTTCTTCCTTCTTTCTCGAGTAAGTCACAGTCAGTTATTTGCAATGGCTGAGCGTGCAAAACTTAAGCAAATGCTAACAGAGGAACCAAAGGAAGAGGGATTGCAAGGAGAAGAAGCAAAAGCGTTCGCCAACGAAGAACTTGACAGATATGATGCGGAGAAGAAAGAAGCAGAAGCTAGGGAGAAGGAAAAAGCAGCCGAAGCTAGGGAGCAGAAGAAGATTGAAGAGGAAATGGAAATTCGCAGGGCAAACGAACGAGAGAAAGAGAGACAACATGAGGAAAGAGAAAATGAGCAACGACGACAGCACGAACTGGCGCTTAAAGCTCTAGATGTCCAAAGCCGTGGGGCTGCCTCTACCTCCAGTAACGGAGACTCTCTACCTCAGTCACAGCTAACTGATCCTTCCAACACTCAATCTCCTCAGCTAGCAGCTATGTCTTTTGCTCTTGAATCCTTCCCAAGCCCCAATGAGAAAATAGACTGTTATCTAGAAAAATTTGAAAGGATGGCAAATCTGTACGGTTTAGAGAGGTCGCGTTGGTGTGTAAAGCTTTCTCAGGCTTTAAAAAGTAGTGCGTATGATGTTTACGCAAAACTGGGAAGCAACCAACAAGACGATTACGACGTGTTGAAGAAAGCTTTACTTGAGCGTTTTGAAATGAACGCTCGCAAATTTCTGCAACTGTTCCGTAACAGCAGAAAGGAGAGCACTGAATCTTTTCACCAGGTCTCTTCTCGTTTGAAGGGATACTTGACAAAGTGCCTGGAGCTATCACAGCTTGCCTCTACCTATGAAGGACTTGAGCAGTTCGACGTAACCGAACAAATAAAGAACACTTTGTCAAGTGACACCCGTAGATTTCTAGCTGAACAAGGAGCAGAAAAGCTGGAAGACATTTTGGAAAAGTCTGAGCGATATCACAATACGCTGGCCGAACTGCCGGCCACAAAACGTAAACCGACAAGAAGAGCCTTCTCTGAAAAATAATCTAGAACAGTCTTCCCATTCTTCTCACCACCATAACCACAGAGAAACTGGACCCCAGAATTCCCCTCTGGAAAAATCTAAATTCATTAAAAATATGTACCCCACCAACAACAAACAGTCTGATCAACCCAACCGTTCTACATGGCAGCGCGGCCAGAAAGAATAGGGTGACAGGGGAAAGACCCCTGCGCACGGGACATCTGATCAGAGCGAGCACACCGAGCCTAAACGCATCGGATGCTTGCAATTAGTCTCGCAAGGAAGAATCTATGTCCGTGATTCTAAACCTGAGGGGTAGAGGCCCTCAACGCGTTGAACGGTTATTTTGAACGGGACTTCAACATATTGTTTGTTTGATTCAGGGTTGTCCTTTGATTGCATTGTAGCAAGACTCTTGGTCAAACCCGGTCAAGAAACGGAAGAAACCGTCAAACTTTGTGGAGTTTTCAAAGGAGATGCACCGATGACGCTTCCCATCGCATTGGTGGAAATACACTCTGATTTCGTCAGAGGTGTTATCAAAGCGGCAATCATGGATGACCCGATCTACCCAGTCATACTTGGCTGTAGATATGTGTTTATTGGGAGACCGAAAGAGCCAATTGTGGCAGCTGTAACCACAAGAGGGCAAACCAAGAAGGAACGGGAGCCGGCGCCAAATTTGTTACCTAAGGAACTAAAAGAGGCGCAACAAAAGGACCCTACCTTGGAGCCCTGCTTTAGGAAACTGCCCATGGTCAAGGACCCCAGACACAACGGGGACATTTTTTCTAAGGATGGTGTACTATATCGTAGAACGGGCACCCTGAACAAGGGCATAATCAGCTCCTAGTACCGATACAGTACAGAGCCCAAATCTTAGAAATGGGGCACTCTCTTCCCTTTAGCGGACATATGGGACAAAACGCCACAAATCAGCGAATATCGACTCACTTTTGGTGGCCAGGAATGAATACTGATATTATCAGATACGTAAAATCCTGCGCCCATTGCCAACGGGTGGCACCCAAGCATTGGACACCCCCAGTTCCCATGGGGGAAATGCCAATAGTGGAGACACCATTTGAACGGGTTGTAATCGACATTTTAGGACCCTTAGAAAGGACTAAAAGAAGGCACAGGTTTATCCTGACCTTAGTCGACACTTGCACTACGTGGGCAAAAGCTATACCGCTAACATGCACGGATTCCAAGCATGTCGCAGAAGACCTCCTGCAGATATTTACATGGTTGGGATTCCCTCAACAAGTTTTGACGGATAACGGATCCCAATACCGTAGCCTGTTGATGGATGAGATCGTTAAGATCTTGAGGAACCAGCAAATCTACACAACCGCTTATAATCCGGCCGGAAGTGGGTTAGTAGAACGTGTGAGCGGAAGCCTCATCATGATGTTAAGTAAGCTGGGACAAGAGAAACCTGAAGATTGGGACCTTTTTATTCCTGCAGCCTTATTCGCCTACAGGGAAGTCCCACAGGCCTCTACAGGTTTTCCCCCAGCTACTCTTTTATTCGGCAGACCTATTAAGGGGATGGCAAGGGCCGTTTACCGTCCTTAAAAAGATCTCAAGAGCTAACTAACTACCAGATCTCTATAAAAGGAAAGGAGAAGGTCTACCATGTAAATCTGTTAAAGAAATACTTGGAAAGACCGGTGCCGTCCTCCGAACATCTCCTGGCGGTTGCCATAGCTACCGAAGTTGACGAAGAAGACGATAGTTGCAAGGAATTTCCACTGCAAGCACACGGAATCTTTCAACGATGTCAAACTCGGCGACACTCTTCCAAACGCAGTTGGAATACATTCCAGAGAAAGAAAACGTTGGAGCAGACTTTATGAGTAGGAATTGGACAGCGACGGAGGAGGAGGATGAGAGTGAAGAAAACCGTCACCCGAAAGTTACTGATATACGTAACCTATTTCCATAAAGTAGACATGAAAGGGTTTCACATCTTCAAAGCGGGTGCATACTGTGACAGAGGTTATGAAAATAGATTTCATATATCTACATTTTTCTTCCACCTGGCTTTCACCGGGCTTCCTTATTAGTTATGCACGTTTTGTTAACGTAAAACCCTCCTACACTTAGATATCTGTCTCTTTCTTAATTTAGCCATGCCTATATTTTTTTGTCTTTCTCTACTGTCTTATAGGCACTAGGAACGTTTACAATCAGACCGTTGTAATAGTGACAGGTAGACGGAACGTGTAGAGAGGGGGCGGGGTGGTAGATTTATAGAGAACCAAGGGCGACTATTTGGCAAATTGTGAGATAGGCTAATGAAGTTAAGGCGTATGTTCGGTAGACTTTGATCAGGGGAATTAGCCTTAGGAAAAGGGAAGATAATCACAGTTACCTCCCCCTACCTTCGTTCGTTTGTTAACGTAAGTAGATACGGTGAGAGTCGCCAGATCAAAAGACCGTTCGCTCGTTGCCAGTCTGCAAGCAATAAAAGGTGGCAATTTTAGCTTTGATTCGCAGATCAACCGGAGACATCTCCGAAATCTGAGCGAAGGTGTCAAAACTAGCATGTGCTAGTGAATTTCTACCAAGTTAAGATATATACCGCGTCCTTTAAAATCCATTATTCAGTACCCACAGGATTTTTCAGAACCAACTAGCTTCGATTGCTAGACCATTGTTAAAGTGGATTTGTTAGTATGTTCGATTGGAGAAGTTCTAATTTTCTGTGTTTGCGGTAAATATTATACTAGTAGTTTGAGGGATTTAATAGTCCATCATTATATTTCACTAAGATTTTCTGTGTTAGAGTGATTTACTGGTTAAGGTCCGTCAATTATATTTCACTAGGATTTTGTTGTGTGTTAATTGACTAGCGGAATTAAAATAATCTATAGCAAAATTGTTCCGGCTGTAGCGTTAATCTAACTAAATGATATTAACCAGTAAGAGATATTTTAATAGACTAGTAAATGCAATATTCATTATGAGTGCTGACGAAATATATATTTATTTCTAATTCACGATGATTAATTTTGTAAATGACTAGAATTTATTTCACGGGGTTTTTAAACGATAAGATAAGCTCTAAGTTTGTAGTTCTAATTAAAGTTAAATAACCGAAGTGGATAATAATAGTGTATTTTACGCGGGTTAGGATAGGTTTGAGAATACTGTATTGTGGTTAAGTATTTTGTATTTTTTCTTTCTATATCTAGTGCTGGGTCACATACCCAAAATCTACCAGCGGTCTAATCTGAGAATAACGGACCTAAGTCCAACAATACACAAAGAACATTCTTATATAACTACCGGGTTTTCAAGGTGAACCTGTCTGGCCTTTTGTTTACACCCAGAAAGAGACAGAGTACCAACCCACAGAATATTAAGAGTAAATTTTAACTGGACCTATAGCTCTCCAGATTTCTTGTTCTCAATTTTCATATACATTCAGCCCGTTGTGGCGACATAATCAAATATTGACATTTCCCGACTATTGACCATTTGTGGTGTGACAAGGAATTTTTATACTGAGAGAAGTTACATACCTGACATTCCTTTATGTTTTGGAATCTCAAGCTACTGACACTGTGAGCACTGTTAAGTTTTACCGCGACTAATTAATGTGACATAAACTGAAATCCAACTAACAGTAACGAAATAAACGTTCCCCGAAGAAGAGGATTTTAACAGTCTTTGGTAAGCTGGGGTTTATTTCGCCAAAATAACACTGGATTTGCTGCGTGACCCATGAAACTATGTTCCAGACGTTGTTAATCAACAATTAGGTAAGAACGAATGATCGTGGCCACGGTTGTCTGAGAAAAGAGAAAGAAGAAATGAATAATTCTCATACTGTATAATCCATGAACTCACTTTGTAGTGCCTTTCTTATGTTTTTTTTCTAATACTGTTCATTTCAGAATAGATTAACTTAGAACCTCTGTTCTTTACAGTATAGGCAAATTCTAGACCATAGCGCAAATCTCTTTGACCTTTTGGGGTTTAATAACTTCTTCTAACGGGATCTTGTCTCAACAGAGGGAGGGGAGATTACACTTATGAGTCTATTTCTTTATTAATTCTGTAACCTATGATTTGTATATTCTGATATTTTGTTATAATAACTATTGTGAAGTTTCTTTATGGTAAATAAAAGTAACATAAAACTTAATTACTTGTGTCGGTCAGCTAGTCCCAATACCCATACTCCATTACTATATCTGAGACAATGACGATCTCAAAGCGAAAGATGAAGTTTCCTGCCACTAGGTAACATGGCAGTGGGAATCAGAGGAGAGCGCTGGAACCGCTCGAAAGACGGAACGAACGGGAAAGACGAAGCGGCCAGAGAATTGAATAATCACGGGGGACGGGCGTCATAGGATCTCGAATTCTTCCTGAGTTCAAGAAAGGTGTTAGATTCTAACATGTCCCCCCGATCTGTCATTCCATTTCATATATATAGAGACCCTGCAAAATGCAATTTTATCACTCGTTTGCCAGAGATTTACAGAAGCACTAGCTATAGTAAAATCTTGTTAGATTTCCCTGGATTTTTGGCTATATTTGCAGTGAATTCTATTCTGTGCTAAACGGTATAATATATATTAGTTTCTAGTGATCAGTGGTCTAGTTCATTCATTTTTATTTCACTGGATTTTGTGTTGATTTAAATCTATTAAATTAAACCTATCTCAAAAGTTTCCAGTTGAAAATGTAATGATATATCTATTACATTATTTTCAAAGATAATAGATGCTTAAACGTTTAAATTAACTTTTAAAGTCGCGAAGGAATTTATAACTAATTAATTAAGTTAAGTCCTATATATAGATCAATCCCAAGAAGCAATAAATAATTTGTGTCATCTCTCGGTTAAAATTGGTCTCCAAATAAATGCCTCTAAAACTAAAGCTATGAACTTTTCTAACGAGACCTTTGATATCATCTTGAACGGGGAAAAAACTACAGAAAGTTGAAAGTTTCAATTATTTAGGCAGTAAAATGACTCAGGATGGTGACACAACAAGAGAAATCCATACTAGAATTGCTTTGGCAGCTAGCGCCTTCAATAGATTATCTAACATTTGGAAATTACGATCATTGAATATACATACCAAGCTTCGTCTGTTTAATTCAAATGTTATCTCAGTGTTAACATACGGCTGTGAGAGTTGGAAAATAACAAAATCATTGGAGAACAAGCTGAATACATTCGAGAACAAATGTCTTAGAAAACTCATGAACATCAGTTGGAAAGAATTCAAGACTAATCGACAAATAAGAGAAGACTCTAGGCAGAAATATGTCTCCGACTATATAAGGAAAAGACGATGGTCATATATCGGTCATGTCCTACGAATGCAAAACAACAGAATACCACTACAGGCGCTCACTTGGGTTCCTGAGGGTAAGCGGAAAAAAAGGAAGACCAAAAGAAACACTCAGAAGAACAATAATAAGAGAAGGAAGAACGTTGGGCCTAAATAATGTGCAAGAGCTAAGAGGAGTGGCGTCACAACGAACAACCTGGAGAGCACTGGTTTCTGCCTTATGCGCAGTGTTTGGCGCTTAAAGAATTTATTATTATTATTATTATATATAGATGTGTGTTTTAACCATTAGACTCGCGAAGGTTTTCTTAATATGTAGAATTAAATACGAGAGTGTATATTATAGTCTTAACGGTAAATTTATCGCGCTTTAGAATTTTATTTGATTTTTCGGTATGATTACATGTTTTCTATCTTTCATATAGGGTGATCATAACGTTTGCGTCCCAGCAAAAACATTGTATAGAGTCCTCCAGACTCGGTTCTTAAAACCCACCAGATATTTTGATGAACAGTTTAAATTTTAATCTTGAGACGATCCTGATGGGGTCCAGCTGTCTGAATTTTCCAGAAAGAAAGTAAATCCAAGAACAATTTAACACATCATCAATACAATTTAATCTGCAGAGTTTAACTGGAGAAGAACAGTGCCAGAGCTATATTTAGATTATTAATCCTGCTCTACTGCGAAAGAAATCTCCTGAACACTGACTGTGCATATTTTCTTCACTGGATTTTAAAACCCTCGAAGTAAACCATACCTCACCGGTCAGTTGTTTTCATCACGCATTAAGAAGTTTCACCATCAGCGGCGAAATCACTGAAACCACCCCATTTTCACCACCTGTATCCGTGACTGTGCCATCCCATAGAACTTTCCTTTTAACATAACAAAAAACAAAGAACACTTAGGCTTCCCCATCCAGCGATTTCGTTACTGTACTAACGCATAAACCTGATAATCTGGGGCTGGACACAGAAGAAAAAGACACTACCTATGTCGAGTGTTTATTTGATGTTTGTGTATTTTTCTATGGAGTGCCAGATTCTACGATCGGTAAGTGTGTGTGAGTAAATGAGTGTTGGCCATCACGAGCGCGCATGAATGACATGAGATTTATTTTGCAACCATTTTTAATTTGCCTACCGGGTAAATACTTTTACTGTATTCCCTGTATTGTTCCTTTTAAGTGGGATTTTATAACTCTGTTTAGTCCCCACCCCCTTACATTTGCTTAGTAAAAAGGAAAACAATTGAGAATAACAGGACTTTTTCTACCACCCATACCTAGTACTGTAACACCTCTTTTTTCAGAGTAATTAAATTTACTGTTGGGTTACATTATCTATTTTTTCTGATAACTACCTATTTTTGGACTGGGTTTATCTTTTGTCTATTACAAGCGGGAAGGGCAGATTGGATACCACTCTTCATATCCCCCCCCCCCCCCGCCTTGTTGTTTGTATTTTCTGTACCTATGGTAATTTTCTGTTATCTGATAAATGTTGTGACTGATTTTAATGATAAATAAACATCATAAAACTTTTAGTACTGTGTTGGAAGACCCAAGCCTAAATTACCCATATTTGTTTACCAAAGTTTGTATTCACGTAACGTCCGTGTGTTTGAAACATCAAATTGGTGTGAGCGCATGTGTCTTTTTAAACTGGCAAATAATTGTTTAGCCAGGAGAGTTCAAGGAGTAGATTGAGAGAAAAGGATTGTCGTAAAAGAGTCTGTCCTTACTCTCCCCAGCACTCTGTGAAGCAACTAATTACTTTCTAACCCTTTCCATCATAGAGCCTTCACCATCATTCTTCACTCTAAACGGGACCACTATTTCTAAGACTTCTCTCAAAATAAATTTACGACTATATATATATATATATATATATATATATATATATATATATATATATATATATATATATATATATATATATATATATATATATATATATATATATATATATATATATACATATATATATATATAAGTATATAAATATATATATATATATATATATATATATATATATATATTAATATAGAAAGGGAACTGTCTAAACAACAACTTTTAGTCGTAACCGATAGGCTGGATTAGAGTAGCTTCTCAAATCCAGGGACAGACTCTACTTTTCACCAACTCACTAGTGAAAATCTATCTGTTTACTGTTGCGCACAGAATTTTTTCCTAAGACTGTGTGTAATTAATCGGTATGAATTGTACACTTTAAATTTTTTGTGATCTAAGGCAGATAACCTTTGTTAAACAATGGGTACATTTTACTATGGGGGTTACTTTCTCTTGTTGGTTGACTCGTTGGTTATCTTATCTTGTGTCTTGACTCGCTGATTCATTTATTCGATCGATGTCTCCTTATACGGTAGTATCAGTCAATAATTTCTTGGAATGGTTGAAACTAGGGTTGAGTTTTATTCCCATGTCCATATAAGGCGTGATTTCTGAACATAGCTTTGTTGAAATGATTCCTTCATCGTTTCGTTGTGAGTGTTAGTCATATGTATGCGTTCTGCGCATGTCTAAACTTTAAGAAAGTTAGAATCGTCTTCCGCCCAGGGGATTCGACGAGATGTACTGAGCAGAGATAGGACGCTTCTGCGTCTGTGATTTTGTTAGGGAATTCTAAAGTCCTCCTGTGAGTTAGTTAGCTAACGAGGCTTTCCCTATATGATTCAAAACCGCCTGGAGGCGTATTTTTGTGGTGTTGATTCTGAAGAAAGGTAATACCTCCTTTATTGAACTCTATGATCTACCTAGATGTTAGACATTTTGTCGATCTCTGCTCGCTTGTGTGTTACAGAATGGAGAGGTCCTTTTACTAGGAAATTTCACCACCGGTATCTTTATACCTGAGATATATATATATATATATATATATATATATACACGGGTCGCGCTAGGCCCAGGGAACAATTATTATGTTCTAGGATTTTCGCTACGCCAGCGATTGCACCTATGTCGAGGGTTAGACTTAGGGATGCTATAAAGGTCAGCTTGACCTGTACTCTTGAAATGCTATTCTCGTGTGGACAATAATAGACTTATCTTGTACATCGGATCTGCCAGCGTCAGAGGAGTATTGATTATTATTTAATGAACATTGATGATATGCAGCTGACACAGTTGCAGGATTTTGATGCAGATTCATGAAGAAGCTTTAGAATGCTGAATACATTGAACTATTGATATCTATGATTTATGTAACATTATCTGTGCTTGGGGCGTCCAAATAAATGATGAAAACGTCCGCAGCAGTTTCGCACTTTTATGACTTCCACGTCATACCTCATGTTTTTGTAGATCTGTGAAGTTTCATCCCATCTACACCCACAACAACAACAACAAACCAGACAAGACACCTTGCACTTCAGTCTATTACTTACCTGGTGTCGATAGGGGTGGTACCATACATTTGGCTACATTTTAGCAACGATTTGGACATACTACTGCAACGTTCATAGTGGCCAGTAAGCATCACCAAATCCACCCTTATCATTTTATGGTGGCCAGTTTTGGTCTGATCATTTTATGGTGGCCAATAGCTGGGTTCAACTGGTTCCAGCACTCACGGGGGTCAACAAACCCATTCATTCTACAAGATGCAAGTTCGTGAACGATACTTCCTGCACGATACAACATCTACAATGACGTATAGCATGTCCGCTATATTGTGAAAGTACCCGGCGCTGCCCGACAGTTTATCGATTTCATGGCTTTCAGAAGGTTCGTGCCGATTGAAGCGATTTACTAATACTGCAGTTAGAGGGTCAAGTTTCGAGCATTGTAAGGAAGAAGGACAAGTGCCGAAACAACATTTCCAGTATCAGAAGCTCATTTCCTGCGTCATGGCTATTTATGGGAGCAGTTGTCGATCAACGTTGGATCATTTATCCTCAGAATGCTGATCGCAACCTGTTCTGCACCGTGCTGACGTTTGGACATATAGAAGTTAAGTGGCCTGTTTTGTTTGTGAACTGTGCCCTTATATTCTAACTGAGCCTTCTATACTTTCACACTTTTTGCTACATGTTACATGTATATGTTATATGTTATTTGTTATATTTATAAGTTTATATTTCAGCGGGCTGGTTGGGTAGGTGACTATCATAAGAGATACCACGTCATAGAGGTCTTATGATAGCGTTCTGATAGGAGCAATTTTCTTAATTGAAAATTTGCATGCAACATCTGTTGCTATTTTTGTTAGTTGTGATGACATGTGCAGTTTTGTTTTCGGTATTTTTTCGCATTCTTTAGTTTAGTTTTGATTTGTTCGTATTTGTAGGTCTCCTCTTTTCTATTATTCAGTTCTTTACACCATTTTTGTTTATACATTGTGACGTCATTTGTTTGTTTACATTTTTCGCATTTGTCATCACATTCTTTGTGATATTTTCTTTTAGTTTTCGCTGTTTATTTAGTTGACTTTTGCGAATGTTTTCGTATTGTCTTTGATCTTTGTTATTGTTTACATTGTCTTCGATCTTTGTTATTGTTTACATAGTTCTTGCATAGTTAGCTTTCACTATTGTTACATATTTGCTCATGCACTATTGTTTGTATAGTGCACTTATCATAACTAACTGGTCGATTTACTCATGCACTATTACCTATGTAGTGCAGTTATGATAAATAACTGATGGATTTGTGTTTATGCACTAATTTGTGTAGTGCCCTGATGATTAAGAAGTGACTGGTGATATTATTATACATTTAATAATACAAGTTCTTTGTCAAAGGCTTGTTTCCCACAGAGATTGGGATAAACATTGTGATTATACAAGTACTTTATTTAAGTCTTGTTACTATTAAGGTTGAAATAAGATAATTAATTATTTCAGGTTTTGGACTCATAATATTAGACATCATGTCTACACTTGAGTACTTTATTGAGCAAGGGAAATCCCTTGGTAAGACAGGTGATAAATTGGAAGAATATGCGACTACTCAATATGATAAAGCATTAAAGGTGCAAGAGAAAAAAATGGAAATGGAAGCTGAACAAAAGAAATTGCAGATGCAGGTGGATGAAAGGACATTCCAAATGGAAATGGAAAAACAGAAAAGAGAAGCTGAAGCTGAGGAGAGAAGATTGGACAAAGAGGCTGAAAATAAAAGACTTGAAAAAGAGGCTGAAGAGAAACAGTTACAAAGAGAGGCTGAAGAGAAAAAGTTACAAAGAGAGGCTGAAGAGAAAAAGTTACAAAGAGAGGCTGATGAGAGAAAAGCAAAAATGGAGCATGAAGAAAAACTCTTAGCTTTGGAGTTAGAAAAGTTGAAATTGTTGAACACTGGTAATGCTAATGATGCAAATAGGGTGTCAGATAAGTTCAATGCAAGTACTTTTAAGATTAAACTACCTTTATTCAATGCTTCCAGTGACGATATAACGTTTTATCTGGATAGATTCGAACGTGCATGTAAAACACATAACATAGATAAATCACTGTATGTTTATCAGTTGTCCAATTTACTTAGAGGTGATACTTTGAGTATGTTAAGTATGGTAGATAAGCCTGATAAGAACAATTATGATTTTATTAGGGCAGTCTTGTTAAAGAAGTACCAACTTAACGAAGACGGCTATCGTCTTCAATTTAAAAATATGTTGCCAGATACTGGAGTTGAATTCTCTGAATTCATTTCAAAGATACGTTTTACTTTTTCACGATGGGTTGAGCTGTCTAAGACAGAACATACATATGAAGCACTTATGGACTTACTACTTAGAGACAAGGTTATGTCTTCTGTCAATGAAGCTTTTCTTTCTTTTCTTCATGAGCGTAAGCCTAAAAACATAAAAGAAATGGAAGAATACTGTTGCCAGTATGTCACTGCACATCCTCACGTAACCATTAACAACTCTAAAGTAAAAGAAGGTCTGCCAGTTGCTTCGGCAGCACCTTATGGCCCAAATTTCATGCGTAAATTTCAGGGTAGCCAACAAAATTTTAATAAGAAGAGTAACCGTAATTATGCTCAGAATCATAGCAATCAATTTCAGGGTGATTCTTCTTCGCAGAACTGGAGACAAGCTGATACTCCATGGTATACTACTCCCAATAATTTTAGACATTTTCGCAAAGGTAGTCAGTATAGAGAAAACTATTTTTCGCGGAGACCTCAAAACCAATATAATAGAGGTTCTCAACAGTATAGAAATGGTAATGACAGTTATGGAAACTGGAATTCAAACCAGGATAACAATTACAGTAGGGAGTTTAATGATAATTGCAGAGGCAATAATGGTCGCGTTAGATCGCAACATAAAAGAAAGAGATATCAACAGGCAAACTCTGTACAGCAGGAGTCTCAGGGAGCATGTAAACAAGGTGATGATGATAAAAACTCTAGTGCTATCACACGTTCTGCCTTTGACTTTAGTAGGGCAACTAAATGTCCCCAATGCAGTATTTTGTTCGAACCGACTACCGTAACTACTTTAAGCTGTGGTCATCCTTTTCCCGCTCTTCCTGCTGCTGTTGCGCATGACGGGAGAGGTTCTCTTATACTACATAAGGGTCTTGTAAATAGTAATCCAGTCTCAGTTCTATTTGATTCTGGATGTACTACTATTGGTGTTAGGCAATCTCTTGTAAATCAATCCTGTGCTACAGGAAAGGTCATCAAATGTGTAACATTTGGTGGCACTTTGGAAAAGTATCCTACTGCCATAATACATATTTCTACTCCCTTCTTTACGGGAGATGTCCACGCGTGTCTCCTTCCAAACCCTATTGCGGACCTTATTATTGGTCGTATTCACGGAGTTAGGGAATGTACTCCACAGCAGATTGCTGTTTGGGAAGAGCAAAACATTGAAGCTACCAATGCGGTGGTCACAAGAGCACATGCTCTGGATCCACCTCAAACTTCATTAACTAATAATAATAAAGTAGATAGCCAAAATAGTAACTTGATTATTTCACGTGACTCATTTATAAAAGTGCAAGAAGAAGATCCTTCTTTACAAAAATTCTTCATTCTAGCAAAAAAAGGTGATCCAAATCAGAATACTAATAGAAAGTCTTGGATTTCTATGAAGAACGGCGTACTTGTGCGTATGGTACAAGACTCGACTACGTCCACTCATTCTCAAATTCTTGTGCCTAAGAGTATGAGATTGCAAATATTGCAACATGCTCATGACTCGCAATGTGCTGGACATATGGGTTTTTCTTGTACAAAGTCGAGGGTTCTTGCGGCTTTCTTTTGGCCATTTGTGAGCAAGGACATACGAATTTACTGTCGTTCTTGCAAAGTGTGTCAGGAGGTCAAATCGAAAGGACCACGACATGCTGCGCCTATCCAGGCTGCTGACATTCCTATTCGCCCTTTTCAGAAAATGGCAATAGATATTATCGGTCCTTTTAGGATCAAGTCGGCCAGAGGACATCAATTTATCCTTACATGTGTCGATATGTGCACACGTTGGCCAGAGGCTATACCTCTCAAGAGCATCTCCACTGCCGATATCGCAGACGCTCTTTGGCTAATATTTTCTCGCTTGGGATTCCCCGGAGAAATATTGTCAGACCATGGCACTCAACTTATATCCGACACTATGTCACAGGTAATGTCTATGCTACATATTAAAAGGTCTCTCAGCAGTATCTA
Source organism: Oreohelix idahoensis (assembly GCA_024509875.1). Classification (NCBI taxonomy): domain Eukaryota; kingdom Metazoa; phylum Mollusca; class Gastropoda; order Stylommatophora; family Oreohelicidae; genus Oreohelix; species Oreohelix idahoensis. The sequence goes on from JAMPIV010010005.1 coordinate 457,794, forward strand.
TCACCCAATGTCTAATGGGTTAGTTGAGCGTTTGAATAGGACACTAAAAACTTTACTTGGTAAGATAACTGAGGATCATCCTCAGGATTGGGACAGGGTTTTACCCGCGGCTCTCTTTGCTTATAGAGAGGTCTACAATGAACACACAGGGTTTTCTCCTTTTGAACTTGTCTTTGGTGCGCAACCGCGCGGCCCTATGTCTTTACTCCACGATCTTATCACTGCCGATAATATTAGCGATGAGACTCAATCTTCTTACGAGTATGTCATTGCTCTTAGGCAAAAGATCATTGAGGCATGCAAACTAGCAACTTCTTCATCCGAATTTGCTAAAGAACAGGCAAGGCAGTTTGCAAATAAAAATAGATGTCTACGACAACTTTGTCCAGGTGACAAAGCACTCGTTCTTCTTCCGTCAAGGGAGAACAGACTTCTTATTGCATGGAAAGGTCCGTATGCAATAGTCTCTAAAATTTCCGATGTCGACTATGTTGTCGATATTGATGGAAAGCATAAAACTTTCCACATAAATATTCTCACGGAATTACATGAAAGACCTGACTATTTGCAGCCTATTTTCCAGGCAACGGACAATTCTCCAGTACCTCATGGTCATTACTCATCCCTGTCAGTTATACAGGATGAGGAAACTACTTTTTCTGATGTCAATCTTCCACTTCCTTTGATCCCACTTCATTCAACGGAATCTTGGAAAAACGTTTCCGTTTCTCCTAATCTTTCCGCTGAGGAACATCGACAAGTTTCTTCGATGTTACAAACATTTCAGGATGTCCTTACCGACATCCCGGGACACACACATGTCATTGAACATGACATAATACTAACTGACCATAATCCTATCAGAGTCAGACCCTATCCGATACCTATCCATTTTCAGTCACAAGTCGAAAAAGAATTGGATGAAATGATACGATTGGAAATCATTGAACCATCCACTTCAGCATACTCTTCGTCTATGGTTATTGTTCGAAAGAAGGATAATAACATTCGCATTTGCGTGGATTATCGCAAATTGAACCAAGTTACGAAGTTCGATGCTGAACCTATGCCTTCATTGGAAGAGCTACTAAACAAACTTTCTAATTCTAAATTCTTTACCAAACTCGACTTATCGAAAGGTTATTGGCAAGTTCCTTTAACTGAACGAGCCAAACCTTTTACTGCTTTTTCTACACCTAGGGGTTTATTCCAATGGAATTTCATGCCTTTCGGTCTTATGAACGCCCCTGCTACATTCGTACGCATGATGCGTCGAATTCTCGCATATCGTACAGATGTCATAGCATACTTAGACGATATCTGTCTGTTCAGTGATTCCTGGGAAGATCACTATTTGGGTTTATACGAATTGCTGTCTACTCTTCGCGAGTATAACTTGACTGCAAAACCCTCTAAAGCCTTTATAGGATTTAGTGAGATTTCTTTCCTGGGTCATCGTGTTGGTCATGGTCTTTTAAAGACAGAGGACCACAATGTTTCAAAAATACTTAACATTTCTGTCCCTAAGACGAAAAAACAAGTGCGTAGTCTCTTAGGTTTGATACAATTTTACGGACGATTCATTCCGAATCTGTCCTCCATTATGGCACCTCTTTCTACTTTATTGAAGAAAGGATCGCCTAATCTGATCCGCTGGTCTCAAGAATGTCAATCCTCATTGGACCAGATTAAAACTCTATTTTCATCTCCACCTATCCTTAGGTTACCTACTATAGAGAAGACTTTTGTTCTTCGAAGTGACGCCTCGTCCACTGGGATTGGGGCAGCACTAATGCAGGAGTATTCAGATACTCTGCATCCGGTGATGTATATCTCTAGGAAATTAAATGCTGCAGAGAGGAATTACTCGGTTTTAGACCGTGAATTATTGGCTATGGTTTGGTCAATTCTCAAGTTGCAAAGATTCCTTCTAGGCGCACATTTCATTGTGGAAACTGACCAGAAAGCGCTTACTGCTATTCAGAGCAAAAACTTGAAGAGCTCGAGGTCCACTCGATATGCCATAGCTCTTCAACCCTTTCATTTCACGGTGCGAGCTATCCGTGGTTCGGATAATGTGATGGCAGACATTCTGTCTAGATGCCCACATGATTCCACTTAATTCTTCTGTCATATATATTCCCTGTTAAACGTCGAGATCTATAACAGTTCTCTACTATAAGGATATATTAGCACATATGTGCTCATTTTGGGAATTTATAGCATTGTAATTGCCTTGTTCTGTTACTGATTTTGGTATAACGAAAGAAGGTTTAGTTAGCAATATACGGGCCAAAAGCTCACATGGCCACAATTTATATATTATATTTTGATTACTGTATTAAGAAATTTAGCATATACCATAAAGATCTGTGTTATTGATATTTTCGCAGCACATCATTGACGTCTGCGAGAGTATGGACATTATGTCAACCATGAAGTATGTCAAGTTCTTACCTGCGGGGGAACGATTATATCCATGTCTAAGAGGAACATCTGATTTATTAGTATTGATTAGTAATACATTGTATGATTGTATAATGTATTTTTTGTTTCAAATGTGTAGTTAATTACACTTCATACTATGATAACATATTTGTATTTATGTCAGTATAATTTTGCTTACATTATGATGTTGCCATCATGTGGCGTATGTTGGTGGCACCTCCCTGGAATATACGTGTACACTTAGGGAAATTTTTTCTCTAAGAATCTGAGATATAATCTCAGCTAACGCTCCATGCGTCGAGCTAGCCTCATATTAGGCATTATATCCGCGCATCATACGTGCGTTACGAGCCTGTTATTTCTGGCTCTTGGATTTAAAAAAAAAATGTTTCATTTTTTTTCCGGGGGGGTGCGGTAATGTTGCGCACAGAATTTTTTTCTAAGACTGTGTGTAATTAATCGGTATGAATTGTACACTTTAAATTTTTTGTGATCTAAGGCAGATAACCTTTGTTAAACAATGGGTACATTTTACTATGCGGGTTACTTTCTCTTGTTGGTTGACTCGTTGGTTATCTTATCTTGTGTCTTGACTCGCTGATTCATTTATTCGAACGATGTCTCGTTATACGGTAGTATCAGTCAATAATTTCTTGGAATGATTGAAACTAGGGTTGAGTTTTATTCCCATGTCCATATAAGGCATGATTTCTGAACATAGCTTTGTTGAAATGGTTCCTTCATCGTTTCGTTGTGAGTGTTAGTCAGATGTATGCGTTCTGCGCATGTCTAAACTTTAAGAAAGTTAGAATCGTCTTCCGCCCAGGGGATTCGACGAGATGTACTGAGCAGAGATAGGACGCTTCTGCGTCTGTGATTTTGTTAGGGAATTCTAAAGTCCTCCTGTGAGTTAGTTAGCTAACGAGGCTTTCCCTATATGATTCAAAACCGCCTGGAGGCGTATTTTTTGTGGTGTTGATTCTGAAGAAAGGTAATACCTCCTTTATTGAACTCTATGATTTACCTAGATGTTAGACATTTTGTCGATCTCTGCTCGCTTGTGTGTTACAGAATGGAGAGGTCCTTTTACTAGGAAATTTCACCACCGGTATCTTTATACCTGAGATATATATATATATATATACACGGGTCGCTCTAGGCCCAGGGAACAATTATTATGTTCTAGGATTTTCGCTACGCCAGCGATTGCACCTATGTCGAGGGTTAGACTTAGGGATGCTATAAAGGTCAGCTTGACCTGTACTCCTGAAATGCTATTCTCGTGTGGACAATAATAGACTTATCTTGTACATCTGATCTGCCAGCGTCAGAGGAGTATTGATTATTATTTAATGAACATTGATGATATGCAGCTGACACAGTTGCAGGATTTTGATGCAGATTCATGAAGAAGCTTTAGAATGCTGAATACATTGAACTATTGATGTCTGTGATTTATGTAACATTATCTGTGCTTGGGGCGTCCAAATAAATGATGGAAACGTCCGCAGCAGTTTCGCACTTTTATGACTTCCACGTCATACCTCATGTTTTTGTAGATCTGTGAAGTTTCATCCCATCTACACCCACAACAACAACAACAAACCAGACAAGACACCTTGCACTTCAGTCTATTACTTACCTGGTGTCGATAGGGGTGGTACCATACATTTGGCTACATTTTAGCAACGATTTGGACATACTACTGCAACGTTCATAGTGGCCAGTAAGCATCACCAAATCCACCCTTATCATTTACCTTATCTTGCACTGACTCATCACCTTTATCAGTTCTATTCAGACGGGACCTAACATTGTTCTTAATCACTTATCGGAAATTTACGACACTACCAAAGAAACTTAGGCCTTCGACAAGCCTATGCCAGGTTTTCCTGTCTTGTGCCATCAGTTCAAGATTGTTACATGTCTGTCCTTCAGTTCTCTTTTCTACGTGTTTATTGGTCTCATTCTACGTCTTTTACTATGAGGTTTCCTGAACAAGGACTGCCTTGTAGCGTTTTCATCAGGCTTTCTAAATGTGTCCTGTTTATCTCCAGTGTCTTCTTCTCATCTCATTTTCCACTGACAATTGTCTGGCTCTTGTCATCAGTTTCACATTAGTGATCACGTCATGTCATTTCTCTCTTTCTTTTCTACTCAAGCACCTATTAGAACATTGCATGATTAGTTAAATAGATGAACACCCGTGGAATGTTGCAACGTGAACAGATTGAGGTATGCTGAAGGCATCATAGGAGTAGCAGAAAACAAGAGATTTCAGAAAATGTTAGATATGGTGGAAAAAGAAAGTCCAGAAACAGAATTCAGATTCTCTAGTGAGATTATGAATAGTATCTGCCAAGTTAAAACAGCATACCATAATTTTAGGAACATCCTGTGCAATAAAGTTATGATCTGAACGCAAGAAAAACATTTGATTCTGGCGTGTTATAGTAAGCCAAAACTATTGTATGGAAATGAAGTTTCAACAATGAGCAAAAACGTGCAAAACTCATTGGAGGAAACTGAGATTTGGTTTCACAGAAGAATGTTAATAATCCTATGGTCGCTGAGATAACTAATAAAGAATGCTTGAGAAGAGTTAATGAACATAGAAATATAATTACAAATTTAATGAAACGCCGCTCAACCTTCATTGGACACGTGATGAGAAGAGGAGCATCGATCACATTGTGACCACGGGAAAGACAGAGGGTCAGAGAAGTAGAGGAGGACATACAGCAAAGATAAGGTTAGCTTGACACTAAGATAAGGTTAGCTTGATACTAAGATAAGGTTAGCTTGACACTAAGATAAGATAATAGATCAACAAGGAAACAGATAGAGAGCATCCAAAATTGAAATCTATCGAGGAGCTGTTACGTACATTTATTACCTACGGGGGTAGTCTTCGGTCCTGCCAAATGTACGCACCAGTTTTATATAGTTATATTATTTGGGCGTTCGATTGATTCACGCACTGACGTGCACAATGCAGGGTGAGTTGCTTTGGACGCACGTGTAACCTAGTTGAGTAGTTTCTGACGTCATGTAAGGGGCAGCTCGGACCATATTTATGTCCGCTGTGTTATCCCTTGATTTTTGGCAAATGTGAAGTAGCCATCAGTTGTATTCGTATCTATTGATCTTCATGGCGAAGTCAATAGTGGAAGTATAAAGTAAGTGTCGCCCCATTTCTTATGGCATGTTTATTTATGTACATTAAAGTATCAGGCCGCTCCTATTAATGGTCTAGCGGGAATTCATCGTAGATGACATTCCTAGAATTGGACACACGGAGTCGATAGCCTTTGAATCTTTTCGTAGAGGGAGAATACCTACAAGAAATCAAGTTAATGAATTTATATGTTTCACATGTTTAATATGCTGTTACTACAATGCCAGAAGCGTGGCATAGAATGGGAGAGGTTAGTCAACTGGAATCTCTAACCTGTTCGTATTATCATGTATGACTTTGTTTGAAAACTATATACTATATATAACGGGATGTATGGAGAAAGTCTGGGATTGTGAAGTATGATATGGAAGAATTTTATCCTGGAGTATGAATACGTTACCATGATGGACGTCCTTGAAGGAAGGTCAATGGACTTGAATGAGCGGAATATTATATGGTAACAGTTTTGTGATCCTCAGTCACTTGAGTCAGAGGACTTTATTAGTAGAGAATCTTCAGGAACTTTAAAAGTAATTATCAACATGTTGACGTATGATTTCTGCGCCTGTGACGATGTTAGTCTTGTCCACTCCGTATGTGCTGTGTTGAATAAAATCTATGTACAGTCACCACCGACTTCTGTGCTGCCAGTACTTGCCCAGTTCACCCAGTTCAATACTACTTGTTGAAGTTCGTTTGAAGAATATTGCTGACATTCGTTCATTTTAACCATTCGCGTTTTAAGCTACCACTTCACCAGTATAAACTGAACTCAACGATAAAACGGAGTCAACAGGGACATTATCACCTACGCCTGGAGACGCAGAAACTGACTTGACATATTGATTCTATCAACTCTGGTTGAGAGCCTCCACTCTTCGAACGTGAAAATGGAGACGTCCCAGGTTTTAAAAGCCAGCCCCAATAAATTTTAACAGGATTTAGAAAAGCCTACGTTTTAAGCTGTCTTTCCTCTGCTCCGTCAGTGTTGCTAATTTGACATTGCACTTTGTTATTTGTATTTTGTTGTAATTTTTTGTTTGACGTGTTATCTTCGTCAAGATGTCTTGTGTCTGGCACACTATTAGAAACGGTCTACTGCTGGGAACTTTCAATTCTTCATTACTTGTAAAAACGCAATTCAGAGATGTGATAGGCTCAGCCATTTGGTTCATTCTTTGTCGGAGGACAGTTCCCGTGGGGTCTCTCGCAAAACATTGGATGAATATGACAACTACAAACTTTGGCATGTCATATAAGGTGACTAATATGAGATTGCGCGTCTGGCTAGCGCATCCGTCATGAAAAACAAATTGCAACATAAACTATCGCTGTACGTGCATGTGAATTCTTGTTCAGGCTTCTTGACAGGGGACCAGTTGTAATGGTGGCTCCAGGCTCTGTAAGGAGTGTCGAGGAAAATGATGATGGCGATGATGATGCTGCTGATAATGCGGATGATGATGATGATGATCATTATAAGTAATGTGGCGAGATGGACGTTGAATAAAATATTAGAAAGTAGTTCCCAGAAATGGAGAAGAGAGCTGGTGATCCAGAGGTAGGGAATGCTCAAGACAAGTCAGGTAGTTAACTGCACAGTTCTCGATTAAAGCTGATATGTAAGTTACTTCTAACCACACCTATCCTGTGCTCCAGGGGTGTTATATAAATATGTGAATGTAATATATGTGAATTTAAATATTTGTAATGATGTATAGTTGTTGTTGTTGTTGTTTAACTATGGCTGCTGAGCTTCTCGCTCTTTTGCACTCACTACTGTGGCCGTATGACCTATCACCATAGCATTTATTCGTGCTAGTAACCAGTTATAATAAAACATAAGAAATTACTATTAACTACTATAGACAATAAACAGAGCAGTTACGACATTTCGTAGTTAACCAAAATACGAGTTACATTGAGTATAGGATGACATAAAAACGAAACTAAATATATGTCACACTGGGCTGCCCAACGCTATCTTTGGCGCGAGTTGCCTAGCAAAGAGTGACGCAAATAGGAAAAGCCTTACTCCCTGTACAGATCGCTTGATAGAATAACCAATAAATAAATTAATAAAATATTCATTTATCCAATAAAAGGGTAGCAAGTTCGGGCACTACTCGAAGACGCCAAGATATATTATTTTGGTAGTCAGTTGTAAAAATGAGCCCTTGCATATAGGATGTGATATTTACTTTGCGTGGGTAGCAACCTGGCGCTCCCCCAGTCTGTCACAAAAGTTCTAGGCTCCTACGTTGTGATATACAACAGAACGCATCAGTGTATTTCATTATTCTTCAAGAAATTTGCAGACGCAAGAAGAAACTATTTTTCTCTTTATGAGAAAATCTGTATGAAACAGATTTTTTAACTTGTGGTTATACAAGTAAGTACAGGCAGTACGAACTTTAATTCTATTTCAGCTAGTAGTAAAAGAATACTGTGTTATGCAAAGAAGCAAAAGAAACCAGAAATTGTAGAACTAAAACTAGTAGAGGCTCCCCAATAAAAGACGCCATATACTAAAGAAACTTCTTATAAGAAAATTGAGTAAAACACAAATACTGATGAATATTTTAAGTCCATGTTGGATTGAAATGAGGAAAGGACAAGTTATAATGCATGCAGCATATTCACCATTGAAACCTTTGTAACTGATTGACCTCTGATTGTACAATTTTGTCGTTGATGTTCAAAAGTTCAACTGTTTAATAAACTTTGAGAATTACCTACATCCTTACTGAAGATCATTTACTGTTGAACAAACTTACATTGTTGTGGATGTACTGAACATTATATTGCATTACCTATCATCACCAATAACTCTCACAAATATCACCAACTCAAGAGAAACGAACTAACCTGGGTACAAATTAACATAAGCCAAGGAAACACTATCTCTGGCGGACTTTAAACCAGTAAATCACTTACTTGGATAACACAATAAACAATCACCACTACTGGTGCATTTAAAACTCAGATCAAATAATCTCTTTAACCTGACTGCCACACTACCAAGTCAAAGACTCCTTGCATTATCTACATTGTATATCTAAGCATTTTCTGTGGCTTTTCTGCCAATCCGAAATGTGCTGAGTTGAAGTCATTAGCTCCAGTTTCTCCAGCTTGGCTTGCATTTAAAGCATCGTCACATCTGATTCCAAGCTAGGAGTAAGAAGCGCTTGGCATACTGTGCATTCCCCGCCATCCAAGGGGGGTTTACAACTATGCAGCTCTAAAATACTGTGCTCTGGTTCTGGGCTCTCCTTAGGAATTGTCACTTTCTGCACAGAGCCACTTCTCAGCCCCCCCCCCCCCCTCACCCTTGCCTACCACTGGGTCCATAGTGATATTCGCTTGCATGCAGTCAACCAGGTCAAAGCCAAAGAATTACGTCTGAGGCTCGAAGTGACTTCTCCAAGCTTAGTGTGCAATGCTGGGTTCTCAACAAGTTTCACCACAGGGGGAATACCTGGAAGTGTGTGGATGATTTCAAAAGTAAATGGGGGTGTAATTAACCTCACACACAGAGGTTCACTTCCACATAAGTATATTGTAGCATTGTGCATAGCTGGTGGTCATATAAATCATTTTTATCACGTAGTTGGCTCGAGTGTCTTGGTTTTTCTTTTCACGTTAATTTGTGCTTAACTTGCTTCACACGTTGTAGTAACTGACTCGTTAAAACATCTTGACAAGGATACGTTATGCTTTTGCCACGTTTAGTGTTGGTCCGCTGTTAAACAGTTCACAATTTCCCAAATTATGTCACGTTTTTCACCAGTAGTTGAACCTGCAAAATATGACCATGTAATGGTATCTGTAGTTTATCACCAAGACGTCCCTCTGCTGCTGACTGGCCACTGTTGATAAGACTGCTCATTTCGACAACACTGTCTTGGGGTTGTGGTTAAGTCCGTCAAAAGGGGTATATTGTACAACCTTACAATACATTTACAAATTTTAACATCAATTAAAGATATTTTCCAAATCCAGTCATTATAACTCCCCTTTAACTTAGCGCTATGCCAAAGTTAGCAAAATGGTTTCCCTTACAATACATCGACAAAATGTTCCGAAATAAAAGAAAACAAATAAAAAGAGATGATAAACTCTTTGAGCACAGCACCCAAAAGCAAAACCCTAAAAAGGACGGTAAGCTTTCATTGCAGTAGTTGGTCCGTCCTAACAAGGACTTCTAGCTGAGCTAATGCTGTCCAGGATTGAGGTTATATAGTGGTGGAAGCTATCTTCCTTCGATCACAAGACTAGCTATAGACATAAGGATTTATGTTAAGTATAACATTGATTTTAACTATTTACCAGTTTTAAATGTACATTAATTCCCTAATATATTTTGTAAGCTTATAGATCATACCGTTAGACACAGTGATACGTCGAATTATGCGGCTGTTAGAAGCTTCGATCTACAAATCACTCACAATAGCGATCAGTTGTGGCTTCTTCTCAGTTATATTGTTGTGTTGTGGGTTAAGACTTCTAACTATAAGAGTCAGCTCTCTGGACATCTTCTCAGCTTTGTCAGATCTTGAAGTGGTTTCGGGAAGCAAGGAACTGTGTCTGGGACGGGGCTTTTATACGTGATGTCAGGTCCAACACTTGCTTTCTCAGAGGTCCGCGCCTGAGCACTTTTCCTCTTGTAAACGTTCAGGGGATTTCAATGATGTTGTGCGAACTTACCGACAATATCATAATTTCCTCTCAAATACCAAAGCTATCGATTCCTCACTGCTATAATTACATGTATTTGTAGTTGCTGCTGACATCCCCAAACAATTATCCTGTTCGGGGTATTAACCATGAAGTTATAGCAGAATTTATGTTGTGCAATTCATAATGTAACATAAAAACACTAGTCTACGTGGCAATTCCAGAGTGTCTTGCCCTTGTTATGACAAATAACCTGCTACAATATCTTTCTCAAGGGAAAGCAACACTGAACTTCCCTTAGTTTCATCACAGTAATTCGACAGACTAAACATAAGTATACTTGTCTTTTTTTTCCTTATCTATTCCTTCCGGCTACGGCTTGTTAGGTATGTTCACCGAGGATCCGCGTTATTTTCTTCGTTTAAGCGTTGTATTCACTGTTTTTCTTTACCTATTATATAATGACGTGTTACGTTTATTTTCTTCACAATTTCACATAGTTTTTTTCCCTGTAATTTATTTCGTTTATTATTTTGAACTTTTGTTAGTCTGCTATCTTTCTCAATGACATTGTCTTGCATGGCCTGTAATGTCTCTTCCAGCACGGAGCCGCCGTAAAGAAAATATCTCTGAAACACAACATGTAGATTTTCTCAGATTCTAATTTTTAAACCACACTCATTCTGTTAAAAATTATGATTAAGTTTGTTCCGGCAATGTTATAAAAGCTAACGTTAACAATTAACATTTCCTGTAATGACCAAAGAGCCAATTTTTCCTATCACTCCTTTTCTGATGTTACTGTCACGTTTTAACTGTTAACTTTTGCTGTGCTGTCATTCCGTTGCTGATAACTGTTCTTACATGTCATGACAACTTAGTGTTCCTGTCTCGTCATTTAATTTAACGTTTTGAACACGCCATAACAACTAACTGTTACTGTCACGTCACTAAATTTAATGTTTCGTCTCGTGGTAACTACTAACTGTAGTTAAAGTTAACGTTTTGGTCACTTTATAACAGCTAACTGTTCCTGTCACGCCATTAAAGCTAACATTCCTGTTACTCATACCAACAAACTGGTCATGTTTCGTAATTAAAAATAAAGCTTTGGTCACGCCATAACAACAAACTGTCCCTGTCACGCTATTTAAAGTTAAGATTTCGATCAGTTTTAGTACGTTTTAGAGATTAACAACATAGTCACAAGAAACAGGAGGGGAAAAAAAGTGATTTAAAAAATTGACTTATCCATGGCACCTATAAAATAAAACTAAATTATTGATCAGGCCTATTTTTGACAATCAGTTTCCATGAGTCTGTGTCTAAAGCTATACTTTTAAAATGTCTCGCACATATGCTCTTTATATGACAGTTTTAAACAGAAATCTGAGGAGAGTGGACTACCATCAGTTGATCTATTCCTTCCACTTATCCCCCATTGTGATCCACCCTGTTTAACCTAATTGTCGCTGTCAATTTATTTTCCGTTTTGTGTTATATTCATATACCTATTGTCATTTGCAATTGATTCCTGTTGGCGGTGACAATTTATATCAGAATTTGTTGTTTGTTTAGTTTTCTTACAGGCAGTTGTCACGTTATGAGGAAGTGATAAAATTACCCATAATTTTTACCGGTTTTGCGCGCTCGTAGAATATTGTTTAAGCTGTAACTTCCACGTGTTCTACCCGTACAGCCTCTCTGTCTCACTACATTAACGTATAATGTTTATAGTCTGTAACTTATAAGTGTTCTATCCGTTTAGAACAGTCCACTCTGTCTCACTACATTAACGTAAAATGTTTAACCTACCTGTAATATTGATGTACTATATAATTACAGTGGCAGTGCTGTGTTTTCATTACACTGACTGTAGTACTTACTCTGTACATTTCCCTTGCTATATCAGTGCACGAAGACGTCAGGTTTTGTATTTAATTGTTAACATTGTTATCAGTTAAAATGAATAAAGTCCCACGCAGTTCTCGGGGAGGGGGGGGGGGGGGGGGTCGTCATTCATGAGACAAAGAAAATGACCTCTGCTCCCTCAGGCATGTGGTACAAGGCCACTAATGAGAGGTTATGCCTGGTGATGACAGCCTCATCATGTAAACACATTGTTACATAAACAACTGCTATAAAAAAATAGCACGTTTCACTAGCTTTGCCCAACTTCAAAATGCTATATCTCAGCGAATATATAACGCATATAAGTGAAATTTTGTGTGTGAATTTGAAATGGTATAGACCCTATGAATTAAATTTTTCATTAAAATGCGGTCATTGGTTTCAATTTTCGTTTCTTTGCGATATAATATAAAATCCTACTTGCCAACACACATCACACGCACACATATTGAAATGTCTACAGTAAATTATACGACCTCATTTGCACATTTTTGGTTTATCAAGCAATTGGCATGATTTTTGAGTGAAATTGCGTGAAATCGCACTTCTTGAACATAAAACAGTTTATATCCGGTGCAACGCACACATTGTCAATCAGAGGTGTGTCTACAAAAAATATTGTGTGGTTAAGAAGGAAAAATGAGTCTGCGAGTACATTTTATGACATTACAGCAAATCACAAATAGGATTTTTAAGTATTTCTGCAATGAAGCTACTCGAGGAAAACTATATCATTCTATTTCAAACCCACAAAAGAGGACTATTCACGCCTTGGGGATAAGCAAACGATCATTGCACCACTGGATAGCGACATCTGAAATGTCTAATTCCAGTGTTTTACACACGAAAATTAGGCCAAGAGTGGTGGATAATTTTGACAGAGAATTGATCCGCAGAGAAATTTGCAATATGTTTCACAATAATGAGGCAATGACTTTAAGGAAATTGAAAATTTGGTTAAGAAAGAATAATGACATTGATATTTCCAAATCTACGCTATGGAGGACTATTAGGAGTTTGGGATTCACTTTTAGAAAATATGTTGGTGGTAGAAACCTCATTTGTGAGAAGCCTCATATAGTTGCAATGAGAAGCAAATATTTACGCGAGGTCAGAGAAATGAAAAGAGATTGTTATGATTTTGTGTATTTAGATGAAACTTGGATCAATGCGCACCACAGTAATGAACGAGAATGGCAATCATCTGATGGAACAACTAAGAGGCTAGTACCAAGCAGCAAAGGACAGCGCCTAATAATTGCACATCCAGGAAGCAGCCATCATGGGCTTCTAAATAATACTGAACTCATATTTGTTTCAAAATCCACAGATAATAGGGATTACCATGCAGAGATGAATGGCAAGATATTTCAAGATTGGATTGTGAATCATGTACTTCCTTCCTTGGATAGACCGTGGTGTTTGATAATGGACAATGACTCATATCACAACGTTGTAGCACCAGAAGATAAAGTTTCTAATTCACCAAGTATTAAAGATGTAATAAAGATTTGGCTGACCATAAACAACATTCCATTCAACGAAATGTCCATGAACCTGAATTACTTGGAATTGTAAAAAAAGACACAGCATACAAAGATATTTCACATAGAAAAGGCAATCCATGAACATGGTCACAGATGTTTAAGATTACCTCCTTACCATTCTCACTTAAACCCAATAGAATTAGTATGGGCTAAAATTAAGGAACAGGTAGCAACAGAAAATAGAACATTCAAATTAAAAGATGTTGAAATACTTATAAAAGCCGCCATCTCCAATATAGCCAGGGATTATTGGAAGAAAAGTGAGAACCATGTGTTACAAGAGGAAGAGGAATATTGGAAGAATGATGGTTTGTCCTTCACTCAGCCGAGATTGATTTTCAATTTCTCAGAGACATCTGATTATGATTCGGATGAAGTTTAATTTCTTTAAAGATGACCTTACCGTTATTTACAAGCACATTAGAGGAGCAACGTTCCATTATGATGTTTATGAACCGCAAAGAGATGATACCCATTGAAATAATTAGATCAAGGAAGGTCCAGTATGGTAGCGCATTAAATGTCAATGACAAACAATGTCACGAGTATCTCGCATGCAGATCATTTAAGAAATCATCTTCAACACGTATTCAATTGCAAACGTGATGGCCACATTATTGTAATAGTAGACACGCCTCTGCCTAATCAATTCACAGAATCTGTGCATGAAGTGGTAAAATTTCTTTTCTCGATACACAATAATTAGTATGCCAACAAAGATCAAAGGATTTCATCCGTTTATGGGAACTGGACTAGATGCACAGATATAAAGTATATATTTGTTGGGTCTAACCCAATATAACATCGTATGCAAAAAATGGCATTAATACGTTAGACGGTTAATCAGATAATTACATTTGTTTGAGGGCAAAGCTAGTGAAACGTGCTATAGTACAATCTTCTTGCACGTGAGACAACTGCTACAATAGCGTGCAGATGTTTAGTACAATCTTCCTGCACGTGGGACAACTGCTACAATAGCGTGCAGATGTTTAGTACAATCTTCCTGCACGTGAGACAACTGCTACAACAGCGCACATATATTAAGTACAATCTTCCTGCACGTGGGACAACTGCTACAACAGCGTGCAGATGTTTAGTACAATCTTCCCGCACGTGAAACAACTGCTACAACAGCGCACATATATTAAGTACATACTTCCTGCACGTGAAACAACTGCTACAACAGCGTGCAGATGTTTAGTACAATCTTCCTGCACGTGAAACAACTGCTACAACAAAGCACATATATTAAGTACAATCTTCCTGCACGTGAAACAACTGCTACAACAGCGTACAGATGGTTAGCACCATCTTCCTGCACGTAAAAAAACTGCTACAACAGCGTACAGATGGTTAGTACAATCTTCCTGAACGTGAAACAATTGCTACAACATCGTACACATATTAAGTACAATCTTCCTGCACGTGAGACAACTGCAACAATAGCGTGCAGATGTTTAGTACAATCTTCCTGCACGTGAGACAACTGCTAAAACAGCGTGCAGATGTTTAGTACAATCTTCCTACAGGTGGGGCAACTGCTAAAACAGTGTACATTTGTTTAGTACAATCTTCCTGCACGTGAAACAACTGCTACAACAGCGTGCTGATGTTTAGCACAATCTTCCTGCACGTGAAACAACTGCTACAACTGCGTGCAGATGTTTAGCACAATCTTCCTGCACGTGAAACAACTGCTACAACAGCGTGCAGATGTTTAGCACAATCTTCCTGCACGTGAAACAACTGCTACAACAGCGCACATATATTAAGTACAATCTTCCTGCACGTGGGACAACTGCTACAACAGCGTGCATATGTTTAGTACAATCTTCCTGCACGTGAAACAACTGCTACAACAGCGTACAGATGGTTAGCGCAATCTTCCTGCACGTGAAACAACTGCTAAAACAGCGTACAGATGGTTAGTACAATCTTCCTGAACGTGAAACAATTGCTACAACATCGTACAGATATTAAGTACAATCTTCCTGCACGTGAGACAACTGCAACAATAGCGTGCAGATGTTTAGTACAATCTTCCTGCACGTGAGACAACTGCTACAACAGCGTGCAGATGTTTAGCACAATCTTCCAACAGGTGGGGCAACTGCTAAAACAGCGTACATTTGTTTAGTACAATCTTCCTGCACGTGAAACAACTGCTACAACAGCGTGCATATGTTTAGTACAATCTTCCTGCACGTGAAACAGTTGCTACAACAGCATGCAGATGTTTAGTACAATCTTCCTGCACGTGAAACAACTGCTACAACAGCGTGCAGATATTTAGTACAATCTTCGTGTACGTGAGACAACTGCTACAACAGCGTGCAGATATTTAGTACAATCTTCCTGCACGTGAGACAACTGCTACAACAGCGTGCAGATATTTAGTACAATCTTCCTGTACGTGAGACAACTGCTACAACAGCGTGCATATATTTAGTACAATCTTCCTGTACGTCAGACAACTGCTACAACAGCGTGCAGATATTTAGTACAATCTTCCTGTACGTGAGACAACTGCTACAACAGCGTGCAGATATTTAGTGCAATCTTCCTGCACGTGAGACAACTGCTACAACAGCGTGCAGATATTTAGTGCAATCTTCTTGCACGTGAGACAACTGCTACAACAGCGTGCAGATATTTAGTACAATCTTCCTGCACGTGAGACAACTGCTACAACAGCGTGCAGATATTTAGTGCAATCTTCCTGCACGTGAGACAACTGCTACAACAGCGTGCAGATATTTAGTGCAATCTTCCTGCACGCGAGACAACTGCTACAACAGCGTGCAGATATTTAGTGCAATCTTCCTGCACGTGAGACAACTGCTACAACAGCGTGCAGATATTTAGTGCAATCTTCCTGCACGTGAGACAACTGCTACAACAGCGTGCAGATATTTAGTGCAATCGTCCTGCACGTGAGACAACTGCTACAACAGCGTGCAGATATTTAGTGCAATCTTCCTGCACGTGAGACAACTGCCACAACAGCGTGCAGATATTTAGTGCAATCTTCGTGCACGTGAGACACCTGCTACAACAGCGTGCAGATATTTAGTGCAATCTTCCTGCACGTGAGACAACTGCTACAACAGCGTGCAGATATTTAGTGCAATCTTCCTGCACGTGAGACAACTGCTACAACAGCGTGCAGATATTTAGTGCAATCTTCCTGCACGTGAGACAACTGCTACAACAGCGTGCAGATATTTAGTGCAATCTTCCTGCACGTGAGACAACTGTTACAACAGCGTGCAGATATTTAGTACAATCTTCCTGCACGTGAGACAACTGCTACAACAGCGTGCAGATATTTAGTACAATCTTCCTGTACGTGAGACAACTGCTACAACAGCGTGCAGATATTTAGTACAATCTTCCTGTACGTGAGACAACTGCTACAACAGCGAGCAAATATTTAGTACAATCTTCCTGTACGTAAGACAACTGCTACAACAGCGTGCAGATATTTAGTACAATCTTCATGTACGTGAGACAACTGCTACAATAGCGTGCAGATATTTAGTGCAATCTTCATGTACGTGAGACAACTGCTACAATAGCGTGCAGATATTTAGTGCAATCTTCCTGTACGTGAGACAACTGCTACAATAGCGTGCAGATATTTAGTGCAATCTTCCTGCACGTGAGACAACTGCTACAATAGCGTGCAGATATTTAGTGCAATCTTCCTGTACGTGTGACAACTGCTACAATAGCGTGCAGATATTTAGTGCAATCTTCCTGCACGTGAGACAACTGCTACAATAGCGTGCAGATATTTAGTGCAATGTTCCTGTACGTGAGACAACTGCTACAATAGCGTGCAGATATTTAGTGCAATCTTCCTGCACGTGAGACAACTGCTACAATAGCGTGCAGATATTTAGTGCAATCTTCCTGCACGTGAGACAACTGCCACAATAGCGTGCAGATATTTAGTGCAATCTTCCTGTACGTAAGACAACTGCTACAACATCGTGCAGATATTTAGTACAATCTTCCTGTACGTGAGACAACTGCTACAATAGCGTGCAGATATTTAGTGCAATCTTCCTGCACGTGAGACAACTGCTACAACAGCGTGCATATATTTAGTACAATCTTCCTGTACGTGAGACAACTGCTACAACAGCGTGCAGATATTTAGTGCAATCTTCCTGTACGTGAGACAACTGCTACAACAGCGTGCAGATATTTAGTGCAATCTTCCTGCACGTGAGACAACTGCCACAACAGCGTGCAGATATTTAGTGCAATCTTCCTGTACGTGAGACAACTGCTACAACAGCGTGCAGATATTTAGTGCAATCTTCCTGCACATGAGACAACTGCTACAACAGCGTGCAGATATTTAGTGCAATCTTCCTGCACGTGAGACAACTGCTACAATAGCGTGCAGATATTTAGTACAATCTTCCTGTACGTGAGACAACTGCTACAACAGCGTCCAGATATTTAGTGCAATCTTCCTGCACGTGAGACAACTGCTACAACAGCGTGCAGATATTTAGTGCAATCTTCCTGTACGTGAGACAACTGCTACAATAGCGTGCAGATATTTAGTGCAATCTTCCTGCAAGTGAGACAACTGCTACAACAGCGTGCAGATATTTAGTGCAATCTTCCTGTACGTGAGACAACTGCTACAATAGCGTGCAGATATTTAGTGCAATCTTCCTGCACGTGAGACAACTGCTACAACAGCGTGCATATGTTTAGTGCAATCTTACTGTACGTGAGACAACTGCTACAATAGCGTGCAGATATTTAGTACAATCTTCCTGCACGTGAGACAACTGCTACAACAGCGTGCATATATTTAGTGCAATCTTCCTGTACGTGAGACAACTGCTACAATAGCGTGCAGTTATTTAGTGCAATCTTCCTGTACGTGAGACAACTGCTACAATAGCGTGCAGATATTTAGTGCAATCTTCCTGCACGTGAGACAACTGCTACAACAGCGTGCATATATTTAGTGCAATCTTCCTGTACGTGAGACAACTGCTACAATAGCGTGCAGATATTTAGTGCAATCTTCCTGCACGTGAGACAACTGCTACAATAGCGTGCAGGTATTTAGTGCAATCTTCCTGTACGTGAGACAACTGCTACAATAGCGTGCAGATATTTAGTGCAATCTTCCTGCACGTGAGACAACTGCTACAACAGCGTGCAGATATTTAGTGCAATCTTCCTGCACGTGAGACAACTGCTACAACAGCGTGCAGATATTCAGTGCAATCTTCCTGTACGTGAGACAACTGCTACAATAGCGTCCAGATATTTAGTGCAATCTTCCTGTACGTGAGACAACTGCTACAACAGCGTGCAGATATTTAGTGCAATCTTCCTGCACGTGAGACAACTGCTACAATAGCGTGCAGATATTTAGTACAATCTTCCTGTACGTGAGACATCTGCTACAATAGCGTGCAGATGTTTAGTGCAATCTTCCTGCACGTGAGACAACTGCTACAACAGCGTGCTGATATTTAGTGCAATCTTCCTGCACGTGAGACACCTGCTACAACAGCGTGCAGATATTTAGTACAATCTTCCTGCACGTGAGACAACTGCTACAACAACGTGCATATATTTAGTACAATCTTCCTGCACGTGAGACAACTGCTACAACAGCGTGCAGATATTTAGTGCAATCTTCCTGCACGTGAGACAACTGCTACAACAGCGTGCAGATATTTAGTGCAATCTTCCTGTACGTGAGACAACTGCTACAATAGCGTGCAGATATTTAGTACAATCTTCATGTACGTGAGACAACTGCTACAATAGCGTGCAGATGTTTAGTGCAATCTTCCTGCACGTGAGACAACTGCTACAACAGCGTGCTGATATTTAGTGCAATCTTCCTGGACGTGAGACAACTGCTACAACAGCGTGCAGATATTTAGTGCAATCTTCCTGTACGTGAGACAACTGCTACAATAGCGTGCAGATATTTAGTACAATCTTTCTGTACGTGAGACAACTGCTACAATAGCTTGCAGATGTTTAGTGCAATCTTCCTGCACGTGAGACAACTGCTACAACAGCGTGCTGATATTTAGTGCAATCTTCCTGCACGTGAGACAACTGCTACAACAGCGTGTAGATATTTAGTACAATCTTGCTGCACGTGAGACAACTGCTACAATAGCGTGCCGATATTTAGTACAATCTTCCTGCACGTGAGACAACTGCAGAAATGCCCAATACACCATAATGAATGAAAAGGAAAACGAATGAATGAATGAATGAATTAATTAATTAATTAATGAACGAAAGAATGAATGAATGAATGAATGAATGAACGAAAGAATGAATGAATGAATGAACGAAAGAATGAATGAATGAATGAATGAACGAAAGAATGAATGAATGAATGAACGAAAGAATGAATGAATGAATGAACGAAAGAATGAATGAATGAATGAATGAATGAATGAATGAATGAATGAATGAATGAATGAATGAATGAATGAATGAAAGAAAGAATGAATAAATAAATGAACGAAAGAATGAATGAATGAATGAATGAATAAATGAACGAAAGAAAAACTAATGCATAAATACACGAACGAACGAACGAATGAATGAAATGTTATGGCATCAATAAATGATTGAATTAACGAATGAATTAATTAATGAATCAATGAGTCAATGAATTAATGAATGATATATCGAATGAATTAATGAATCAATCAATCAATTAAAATTAAATCAATGATACAGCAAAGCCTCCCAAAATAATGTACTCATACATACGGCCACCAGGAAATGAATATGAGCTTCACAGAAATATAGTCAGACAATAACGTTCGAGGATCTAAGGTAACAACAAATTATGATACACCACTCTCATATCTATGCACTGACGTCATTCGCAACTTTAGTGGTCACCTAACATGAGAGACAAGTGTCCAGAGAGCATGCGTCGACATATCAGGGGTCAGCTGTCCACTTGGGACCTTAAACGCTGAGTGGATTGTGATAACCCGCTCTCCTTGTGCAGTTCCGAGGGTGAGTCTGATCTATAAAAGGAAAGTACACATCACTTCCTGAGCTGGCTGATTGTAGCTGTTGCCAGCTTGGCGTGTTCCAGCATTCGTTGACCAAAACTAGCATTGTCAACTGAGACTCCAGAGATTCTCCACAGCGAGCAGATGGGGTAAAGTACTGTCATAAATTCTGCTGGCAGCCATGTTTAATTTGCTCTAAACGTAAATTGTGATGCTCTTAAAAAAATAGAAACCTTGCAAAGGGAATAATTCTTGACTGATATAAAATGTTGCGCTGTGCAGTTCCGCTCGGTGGGTGATTTGGGGGGGGGGGGGGGGGGGGGGGGGGGGGGGGGGGGGGGGGGGGAGGGGAGTATGATGAGACAAAGATTGAATAGAACTACTGCTCATGTGGGTATGTAGTAACAGACGATTAATATGAGATTCTGTATGAGTCTGGCCACCTCATCATGCAAAACGATAGCTACAGCAACCACTGATGTAAGAGAAGCTTCATCCAGGCTTCTTGGAAGAGGAGCAGCTGAAGTGGTGGCTTCGTGCTCCTTAAGGAGCGAACATGAAAATGGTGATGAATACATTGTTAGCAGCTGTCAGGATGTAACAAAGGCTGACATGATGTAACAAAGGCTGACATGATGTAACAAAGGCTGACATGATGTAACAAAGGCTGACATGTTTGATGATAAAATCATCATTATTCCATTGTACCCCGTGGAGCACAGACCTTCAATAAGCTCATTCCAAGCTTTCCCGTCCTGTGTCATCTTCTTAAGGTCGTACCATGTTTTTTCTATTTCTTTAATTTATGTTCTCCTCTCCGTGTGTTGTCATCTACATCTTCATCTCTGACCCTGAGGATTGCCGAACAATGCCTGCCGTGTAATGTTATCAACAGGTTTTCTAACTGTCTTACATATCCATCGTCAACAACTTCTGCGCGTCTACTGTGCCACTGGCATTTATCTATTTATTGTCATCAGTTCCACGTTGGTTATCTTGTCATCGGTTCCAAGTTGGTTATCTTGTCATCGGTTCCAAGTTGGTTATCTTGTCATCGGTTCCAAGTTGGTTATCTTGTCATCGGTTCCAAGTTGGTTATCTTGTCATCGGTTCCAAGTTGGTTATCTTGTCATCAGTTCCACGTTGGTTATCTTGTCGTCGGTTCCAAGTTGGTTATCTTGTCATCGGTTCCAAGTTGGTTATCTTATCATCGGTTCCACGTTGGTTATCTTGTCATCGGTTCCAAATTGGTTATCTTGTCATCGGTTCCAAGTTGGTTATCTTGTCATCGGTTCCAAGTTAGTTATCTTGTCGTCGGTTCCACATGGGTTATCTTGTCAAACTATTTCAATCGTACTATTCTAAGCAATCACCCATTTATGACAATTTGTAACTTCTTAATTGTTGCTCTTGTTAAGTTGTGTTCTCCATGTTTTAGAGCCATACATTAGCATTGACTTGTGACTGAGTCAGAAATTCTGATTTTTTTCTTTTGGTTGACTGGCGCAACCTGCTGAAGTTTTGCTGGATTAAAGTATTGTTGGTGTCGTTTTCATAGTGATGAATTGAAACGCGAATGGTTACAACGGAATAAATGTCAACAATGTTTTTTCAAACGAAAACCAACAAGTATCTTGAATTGGGTGAACTGGTCAAGTATTGGCAGCACACAAGTCGTTGGTAACTTTACATAGATTTTATTCACCAGGACACGAAGTGGACAAGACGGACATCGTCACAGGCGCAAAGATCACACGACAACATATTAATTATTGCTGCTAAAGTTCCTGAAGATTCTCTTCTAGTAAAGACCTCTGTCCATAGACTAAGGATTACAAAACTGTTACCGTACAATATCCTTCTCAGTCACGACCGTTGACCTTCTTTCAAGGACGTCTATCATGGTAACGTATACATACTCTGGGATGAACTCTTCCATATTACATTTGTTAAAATTCCCAGACGTTCATCCTACATAGCGTTGTACATCATATAATTTCACACAAAGTCATATACGATAATCCTATCAGTTAAAGGCTTTCAGTTGGCTAACCTCTCTTTACATCCGTGCCACGACTTTGGCATTGAAGCATGTACGGCATTTAAAACATGTGCATAAGGTAAACAATATAACTTCTTCTACTCGTAGGAATTCTCCGTCTACGATCCAAATCTTAAAGGCAAGCGACTCTGTAGATCCATTCTAGGAATGATAAAATTCCCGCTAGATTAGTAGTAGAGCGGCCTTTTTATGCAGCATTAAAATAAGAAGTGGGCGATAACTTACGTGACATAACTGCGATTGGCTTCGACCTGAAGACCAATACAAATCACAATAATAAATGGCTTCCTTCAACATGCCATTGGGTACACAATATAAAATTACAATCATGGACACAAGCCAGTTCCATGTTTCCACTTCAAAACCTGACGTCACAAACTACTCAACTAGGTTACACGTGCGTCCAAAGCAACACTCATTGCTTTGTGCACGTCAGTGCGTGAATCAATCGAACGCTCAAACAATATAACTACATAAAACTGGTGCGTACATTTGGCAGGACCGAAGACTACCCCCTTAGGTAATAAATGTACGTAACAGCTCCCTTATTACCTCCCCTTAAAAAAAATTAATTCTATTAATTTTTTTTCGAACTAATTACTCGAGAGAGGTGAGTCAAAACTACAACAATATTTATGACATGCATAAAATTATCATATTAAGAAAGGAATATTGACTTGAAATTAATATAACTAAATGACAGTATGCATTAAAGCACACATCCACCATCGACCTACTTTGGAACGATGTGGTAATATTCGAAGTAAAAAGAAGTTGAAAAAATGAAAATGAAGAATCAACAAAAAAGATGATAATAAAATTCAACTAAGTTTTCAAAAGAAAATCGAAACATATGATTTCAAAAAATGAAAATGAACAGCAACACTGATGATAATCAATGATAAAAGAATCAGTGAAACAGAAAATTTTGAAATACAATGTGCAAAAATGAAGCAATGCAAAATTAAACACTTTAAGAAGCAACGCACTTACTGATATCTAACACTAGTAAGTTTGACTAGTTATCTAAAAGTAAAATATCATGTAGTGGGATACGTGACTACACGTATTGCGAGACACTAATAACGTTAGTAGATGTGTGATTTATAAACAATCAAATTGATTAAATTGAATTAATCTAATTCTAGTACTTAATTACACATAAATAAATAACTAGTAATTTATTCTAAGTAATTCTAATTTCAGTCATTGTGAATATTCGTTCAGAACTATTTAGAGTCAACAAGAATATGTTCCTAATGTTCCATGCACGAAATAAGTTTACGAACACGATATGTAGTGTAATATGTTCCATAACACTAACGAATGTCTATTTGTTGCTTTTTTCCAATGTTTCCATACTAAAAAAAAATGTTACTTTAATATCACTGTTCCCGTTCTAATAAAACGTTACTTCACAAGAAATAATGTTATAATCCATATGTAAGTATGTTCTGAAAGTTATATTTATACGAATACTGCAAAACTATACATAGTCTTCACAGATGTACAATTAATGACACTGTACAAAGTTATTCATGTTTCGGTGAGGACGTTTCTCCATCTAAAAGTAGTTTAGTTTCACCAAGTTCACTAGGGCATCTTGAAAGACAGTCTGCAAATACATTCTGCACTCCAGGAATAGCTCGTATCTCAAAATGGAACGGTTGAAGAGCTATAGCGTAACGCGCTGACTTTGATGACTTAACGTTCCCTGTATTCAATGCGGTAAGAGCTTTCTGGTCAGACTCCACCACAAAGTGTGATCCGAGGAGATAACGATCCAGTTTTGTGATTGCCCAGACAAGAGCAAGGAGCTCTTTGTCTAGAACGGAGTAATTTATCTCGCTCGTTGTAAGCTTTCTGGATACGTACATAACAGGAAATAAGGTGCCTCCGTATTCCTGCATCAAAACTGCCGCGATAGCGTAGGAAGAAGCATCACTGCGAAGAACAAAGGTGAGATCTTTGTTAGGCAACTTTAAAAAAGGCTTATTTGAAAAAATTTGTTTTATATAGTCTAACGCCGTTTGGTGATCCTGCGACCACTTTATTACATTAGGTGTGCCCTTCTTCAGTAAAGACGAAAGAGGTGCAGTTATAGTAGACAAATGAGGGATGAATTTAGAATAGAACTGTATTAGTCCTAAGAGTGACCTCACTTGTTTTTTTGTCTTAGGTGCTGAGATGTTTAAAATTTTAGAGACGTTACTGTCTTCTGTATACATTAAACCGCGACCTATACGGTGACCAAGAAATGAGATGTCATGAAAACCGACAAAAGCCTTTGAAGGTTTCGCTGTTAAGTTATAATCCTGTAAGGTAGAAAGTAAAGATTTTAAACCCTGAATATGTTCATCCCAAGAGTCACTAAAAAGACAGATGTCATCTATATAAGTAATGACATCGGGACGATGAGACAATATGCGGCGCATCATGCGTACAAAGGTAGCTGGCGCATTCATTAACCCGAAAGGCATAAAATTCCATTGAAAAAGACCCCGTGGTGTCGAGAAAGCGGTGAATGGCTTTGCTTTCGTAGTGAGTGGCACTTGCCAATAACCCTTTGAAAGGTCAAATTTCGAAAAGAATGTGGCATGAGATAATCTCTCCAATAAGTCATCTAAAAGAGGTAATGGTTCCGCATCGAATTTTGTAACTTTGTTTAACTTCCTGTAATCTACGCAAAGACGTATATTGTTGTCTTTCTTCCTAATGATTACCATAGAAGAAGAATATGGTGATGAAGATGGTTCAATTATATTTAATTGGAGCATATCATCCAATTCCTTATCAACCTTATCACGAAAGTGTAAAGGAATAGGATATGGGCGAACTCGAATCGGTGTATCGTCAGTCAGAATAATGTCATGTTGGATGACTGACGTATGACCTGGGATGTCAGTGAGGACATCCTCATACGTGTGTAGAATTTTAGAGACTTGCTGACGTTGATCATCAGTAAGAGTAGATGAGATAGTAACATCATTCCATTTCTCAGTGGAATGGAGTGGTACAACTGGTATTGGTAGTTGTACATCATCGAAAGAAGATTCCTCTTCTTGGATGACTGACAAACTAGAATAGTGTTGAATAGGAGGTGTAGGATCGTCAGTTGCCTGAAACACTGACTGTAAGTAATCAGGACGTGAGTAATATTCCTTCAACATGTTAATGTGGAAGGTTTTATGTTTGCCATTAACATCAACGATGTAGTCGACATCGGATATTCTTGAGATGATCCTGAAAGGACCTCTCCAGGTAATTAAAAGACGATTGTTATGCGCAGGGAGTAATACAAAAGCTTCATCACCAGGTATGAGCTGGCGAAGACGTCTATATTTGTTTGCAGATAGACGAGCTTTTTCTTTGGCATGTTCGGATGATGCAGTAGCTAGTCTACAAGCATCTATGATTTTCTTTCTAAGAGAGATCACATACTCATAAGAGGATTGAGTTTCCTCTTCAATATTCTCATCCACCAATAAGTCGTGGATTAACGACATCGGACCGCGTGGTTGCATGCCAAAAACAAGCTGGAACGGAGAAAACCCCGTTGCTTGATTTTGTACCTCGCGATACGCAAAGAGACAAGCGGGTAGGACCCGATCCCAGTCTTGGGGATGGTCTTGAGTCATCTTACCCAACAACTGCTTGAGTGTCCTATTGAGACGCTCAATTAACCCATTTGACATCGGATGATAAATAGAACTAAGAGATCTGTCTATACCTAATGTCTTCATAACTTGAGACATGGATTCAGAAATGAACTGAACCCCATGATCCGACAA
The DNA here is from genome assembly GCA_024509875.1 of Oreohelix idahoensis. NCBI lineage: Eukaryota > Metazoa > Mollusca > Gastropoda > Stylommatophora > Oreohelicidae > Oreohelix > Oreohelix idahoensis. The sequence continues at coordinate 484,451 of JAMPIV010010005.1, forward strand.
GATTTTCCGTGGAAAACCAATGCGTGAGAAGATTAACATCAATGCCTCTGCTACACTGGCAGATGAAGTGTTCTTGAGAGGGATGGCCTCAGGCCAACGAGTGCACATATCAATGCACGTAAGAATATGCGTATGCCCTCTAGCAGATGGAAGCATTGGACCAATAATGTCAATGGCCATTTTATCAAATGGTCTAATCGGGATGTCCGCAGCTTGAATAGGAGCCGCATGAAATGGACCCCGTACCTTAACTTCTTGACATATCAAACAGGACCGACAATAGAGAGTAACATCTCTATGGACGCCTGGCCAGTAGAATGCCGAAAGCACTCTGGATTTGGTACGCGAAAAACCCATATGGCCCGCACATTGCGAGTCATGAGCATGTCGTAATATACGAGATCTCATACAGGATGGGACAAGAATCTGAGAACATAAGGATAAATCCTTTTCCCGTATTACTCTAACCAAAATCCCATTTTTAAGTATAAAGTCATGTCTAGATTTTGCAAGTTTGTTGCTTGTATTCTTTTTGTTAACATACTGAAAGAATTTTTTTAATGAATTATCATTCTTTTGCAATGTTGCAAACAACTCCCGTGAAATAGGAGCATCATCATCACAAGTGGTATGAACTGTAGGTTCAATAGGTGTATCATGCGACATATTAGTAGCTTGCGCTCTAGTCACTACTGCATTTGCAGTTTGAATATGTCGCTTTTCCCATTCAGCTATTTGCTGTGGTGTACACTCTTTAATACCATGTATGCGACCAAGTATAACATCACAAATTGGATTCGGAAGGAGACATGCTTGGATCTTTCCTGAAAAGAAAGGTGTGTTAAGATCAATAATAGCAGTGGGAAATGTTTCAATTGTGCCACCAAATGTTACACATTTGACAACCCGGCCCGTGGCACAACTTGGGTTGATCAGCGAAGTCCGGACACCGATTGTTGTACAACCTGAGTCAAATAGGAGAGAGCATGAAATATTATTGACAAATCCCTTGTGAAACTTAAGAGAGCCCTGTCCCTGGTGTACTGACGCAGCAGTGGCTGTACAGACTGCAGGCAGGCTAGGCAAGGTATGTCCGCAACGCAGCGTCGTGATCGCCTTAGGCTGGAAAAGAGTCGAGCATTCTGGACAGTCTTTCACCTGGGAACAATCTAGAGAACAAGACATAGCATTGTGAGTTTCAGCTACTTTACCCTGTTCAATGTTAGCCTGTGTATCATTAAAAGCAACATTAGAATGTCTACCTGTATTATTCGACGATCTATCTCGTCGGCGCGATCGATTGTGATTTTTGTCATTAAAATTGCCATAATTGTCGTTTCTGCTAGAGTTAAAATTTGGATTAGTCCGATAATTTGTAGAATGATCGTTATGATGTTGGTTAAATGGTTTATTTCCAAAAAATTGTCTGTTTTGCGGACCCTGAGACCTTGATCTCCAGTTTTGTTTATTATAATGTCCTTGATTATTTTTAAAATAATTGTTACCAAAATCTCGCGATCTGTGAGTTTGGTTCCAAGAAACATTAAATGGAGCAGATTGTTGAAATTGCTTCCCTTTGTAAAAGTTATCATTGTTGAAATTATGATTATTTCCCTTATTGACATACCTATCAGCACTAAAAGAACGATTGCGTGAAAAATTGTTTTGTTGTGCTGCAAAAGCAACAGGCAATTCACTCTTAATCTGCGCGTTACTTAGATCCATGTTTGGGTGAGCAGTGCAAAAATTTTTTGCATGTTCTTCTAAATTTTTCATAGATAAAGGTTTCCGTTCGTGTAAAAATGCGAGAAATGTAGGATTTACCGACGAAAGTACCTTATCGCGCATCAGTAAATCAAAGAGACCTTCATACGACTTTTCAATTTTGGATAATTCGATCCATCTTTCTAATGTTAGTCGTATCTGTGACAGAAAATCACTAAAATTTCTGCCAGATTGAGGTAGTAATGTGTGAAATCTCAAACGATATTCGTTTTCTGTCATTTGGAATTTTTGCAGAAGTGCTGCTCTAAGAGCATTGTAGTCATTTTTCTCACCAATGCTGGTGGTGGTATGATAAACTGCTAATGCATCCCCTGTAAGTAATCTGGATAAATATGTACAGTATAGCGCTTTATCCACGTTATAAGACCCACAAGTGGCCTCAAACCTATCTAGGAAGAATATTACGTCATCAGACGGGGGATTAAATTTTGGCAATTTAAGGTGAATTTCCTTAAAATTATCATGTCTGGATGAAGTTTGGCTTTCGAAAGTTCTCTGAGAATTAGCTTCCTGAGTTAACCTAATTCTCTCATATTCTGACTCTGCTAATTTCAGTTCATGCTGTCGTTTTTTCTCATTCTCTTCCATCTCAAGCTGAAGTCGTTTTACATTTTGTTCCGCTATCAATCTTCTCTCTTCCATTTCCTTTTGTTTCTGTTCCATTTCCTTTTGTTTCTGTTCCATTTCCTTTTCAGCTATTAATCTTTTTTTCTTCCATTTCTTTTCTAAGTCTTTCTTCAGCCTCCTTTTGTTTCTGTTCTGCCTCTCGCAGAAATCGTTTCTCTTCTAATTCAGCGGCTAATCTCATTTTTTTCTCATCTTCCTCAGCAGTTAATCTCATTTTTTTCTCATTCTCCTCAGCTATAAATTTCCTCCTCTTTTCATTCTCCTCAGCCTCAATCCTTTTTTGATCTGCCTCAAATTTCATCTTCTTCTCTTGTTCCTCAGCCTCAATCCGTTTTTGATCTGCCTCAAATTTCAAATTTTCCAAACGTAAAGTTTCTAACCTTCTCTGATCAGCTTCTATTTCTTGAGCTTTCTTATATTCTGACATAGCGAATTGTCTTACCTCTTCAGCAGGTATTTGCAAAGCTTTTGCTTGCTTAATGAAATAGTCTAAGGTAGCCATTTCAATATTATTATGTAATAATACTACTTAAAAGTGTTACTACAACTAGTGTTCTTCGTTCCTGTTCTAGAACGGTAAAATCAATTTATATAATAGGCAATAATATTAATAATTAATAATGTAATTTATAACATGTAATGGTGTGAAAGCAGTAATGTGACAGACAATAGCACAATAATGACACGACAAGATATTCAAAACAAACGAAGACGTTCGCAGAAATCCAATTAAAATAAAATGAGAAACTAAAATGGAATGTCGTAAAGAATTACGATGATAACTGCGATTAAATAATGCACAAGACAATTGACAACACAGTGTAAAAAACATAGGTTTTGTAAAAAACTAAACGACAGGAAAGGTGAGATGGACAATAATCACATACAAAATTCATCATAAAACTAAGGCACAAGTAAAAATAGCTACCAAAAACAACAATTAAACGTGACACTACAGCTAAAACAGACAGGTGTCACAGACCACCAGACACAGTGGACCTAGAATCCTTCTACGCTCACGCGTAGGAACATTCCACTGCGGGAAGTCTGCAAAATAATGTCCTACAGAACGTCTGACGAAGAGCCCGAATTGACTTCGAGATGGATCGCGTTCGTCAGATCTACCTCCCAACCTCCCGCGAAGAATACACAACATATAACACATAACACGGAAAATATATAAGTGGACATAATCAATTAAGGCACAGCTAATAGTAATAAAGTGTATAACGGATACAAGTTATACTTAGCTCGCGTGCAGGTAAAAATCAAAGTGCCTTGTCCCCGTGTATGTACGTTAGAGGATGCAATACTTCGCTCTGCGTATATCAAACTAGCTCGCACGTAATAATGATGAAGAGATGATCTCCAAGTAATCAGTCACTGTGAAACTTGACGTGGAGGTTGATTGAAGACCTTGAGCATTTGAGTTGATTTTGATTCATATTCCGCTAGGATCCAAATTGAGATGATGTCGCCTTGAAAGTAAAAAATCTTCTTTTCAAACGATCAATTGGATGGGTACGTTCCTGAAATTACTTCCAGACCGCACTGGCCACCAGTTATTGTTGGTGCCGTTTTCATAGTGATGAATTGAAACGCGAATGGTTACAACGGAATAAATGTCAACAATGTTTTTTCAAACGAAAACCAACAAGTATCTTGAATTGGGTGAACTGGTCAAGTATTGGCAGCACACAAGTCGTTGGTAACTTTACATAGATTTTATTCACCAGGACACGAAGTGGACAAGACGGACATCGTCACAGGCGCAAAGATCACACGACAACATATTAATTATTGCTGCTAAAGTTCCTGAAGATTCTCTTCTAGTAAAGACCTCTGTCCATAGACTAAGGATTACAAAACTGTTACCGTACAATATCCTTCTCAGTTACGACCGTTGACCTTCTTTCAAGGACGTCTATCATGGTAACGTATACATACTCTGGGATGAACTCTTCCATATTACATTTGTTAAAATTCCCAGACGTTCATCCTACATAGCGTTGTACATCATATAATTTCACACAAAGTCATATACGATAATCCTATCAGTTAAAGGCTTTCAGTTGGCTAACCTCTCTTTACATCCGTGCCATGACTTTGGCATTGAAGCATGTACGGCATTTAAAACATGTGCATAAGGTAAACAATATAACTTCTTCTACTCGTAGGAATTCTCCGTCTACGATCCAAATCTTAAAGGCAAACGACTCTGTAGATCCATTCTAGGAATGATAAAATTCCCGCTAGATTAGTAGTAGAGCGGCCTTTTTATGCAGCATTAAAATAAGAAGTGGGCGATAACTCACGTGACATAACTGCGATTGGCTTCGACCTGAAGACCAATACAAATCACAATAATAAATGGCTTCCTTCAACATGCCATTGGGTACACAATATAAAATTACAATCATGGACACAAGCCAGTTCCATGTTTCCACTTCAAAACCTGACGTCACAAACTACTCAACTAGGTTACACGTGCGTCCAAAGCAACACTCACTGCTTTGTGCACGTCAGTGCGTGAATCAATCGAACGCTCAAACAATATAACTACATAAAACTGGTGCGTACATTTGGCAGGACCGAAGACTACCCCCTTAGGTAATAAATGTACGTAACAAGTATCTGTGACAAATCGTCATATATTCGCGAGTTCATTTTGTCTGTCCATCTTTTGCTATATTCCCCTACGTCAGTATTTATCGGTAATTACCTTGTAGTCACTCCTCTCAGATAAGCACTCATGTTTCAGGGCTTAAGCCGCGCCTAGCATGTTTATCTTTTGTTATTGCGAAAAGTCTACTCGGCGACATGATAATGGAGAAAAATTAACAAAACACTTTAGAACACGTTTGTTCAACCTGGCCTCTTATTTACGCTAACGTTCTATTGGAGTATTTTTCTAGATAAGCGAGTTGATTGCTTCCGCCCAGCCTGGTAAATGAGACAAACAAATGTTATCGAAGTAGGAAGGATAGTCGTTTACAAGATGGCTTGTTGTTTAATCTTGCCGGAATGCCATGATAAAATTGCCAATCTTTATGTCTAATTATGACAATATGGAACATGACATATTACGTAATTATTTCTGGCGAGGTCTCTTATCTTAATAAACAGAGATTGAAAAGAGGAGACCAACAATATTGGGAAATTAGGGCAGGCCATATCTCATAATCATTTCCGGAGATGTCAGTAATTAGTAACACTACCCATCTATTTCAAAGAACGACTTTCTCAATAATAATAAAAAGTGTAGGTGAAATATACAAAAAGAAGACACCATACAATGTAATTAGTCAACAAGCAGAAATTAAATTTCGTGTGGGCGAAACTTTTGACTATAAGACCTGAGTCTTAATTTTGCGAATTCTCATCATTAAGAGTGGACCAGACGTCAGAGAAAGATAGTAATAACTTTTATTATAGGTTTTGCCAAATATTAGGAAGTGACTTTGTAACATTAAAAGTATAAAACTTCTTTTAAAATATGTATAGTTACATTCCCGAGGAATGTTCCTCAAGTGATAAAGCTAGGAGTTAAAAATTAGCAAAAATCATTAACTCACTGGGAAGACTGCACCTACACGGTTGCACCCTTGACCCACTGTGCAATTGCGTCTAGCTACCTACCCTTTCCAAAGGATAAGTCTTAAAATGTACATTTTCTTATTCATATATATGTATTTACATGAACAGATATGCTTCTGTATGTAACATTGTGTATTCACATACTTTTGCGGTCGTTATTTCCGTAGCGATTTGGTTTACATGATGAGATCCACAATTTACAAGAAAAGAGAAAATACAGTTTGTTTTTAATTACCATCCTGAAAACCTGTGAAACTCCCTGAAATAAGAGCAAAGCCCTTTGTAAAGAAGTTATTTCTTACTACAACTGTAGTACACCACTGTAAAGTTCTGTTGTTTGCGACTCCACTGTAAAGAATCGAATGTGGTGTATAGAACCTCACTGTAAAGTATGATGGCAGACTGGTGTTGAACTGTTCACAGCTAACTCACTCCAATCACAGGTGGAAGTTAAGGATGTAAGGTAGTACTGTTGTATTCAAAGAGGTGCTGTCACCGTGAAGACAGACACAGGTCAACTCGACCTACACAGGGTAGTGTAAACATTGAAGTGAGAGTACATTGTACGCGAATGGTAGAATGGTTCTGAAGAGTTGACAACTTGGTAACAATATATTCATACTCTCACATGTAGCAGTCAAGGATTACTGGAACTACTGTGTTCTTTTTATAATATTTAATGAGACGCACACTGGAACAGTACGTGTATAGTTAGAGGAACACATGTCGACATAAACAGCATCGTGTTGATCAATGGTGTATCATCTTAAGTTAGCATTCATCATGATTAACCTCATACTGGAGCATTTGTAGACAAGCATTCAGAGTTCCATAATTACTACATATATATATATATATATATATATATATATATATATATATATATATATATATATATATATATATATATATATATATATATATATATATATATATATCAGGTTGTACTGACAGATCACGTAAATTTATACATAATGTTCATAGTGACTCCTGTACAGAATCTCTCTTAGCATGAGTGTAGCTTGTACTCTAGCGTAGATTCTTTCAAATAGCATTCAGCACATATCTTCGGAGTAAATGCTAAATCTCCCATAATAGATCTTTCTTTCATAACTGTGATCTCTGGATCATTATCGGGTAGTAAGGGACAACCCTGTTCTCTGATGAATGATTGACAATAATACGGATTCCAAGATGGCTTCCTTGGTCCTTAACATCGCTCACACAACGGTGAGATGACAAAACTTCTAGAAAGATTCAATTCATAAGGGTATCAAAGTTTCCACCAATATCAGCATTATCTGTCCTCATAATCGCTGTGTAGAAACATTCTTAGTGCTGCTAAACGATATGTCGTTCTGACATCTGAACATAAGTAGATTCATGTAGGCCTAAACATCACCCATCGTAAGCCTAGGGAACGAAGTCAGTAAAAGTACGTTTACCTTGGCCAAGAATCAATAGCAAGCACAAAAACACTTTTCTGGCGTAATAGAAATAATACTGGGGAACACATAGACTAAAACAGTCCTAGAAGACACAATCTTCTTCCCCATGATAACTTGAGATCACAAAACTTTGGACCGCTCGACATTGGCGTCCCGCCAGACTCCATAACCGAAGAACACACTCCCTTATCTTCATCCGCTCAGAGTGTAAGAACAAATAATCCAGCCCAGACACACAAAGATAACATGATATAAGACGGAATCGTCTCAAACAGACAAACAGTAAACCTAGATTCGGACTTTCAATATTCCTGCAAAACCTTAAGCGAGAACAATCTGTTTCCAGCTATAATAGACATCAAATGATATAAATCTAGATTCCTCCGCTTGTACAATACACGGGAACAAAACAGGAACCGATCACCTAAAGAATAAATACACATTTACTATTCTGAGTTATTCCCCTTTCTTAAAAGTTGTAAGTTCATAAATAAATATCCTTTTATCAAACAGATAGTTACATTTTCATTTGTAATCGTATCAACTGTAATCTGTGCGACATATAAAAAATATGTACGCAACAGACTACTGCAACCCCCGGGAAAAAAAAAAAAATTTTTTTTTTTTCTCTGGGGCCCAAAAAAAATCCCCCCCCCCCCCCCCCCCCCCCCCCCCCCCCCCCCCCCCCCCCCCCCCCCCCCCCCCCCCCCCCCCCCCCCCCCCCCCCCCCCCCCACCCCCCCCCCCCCCCCCCCCCCCCCCCCAACGCACATATGATGCGCAGATGAGAAGTATCAAGAATTTATAAAGCCAGATTAAGGCAAAGAATGAGAATATATATCTCAACATCTCAGAGAAAGTATTTCTCTAAGTGTAAACATTTCCAGGGAGTTGCCACCAATGCCTACTACCATATTGGCAATGACACAATGTATACAATAATTTCAATAATCATTTCATATTAGGTATCATAAGTTCACGATTTGCAAAAGAAACATCATCAAAGAATTAGCAGTGAATCAAAATAAGTGAACCGCTAAGTATTTATACAATCACCAAATCATATATTACAAATGTGTACACATTTTGATATAGAAGAAAAAGAATAACTGATGTAAAGTTATACATGTTAGGAAAGTCCAATATTTAACAGTTAAGTGGCATCATGTGGGCATCTCGACAGAATGTCCGCCATCACATTTTCTGAACCACGGATAGCTCGTACCGAGAAATGAAAAGGTTGAAGAGCGATCGCGTATCGAGTTGATCTCGAGCTCTTCAAGTTTTTACTTTGGATAGCAGTAAGAGCTTTCTGGTCAGTTTCCACTATGAAATGTGCACCAAGAAGGAATCTTTGAAGTTTGAGAATTGACCAAACCATCGCCAATAATTCCCGGTCTAAAACCGAGTAATTCCTTTCTGCAGCATTAAGTTTTCTGGATATGTACATTACAGGATGCAGAGTTCCAGAGTACTCTTGCATTAGTGCCGCTCCAATCCCAGTGGATGAAGCGTCACTACGAAGAACAAATGTCTTATCTGTAGTAGGTAACACTAAAATAGGTGGTGTTGAAAACATAGTTTTGATCTTATCTAATGATAATTGGCATTCCTGAGACCAGTGAACCATATTAGGCGACCCTTTCTTTAGTAGTGTCGAAAGAGGTGCCATGATAGAGGACAGATTCGGAATGAATCGTCCATAAAATTGTATGAGACCTAAAAGACTTCGCACTTGCTTTTTAGTCTTAGGGATAGAGATGTTAAGTATTTTAGTGATATTATGGTCCTCTGTCTTCAGGAAACCATGACCTTCTCGATGGCCTAGGAAAGCAATTTCGCTAAAATCAATGCAAGCTTTCGATGGTTTTGCTGTCAGGTTATGCTCGCGTAGAGTTGATAACAATTCAACTAACCCTGAATAGTGATCTTCCCAAGTATCGCTAAAAAGACAGATGTCGTCTAGCTAAGCAATGACATCTGACCGATACGATAGGATTCGACGCATCATGCGTACGAATGTAGCTGGTGCGTTCATAAGGCCGAAAGGCATAAAATTCCATTGGAAAAGGCCTCTAGGAGTAGAAAAAGCGGTAAGAGGTTTGGCGCGTTCGGATAATGGAACTTGCCAATATCCTTTAGACAAATCAAGTTTAGTGAAAAAATGAGATTTAGAAAGTCGAGTAAGTAGCTCTTCTAGTAAAGGCATAGGTTCAGCATCAAACTTCGTCACTTGATTCAATTTGCGATAGTCAACGCAAAGACGTATGTTATTGTCTTTTTTTTCGAACAATAACCATCGGCGAAGAATAAGCAGAAGTGGATGGTTCGATTATTTGTAAATCTATCATTTCATCTAACTCCTTTTCAACCTGTGCTTGAAAATGTATAGGGATAGGGTAAGGTCTAACCCTAATAGGAGTATGTTCAGTTAGCATAATGTCATGCTCAATGACATGAGTTTGCCCATGGATGTCAGTGAGGACATCCTGAAATGTTTGTAACATAGCCGAAACCTGTCGCTGTTCTCCTAGAGACAAATCAGGAGAAACAGTAACGTCTTTCCATGATTCACTAGAATGAAGTGGGATCATTGGAAGCGGAAGATTAACATTCGAAAAACTTGTTTCCTCATCCTGTATAACGGACAGTGATGAGTACTGACCATGTTGAACTGGAGAATCGTCCGTTGCCTGGAAAATAGGCTGTAAATAGTCAGGACGTTCATGGAATTCCGTAAGCATATTGATGTGGAAGGTTTTATGCTTCCCGTTAATATCGACAATATAGTCAACATCTGAAATTTTCGATATTATATCGTACGGACCTTTCCAAGAAATAAGGAGTCTATTTTCCCTACAAGGTAGCAAAACAAATGCTTTGTCACCAGGACAATGTTGTCGTAAAGTTCTTTTCTTATTAGCAAATTGCCTTGCCTTCTGTTTAGCAAATTCAGAAGAGGACGTTGCTAATTTGCATGCTTCGATAATTTTTTCTCTCAGCGTGATGACATATTCGTAAGAGGATTTTGTGTCATCGTCAATATTGTCCGCTGTTATGAGATCATGAAGCAAAGACATAGGGCCGCGCGGTCGCGCGCCAAAGACAAGTTCAAAAGGAGAAAATCCTGTATGTTCATTGGGGACCTCCCTGTAAGCGAAGAGGGCCGCGGGTAGAACCCTGTCCCAATCTTGAGGATGATCCTCAGTTATCTTTCCTAATAAGTTCTTAAGTGTTCTATTTAGCCGTTCTACCATCCCATTGGACATAGGATGATAGATGCTACTCAAAGATCTCTCTATCTGTAGAGTAGACATTACTTGAGACATGGTATCCGATATTAGTTGGGTGCCATGATCTGATAATATTTCTCCGGGGGAATCCCAGGCGAGAAAATATAAGCCAAAGAGCATCTGCAATGTCAGCAGTAGTAATGCTCTTCAGAGGGATAGCCTCTGGCCAACGTGTGCATATGTCCACACACGTTAAGATAAATTGATGTCCTCTAGCAGATTTGATCTTAAATGGACCAATGATGTCTATCGCCATTTTCTGAAATGGTCGAATAGGAATGTCTGCAGCCTGAATGGGCGCAGCATGACGAGGACCTTTGGATTTGACTTCTTGACATACTTTACAAGATTGACAATAGATCCGTATGTCCTTATTCACGAAAGGCCAAAAGAAAGCCGCAAGAACTCTTGACTTTGTACGGGAAAAACCCATGTGTCCAGCACACTGAGAGTCGTGTGCATGTTGTAAAATTTTAACTCTCAACTTCTTGGGTACAAGAATCTGAGAATGACTTGAATTAGTGGAGTCTTGCACCATACGTACAAGTACACCATTCTTCATTGTAATCCAAGATTTACGCTTGGTATCTCTATTCGGATCACCTTTCGTTACAAGAGTGAAGAATTTCTTAAGAGTCGGATCCTCTTCTTGTTGTTTTATAAACGAGTCACGAGAAATTACCAAGGGATCATCTTGGTTATGCACTTCAATATCTTCAGTAGATGAAGTTTCAGGCATATTGAGAGCTTGAGCTCTAGTGACTACAATATTAGCAGTTTGCATATTTTGCTTTTCCCAAACGGAAATTTGTTGCGGAGTGCATTCTTTGACTCCGTGAATGCGACCGATGATAAGATCAGCTATCGGATTCGGCAAAAGACATGCGTGTACATCTCCTGTGAAGAAAGGAGTAGCAATCCTAATGATAGCGGTAGAGTATTTCTCTATGGTGCCGCCAAATGTTACGCATTTGACTACTTTGCCTGTAGAATGAGAAGGATCTATGAGTGACTGCCTAACACCAATTGTTGTGCATCCAGAATCAAAAAGTACTGAGACTGGATTGTCATTTACTAAACCTTTGTGTAAGACTAGAGAACCTCTTCCATCATGCGCGATTGACGCAGGAAGAGCGGGAAGAGGATGGCCACAGCTTAAAGTAGACACTGTGGTTGGCTCAAATAATGTTTTGCATTGGGGGCACTGAGATGCTCTCCCAAAATCAAAAGCGGCACATGCCATATTATTAGAGTCATCATTATCTTTATTTTGTTTATAGGCTTCGTGGGACTCTTGCTGAGCAGAGTTCGCCTGGTAATGAGATTTATGTTTTTTGTATTGTGCTCTACCTCTGTTATAATTGCCTCTGTAATTATCCTTGTTTCCACTGTTATAACCCCTACTTGGGTTTGAGTCATAGTTCCTTTGGTTACTATTATCATATTCATTATAATGAGTATCTCTGTAATTATGATCTTGTTGTCTCCATGAGGGAAAACTTGGATAATTTCTATAATGACTTCCTTTGCGAAAGTTTCTATAATTATGACCACCTCTGAATCGAGGGCTGTCGGCTCGTCTCCAGGTATTCGAAGAAGAACCCTGAAATGATTGGTTACCTTGGTTCTGATAACCGTTATGGCTACCTTTTTTATTAAACCTATTTTGAGGTTCTTGGAATCTGCGTGAGTGATTAGGGTTGTATGGTGTTGCTGAAGCAACTGGCATACCTTCCCTAACCTTAGTATTGCTAATAGCTACGTCTGGATGTGCAGTGACGTATTGGGTACAATACTGTTCCATTTCTTTTAGTGTCTTGGGTTTACGCTCATGTAAGAATTCAAGGAATGGTTTATTTATACTTGACATAATCTTATCTCTGAGTATCAAGTCCATAAGGGCTTCATATGTCTTTTCTGTTTTGGACAACTCAATCCAACGATCAAATGTAAGACGTGTCCTTGCAATGAATTCTGAGAATTCTACACCTGCCTCAGGAACCATTGTCTTAAACAAATTCCGGTAACCTTCCTCAGACAACTGGTACTTCTTTAATAAGGCTGCCCTAATAACATCATAATTATCCTTGTCAGCCTCTTCAACCAAACTTAAACTAGTCAGAGAATCACCTTTCAAATTTTCTGACAACTGGTTAGCATATTGTGATTTGTCCACATTATGGGATCGACAAGAGCGTTCAAATCTATTTAACCAGAATGTTATGTCATCACTGGAAGGATTGAACGCTAGTACCTTGACCTTGTAAGTAAAGGGTTTACCATTACCACCAGATGCTTGATTAACATTACTTATGTTTGTTAATTTTAATTTTTCTAACTCAAATGCTAAAAGTTCTTTTTGGTGTTCATGTTCTCTCATTGCTTTTTTCTCTTCAGCAGCAGCAGCAGCAGCTTTTCTCTCTTCTGCAGCAGCAGCAGCTTTTTTCTCTTCTGCAGCAGCAATAGCTTTTCTCTCTTCTGCAGCAGCTTCATCTTTTCTTTTTTCTTTTTCCATTTCCATCTGGAATCTTTTTTCCTCAGTCTGTATCTGCAATTTCTTTTGTTCAACTTCTCTTTCTAATCTTTTCTCTTCAGCCAGAGCTTTTCTCTCTTCTGCAGCAGCTTTTCTCTCTTCAGCAGCAGCAATAGCTTTTCTCTCTTCAGCAGCTAATGCTTTGTCATATTGAGCAACTGCCCATTGTTCTAAGTCTGTACCAGTCTTATCAAGGGATCTCCCTTGTGCAATAAAGTATTCTAATGTAGACATGATGTCTGACAATGATACTACTCACTTGAAACAATAATAATAAAATATATTTCAAGGTAATATAGCAAAAAGTTCTTAATCACTGTATTAATCAGTACACAATCACAATGTCTGTGTGAGACAAGCCTTATCAAGGTCTTGTATATTTCTTTGAAAAATAACAATTATAAATTGCTGCAACACTCTATAACATAAGTGCAATGCACAAGAAATAGTGTCTTATCTAATCAACATTAATCATCAGTTGATTCTTTCACATAAATCCATATGATCAACTATATTTTAAATAGTGTATGTCGATCAAGAACATAAAAACAATTATACAAGACAACATGAAAACATTTGCGGAAATCAAATAAATCAAATGGAAAAAACAATAAAAAATAAACCGCGAGAGGATAACAAATACAAATAACGCCACAGTATATAAATATAAATGTTGTATGAAACTGAAAGATAGCAAAGGGTAGACCAACAAATTACAAACAAATCAAAACAAAACTAAAGAATGTGAAGAAACTTCCGAAAACAACACTGACCATATCGTCACAACTAACCAAAAAAAAAAATAGCAACAGCAGTCGCTTTGCAAATTCCAGTATCGGAAATTTGCACACCCTATAGACAACGCTCACGATAGACGACCTCTATCACGTGGTATGATCTAAGGGAGACTCCGCCCAACCGAAAACCCGCAGAATACAAACAAATATGACATATAAACATGTAAACATAAATGTACATATAGCATAAATATTCATAATGTAATGTGTTGCAGATAGGATGTGTTGCGAAGAAGGCTCAGGTATACGCAATAATGCTACAGTACTATGGTACTTTATTAAATAACCAAATCTGGCCTAAATCATAAAAGTTCAACACAAACTATGGCAGTGCAGGAGAATCCACTGTTTACAGTTCCTCAGAATCACAAGTGAGACTTCTCGCTTCAGTTGCACTGTACATTTTGCAAACACTGTCAAATATATGTTCCAACTCTGATGTGTAATGCTGTCTTTTCCAAACAAACTTGCTGTGTAACGCTGTCTGTTCTATGGCAAATGTCCATCAACAAAAAATGTCAACAAACGCTGACCTAGTTACTGTATACCTCGATAGGACAGGTCGCGCTGACATCGACTGCAGAGTTGTACTGCCGGTGTTTACGTGTGTCGTAACAGGCCCCAAGGAATGGTCTGGTCTCAGTAGCTGACTTCTCAAATATGTCCACTGTGCAGGTTGACCCAGGAAGCTGGCACACCACTGTAAAGAAATTATTTCTTACTACAACTGTAGTACACCACTGTAAAGTTCTGTTGTTTGCGACTCCACTGTAAAGAATCGAGTGTGGTGTATAGAACCTCACTGTAAAGTATGATGGCAGACTGGTGTTGAACTGTTCACAGCTAACTCACTCCAATCACAGGTGGAAGTTAAGGATGTAAGGTAGTACTGTTGTATTCAAAGAGGTGCTGTCACCGTGAAGACAGACACAGGTCAACTCGACCTACACAGGGTAGTGTAAACATTGAAGTGAGAGTACATTGTACGCGAATGGTAGAATGGTTCTGAAGAGTTGACAACTTGGTAACAATATATTCATACTCTCACATGTAGCAGTCTTCTTCTTCTTCTTCTTCTCGTTCGCTGTTGTTTAGAAATGTCTACACAAGAAGTCCGGTTTTCTGGATGTATGTTGCTGTGGTTGAAAGTTCTTCAAGACTCCCAAACAGCTTTGTGTGGATGTGCGTCTCTGTTGGCCAATGTTCAGTTCGCAATTGACTAAGCATGTGGCAGTCTTGCAGGATGTGTTCGGCTGTCTGTGCTGCCTGTCCACACGTACATAGGGGTGATGGGACCAATCTCAGTCTGTATAAGTGACTGTTCAGTCTGTTGTGTCCTGTTCTCATACGGAACAGGATCACCTGTTTTGCTCGATCAAGATATTGATAGTTGTCTCTTTGTTGATCAATTTTCCTGATGGCCTTGATAAGGGTCTTCTTCATGTAGCAGTCAAGGATTACTGGAACTACTGTGTTCTTTTTATAATATTTAATGAGACGCACACTGGAACAGTACGTGTATAGTTACAGGAACACATGTCGACATAAACAGCATCGTGTTGATCAATGGTGTATCATCTTAAGTTAGCATTCATCCTGATTAACCTCATACTGGAGCATTTGTAGACAAGCATTCAGAGTTCCATAATTACTACATATATATATATATATATATATATATATATATATATATATATATATATATATATATATATATATATATATATATATATATATATATATCAGGTGGTACTGACAGATCACGTCAGTTTATACATAATGTTCATAGTGACTCCTGTACAGAACCTCTCTTAGCATGAGTGTAGCTTGTACTCTAGCGTAGATTCTTTCAAATAGCATTCAGCACATATCTTCGGAGTAAATGCTAAATCTCCCATAATAGATCTTTCTTTCATAACTGTGATCTCTGGATCATTATCGGGTAGTAAGGGACAACCCTGTTCTCTGATGAATGATTGACAATAATACGGATTCCAAGATGGCTTCCTTGGTCCTTAACATCGCTCACACAACGGTGAGATGACAAAACTTCTAGAAAGATTCAATTCATAAGGGTATCAAAGTTTCCACCAATATCAGCATTATCTGTCCTCATAATCGCTGTGTAGAAACATTCTTAGTGCTGCTAAACGATATGTCGTTCTGACATCTGAACATAAGTAGATTCATGTAGGCCTAAACATCACCCATCGTAAGCCTAGGGAACGAAGTCAGTAAAAGTACGTTTACCTTGGCCAAGAATCAATAGCAAGCACAAAAACACTTTTCTGGCGTAATAGAAATAATACTGGGGAACACATAGACTAAAACAGTCCTAGAAGACACAATCTTCTTCCCCATGATAACTTGAGATCACAAAACTTTGGACCGCTCGACATTGGCGTCCCGCCAGACTCCATAACCGAAGAACACACTCCCTTATCTTCATCCGCTCAGAGTGTAAGAACAAATAATCCAGCCCAGACACACAAAGATAACATGATATAAGACGGAATCGTCTCAAACAGACAAACAGTAAACCTAGATTCGGACTTTCAATATTCCTGCAAAACCTTAAGCAAGAACAATCTGTTTCCAGCTATAATAGACATCAAATGATATAAATCTAGATTACTCCGCTTGTACAATACACGGGAACAAAACAGGAACCGATCACCCAAAGAATAAATACACATTTACTATTCTGAGTTATTCCCCTTTCTTAAAAGTTGTAAGTTCATAAATAAATATCCTTTTATCAAACAGATAGTTACATTTTCATTTGTAATCGTATCAACTGTAATCTGTGCGACATATAAAAAATATGTACGCAACACCCTTCTATTTTTATCACTGCCAAGTGTAAGTCGTGAGCAAAGGTTTTACCTTTTATAAACTCACCCTGTACTATAACTCTTTGGTCACATTTGTGGACTCCTAAAGCAGATCAAGGGAGACAAGCCGCGACAGTATCTATACTGAAGCACATTAAAACGCACCACTATTATATATACTGATGCCGAGAAGCTGGCAAAAAAAAGTGTGGGAATGGATTTTCCCCGTGTTTGCCATGCGGTAGAGAGCGAATGGCTGCTGGAATGGAAAGTGCAAGATTCAACCCATGGGTGTGTGTACAGACTACATGAAAACGATGAAAGTTACACGTGCAACACGATTCTCAACAGCTATGACCCTGAAAATGTGTACGCGTTGTGGCAGTATACTCGGTATAAAAAGGCCGTTGAGACAAAACACCCAGTACATGTGCTTGAAATGCCACGACTATCTGAAAACGACCGCCAACGAGCCATTGGTATGTTGGAGACCGGAATGAGCTCGCGGGCCATTGCCAGAAGGATGAATTGCCACCACAGCACTATTGTACGTCTCAATGAACGTTACGGAACCACTGCCAGTGCCCGGGATAGACTGCGGAGTGACCAACCACGAGTTACTACCCCTGCGCAAGATCGTCATATTGTGCTGAGTCACCTAAGGAATTGACTCTCCCGGCAAGTCAAACAGCAAGAGCAATAGTGGGTAAACATGGGCAAGTCTCTTGAATGACAGTCATATGACGACTCAGAGATACAGGCCTTACTGCAAGACGACCTTATGTTTGGCCAAACTTGACTCACAGACATCGTTAGCAGCGCCTGCAATGGGCAGAGCAACATACCAGATGGACTAGACTGCAGTTGAATGCTGTCATATTCACAGACGAGAACAGATTCAACATATCCTTTGCAGATGGACGTATGCGGATTTAGCGACGGTGTGAAGAGCGCTTTGCAGATTGCTGTGTCAACCGATTTCGAGGTGGCAGTATTCACATTTGGGGACGATTCAGTTTTCACCATCGCTTGCCTCTTCACGTCTTCTGTGGAAATGTTAATGCTGTGACATATCGAGATGAGGTTCTGGATGCACTGGTTGCTCCTGCGTTCACAATTTATCCAGACTTGCAGCTTCTCCAGCAGGATAACTGTCATGGAATATTCTAATCCACATATATAAATTATCAATTAAATATAAAGCCTAATAAATACATATAATAAAGAAAAGAGCAATGGTAAAATGACAGTGCTATCACAAAGAATGTACTCGAAATCCCCCTTGTTTTCTGCTTCGTCTGCAAATTGTAACGCTTTCACGTTGATAGTAAAGCTTACTGTATTATTACCCGCCTTCTTCAATGAAACGTGTGCTGTATTTCTTGAAAAAGCATTGAGACGTACTGCGTAATGACCTAAATTAACCCTAACATTAATTATACTGCGTTACCAAAACGAACGAACAGATGGACTAAAGGGATAAAAAGAGAAGGGAGAGGCAGAAAGCCGAACACTAAACCCGCTTCGCGCGATACACAATTACTACCATCACGCGTGTAAGTCTACATGCACTAATTTTTTTTCAGACGGACAGTGATAAAATACACTACCCTTTCCCAGAGTTAGGTTTATAAATCATAACAGACTCTTATTAGAAAAGACAACATTATATGGGTTTACGTTTGAACACATAACAGTACCCAGACAGCACATCTTCTAAACAGGAGATAGAAGAAATTGCATATTTTGAACGCAGCCACGTAGCTCCTTTAAATTAGTATTTTTGGGTTCCTTAGGGTTTGCTGACAAATAATATGTAAAACGTTACGCAAATAGTCCAGGAATTAATAAATTATACCCAAAATAAAATATTGGGGGTGCCTGACAGCATAAAATCATTTCTGCTCATAAGATTTTTTTTTAACGTGTTTGAAAAAATTTACGTTACAGAAATAGCCTACAATGTAAACTTCAAATTGATTGGAGCGCAACAAATGAAAGCCTAACCACGATTGGTCGGGCTATAAATACTATCTTGGTTGTTAGGGGAGACGGGAAAAGATAACATTTTTTCAAACACTTGTCGAAACGTGGCTCATTGGCCAGTCTCGCTGATATACACACTTGGGAGCGTTAGTTCGAGACCACTAATTCAAATAAGCTTGATAAAGCGACAGTACGTTGAAGCCAGCTCACATTTTTGCTAAAATAAAAGCCTGGAACATAGGCAGAACGGAATTTGTGCCAGTTTGTGCCAGAATTCATTGCTAATCAACGTATCTGTGTTTATTTCCATGAAATTGTGGGACAGTGGTCTTGATGGTACTGAGCAGCATCTGGTCAGAGATTTGCTGAATCCAGTGTCGGACAGCATACTCCTTGGTCCTTTTAGCTATCAGTGAGGTGTCTCCAGAGCCCAGAAGAGAATTCGAGCAGAGGAGTCCTCTCCTGCCGCCATCACTCAAGATAAGCAGAGTTGGCCAGCTGAGCTCAACATTATGTCCCCTCATCTTGAAATAACTTTATAAAAATACCATTCAGAGGGGAATTTACTTGTCTTAAAATCAGGAACTGTGAACATCTCCAATAATAGTCCCTAAAGACAAACTATTGAAGTCATGATGACCAATACCAACAGAGCTTGAACAAAACAAAACCAGTATTACCTCATTTTACTACTACACAACTGACACACATAGAACATTTGTACTAATATATGTCACTACAATATTCATATTAAATACATTCTGTACATAACTTGTAATTTAAATTGATTGTGATTCCTGGTTCCCTTGTAGTTGAATCAGGACACATATTCATTCATGCCAGTAATGAATACATATTGTTATTTGAAAGTTCATCAGTGACTCTTTAAGATATTCTCATAGAGTGTTATATGTATGTGAGTGTCACAGTGTTGTTAAGAGTAGTGGATTAAATTAAATTGTTTATCTGTCTGTTGTTGTGACTTACACTTCACCATACTCATACCCTAGACACATAACGTAGCATCACACTATTCCAGAATAATTCTGACTGAGATAAAGAGATATGTGGTAGCAAGTAAGGTTATCTATAATACACTACTTTTAATAGATATAGATACCTTCACAGCTGATCTCAGTCAGTACACTAAGTCCCCTATAAATATTTATAACATCCCACTTCACCACATATATTGGGGGCTCGTCCGGGATTTTGAATCTTTAACTATTAAAAATATTGGGGGGTAATTCACTTCAGGGAATATAAGAATTAAAAGGTATCCTTGGGTGGAGTTAAATAAGGTTGAGCTCACGGTGCCTGTGTTGTCCATTAGAGATTGAATTGTTGGTTAGACATTGTATAAATTTACATAATAGACAATGGCGGACCTGGCCAAATTTCGATCTGCTGCGGTTCAGACTGCAAAAGAGTTAGGATTAGATGGGCAAGTTATGGTTGCCTATGTCACAACGGAATGTGACAAATTTATTGAACGCGAAGAAAGAAGATTAGAAAAAGAAGCCGAAAGAAGGTTAGAGGCTGAAAGGGAAATTAAGAGGTTGCAAGCTGAGGCTGAGACTAAGAGGTTGCAGATTGAGGCTGACAAAGAGGCTAAAGCATTGGAAGCCGAGGAAAGAAGACAAGCTGCAGAAAGAGAAGAGAAGAGATTAGCTGCAGAGAGGGAAGCAGAAAAGGAGGAGAAGAGATTACAAAGGGAACATGAGTTACGACTAAGGGAGTTTGAGTTTCAAGGCCATGCTCCTGAAAATGGTGCCAGTCCTTTTGCCTCTGATGCTACGGTTACTCAAGGAGCCTCAATCTCAGCTATGAATTTTCATTTAGATCATTTTGTTGAGAAAGACGATGATATTGAGAGCTATATAAATAGGTACGAACTATTAGCTACCACGTATGGGTTGGAGAGAGAAAGGTGGAGCTTAAAGTTATCTCAGGGACTTCGTGGGGCAGCTTATGAAGTTTTTGCAAAAATGAGCAGAGGTGATCAGGAAAATTATGACATGCTAAAGCAGGCTCTTTTGTTAAGGTATGAAAAGAATGCAGAGTTTTACAGGAAAAAATTTAGGAATGCTAAACTACTGTCAGGTGAAACCTATCACCAGTTCTCTGCACGAATAGAGACATACTTGGAGAAATGGACTTCTCTGGGGAAAACCCAAGATCTTAAGGAAATGGTCCTTATAGAGCAACTAAGAGAGTCCATGGCTCCAGACCTGAGAAAGTTTCTCATGGAACAAGGTGCAGAGAGGCTGGGTGAGTTGCTAAATGTTGCTGAAAGGTATCAAGCAGCTCAAGCAGAGGTAACAGGTAATAAAAAGAAACAGGTGGATAACTTCAGGGCACCACAGAACTTTAATAAATTTGATCCTAAGGATCAAAATAAAGGTAAGCACCAATTTGATAGGCCACGGTATGACAATAAAAAATAAATTCCCACAATTCGATGAAAGGAAATATGATGAAAGAAAATCTTTCAACCAAGGAAAAAGGTGGTGTAAAAATTGTCAGATGGACAATCATGACACTGACCGTTGCAGAAGGAAACCTGTGTATATGGCAACCCTTCAGGTCAGGTCGACCTCAAGACAGGAGGAGGATATTATGTTGGATACCACTCCAGAAGAGATGAGGAAGGCACAGGCTGGAGATAAAACACTCAAGCCTTGTTTCAGAAAATTGTCAACTTGTCATACAACTCCAGGCAAGGGAGATTTTTACATGAAAAACAAGTTGATGTATAGGAAGGCCGGAACTAGATCCCATGGTCACGGACAGCTGGTTCTTCCAAAAAGATATAGGGCAGACTTAATAAGGAGCCTACATGTGAAACCAGATGGGGACCATGAGAAGATAGGTACCATCATTCAAAAGGTGGCTCACAATTATTATTGGCCCAAAGCAAGATGGGACATTGAAAATTTTGTAGAAAGGTGTAGCATAGCACATGAGGGAACACCCACAAGTGGGAACATGGATCAGGACCTGGACACGCCACGGGGCAAAATCAGGCCTAACAATAAAAGGAAAAAATAAATTTGATAAAGTGGACCAAATGGAATGGGAAGCCCCTTTTCACGGACAAGCTTCACTTAACTGTTTTACAATGGCCACTATGCGGAGAGTGCAAAAAGATGTCTTACCCCAGGATAAGCCGACAATCCCTCAATCGGACTTAAACAAACTGGAGGAAGAAGATGTAGAGAGGAAATCTCTCATCAAGAATTTTAAGAGGGGAGACAGCCCCAAAAGAAAAATTGGTAGCGGTCGTTTTGTGAATGATAATTCTGGGAGGAAAAATCATCACTATAAAGCTTCGAGTGGAAGAGACCATACCGGTGCATGGACAAATAGGTCCACACAATAAAAGGTCCACTTGAAGCTATGTTAAGAACGTGGACTGATGAAAAGGCAGAGGAAAACATTACATCTTCATACCAGTATGTGAATGAGCTGACCACTCGGTTAAAAACTGGCTGGAAACTTGCCAATGAAAATTTGAAACAAGCCAGGAAGAAACATGCTGCCTATTATAACAGGAAGGCGAAAGACAGAAATTTGGCTGTGGGAGAGAAGGTACTGCTTCTTTTGCCCGGGAGTCAGAATAAGTTACAAATTGGATGGCAGGGTCCATATACAGTTCTAGAGAAGGTGTCTAGAACAAATTATAAGATAGATAAGAAGGGGAAAGAAAAAATCTATCATGTGAATCTCCTGAAGAAATATTTGGAAAGAGAACATCAGGAAGAGACACACTTGTTGACCTTGTCCATCGCCATGGAGATGAAAAAGGAACCACTTTCATCATTTGAATATCCATTACACCCCTGTGAGACAGCAGCACAGGTGAAAATCAGTACACATTTAACGAAAACTCAGAAAGAGAGAGTGCAACAGGTTCTAAATAATCATGTAGAGGTGTTAACAGACCGACCAGGGCATACAAACCTATTGGAATATGATATGAAATTAATAGACTCCACACCTGTCTGTATGAAACCATATTCGATTCCGTTTGCTAAGGAAAAAGCTTTGAAGGAAGAGATAGACTATCTGTTGAAGGAAGGAATTATTTCGCACAGTGAGTCTTCGTATAGTTCCGGTGTTGTACTTTTAAGGAAGCCCTCTGGAGAACATAGACTCTGTATAGATTACAGGAGACTGAATGCTATTACAGAAGGACAGGTGGATCCATTGCCGGATACAAATCAGCTGTTTGCCAGACTAAATAAAGCTAAATATTTCTCAAAAGTGGATCTGAGTAAAGGATACTATCAGATTCCAGTAAAGCCTGAGGTTAGACCATACCTAGCTTTTAGTACCTCAGAAGGACACTATGAGTTTAATAGATTGCCATTTGGATTGAAGAATGCGCCTAGTGTCTTCTCTAGAATGATGAGAAAATTATTGGATCCTCTGAATAATCCCTGTATAACAAATTTTATGGATGATATCCTTATAGCAACAGAAACATTTGAGGAACACATTGACTCTCTGAACATGCTGTTTGATCGACTTAGGGAGGCAAATTTAACAGCCCGACCAACCAAATGTTGCGTTGGATGTAAAGAATTGGAATTTTTGGGACACACAGTTTATCAGGGAAACATGACCCCTGACCCAAAGAATTTAGAAAAACTACAGAAAGCCCCGAGACCACAAACCAAGAAGGACGTGAGATCCTTTGTCTCATTATGTGGTTTCTACCAGAAGTATATCAAGAACTTTAATTCCATATGTGCACCGTTAACTGAATTGACACGTAAAGGACTTCCAGATCGCATTACATGGACACCACAATGTGAAATGACTTACCAAGAATTGAAGGAAAAGCTCACAAGTAAACCCATTTTGAAATTACCTGACTTAAGTCAAGAATTCATAGTAAGGACGGATGCAAGTAATATTGGGCTAGGTGCAACTTTACTACAGAAATCAGAGGCATTGGATGGGGAATTAAGCCCAGTGGCATATGCTAGCAGAAAGTTGAATAAAGCTGAAATCAACTACTCAACTAGCGAAAAAGAATGTCTTGCAGTAATATGGGCAATAAAGAAATTCAATATTTATCTATATGGGAAGGCATTTAAGTTGCAAACTGACCACAAACCTTTATCGTTTTTAGCACAGGCTAAGCATGAGAACTCTAGGTTACTCCGATGGTCTTTGCTTCTGGCTCCATATAATTTTAGCATTGAATATATATCTGGAAAAACCAATCTGGGAGCGGATTTTTTAAGCCGCCATCCGTGTGATGAGAATCACCGTAAACCCCAGAAATAATAATAAATTTCTCTATGTGTATATAGAATAAAGGACTGACATATAATGTCTGTTTTAAGAGGGGAGGTGTCATGGAATATTCTAATCCACATATATAAATTATCAATTAAATATAAAGCCTAATAAATACATATAATAAAGAAAAGAGCAATGGTAAAATGACAGTGCTATCACAAAGAATGTACTCGAAATCCCCCTTGTTTTCTGCTTCGTCTGCAAATTGTAACGCTTTCACGTTGATAGTAAAGCTTACTGTATTATTACCCGCCTTCTTCAATGAAACGTGTGCTGTATTTCTTGGAAAAGCATTGAGACGTACTGCGTAATGACCTAAATTAACCCTAACATTAATTATACTGCGTTACCAAAACGAACGAACAGATGGACTAAAGGGATAAAAAGAGAAGGGAGAGGCAGAAAGCCGAACACTAAACCCGCTTCGCGCGATACACAATTACTACCATCACGCGTGTAAGTCTACATGCACTAAAATTTTTTTCAGACGGACAGTGATAAAATACACTACCCTTTCCCAGAGTTAGGTTTATAAATCATAACAGACTCTTATTAGAAAAGACAACATTATATGGGTTTACGTTTGAACACATAACAGTACCCAGACAGCACATCTTCTAAACAGGAGATAGAAGAAATTGCATATTTTGAACGCAGCCACGTAGCTCCTTTAAATTAGTATTTTTGGGTTCCTTAGGGTTTGCTGACAAATAATATGTAAAACGTTACGCAAATAGTCCAGGAATTAATAAATTATACCCAAAATAAAATATTGGGGGTGCCTGACAGCATAAAATCATTTCTGCTCATAAGATTTTTTTTTTTAACGTGTTTGAAAAAATTTACGTTACAGAAATAGCCTACAATGTAAACTTCAAATTGATTGGAGCGCAACAAATGAAAGCCTAACCACGATTGGTCGGGCTATAAATACTATCTTGGTTGTTAGGGGAGACGGGAAAAGATAACATTTTTTCAAACACTTGTCGAAACGTGGCTCATTGGCCAGTCTCGCTGATATACACACTTGGGAGCGTTAGTTCGAGACCACTAATTCAAATAAGCTTGATAAAGCGACAGTACGTTGAAGCCAGCTCACATTTTTGCTAAAATAAAAGCCTGGAACATAGGCAGAACGGAATTTGTGCCAGTTTGTGCCAGAATTCATTGCTAATCAACGTATCTGTGTTTATTTCCATGAAATTGTGGGACAGTGGTCTTGATGGTACTGAGCAGCATCTGGTCAGAGATTTGCTGAATCCAGTGTCGGACAGCATACTCCTTGGTCCTTTTAGCTATCAGTGAGGTGTCTCCAGAGCCCAGAAGAGAATTCGAGCA
>JAMPIV010010005.1:512500-625000 GCA_024509875.1 Oreohelix idahoensis
TCAATATCATCATCACCGTCATTATCATCATCATCATGATCATCATCATCATTATCATCATCATCATCATCATCATCATCATTATCATCATCATTATCATCATCATCATCATTTTGGTTTTAGATCCCTATAGAGATTGGAGCGACCACTGTAGCTGGTCCCGTTGTAGGAAGGCTGAACAATGAATTCAAATATTCTTAGGCTCGTAGTTTCTGTAGCAATTTGATCTATATGACGAGGTTGCCAGCCTCATACACAACCTCATGCTAGTCAACTTGTACGACATGCATGACGTTGCCAACCTCATGCTAGTCAACTTGTACGACATGCATGATGGACCAGTAATTATACTCTGTTCTTTTTTTTTTCTCCTACGCCCGCCATTACTGGAGGCGAAATCTCAGGTTAGTATGAGACTGATTTGACGTGACTATCCTATTTTCCCTATACGCTGACAGGTGTCCTCTCGCCATTCAGGCAGATACTCGCCGTCTTCGGAGGGCACCCATTAGAGCTGGGTCGGCTCAGGAGTCTTTCAGGTTATTCCAGTCCCTGGTCGACGACATTCTTTCAAATGTCTTCGCCAGGGCTCGAATTAATCCAATCCAAATACCGGTCGACGACACTTCTTCAAACTGTCTCGACTGGGCTTGAACATGGATCACCCGATCGCCAGCGCAGTGTGGTTACCACTACACCAGCGCGGCGCCTGCTCTCTTTCTGTCGATTGTAAGATACTTGTGGGAATTACAAGAAACGGTGCGCATCACATCAAATAACCGGCATCAACAACACAATCAGATCTTTGAAACCCAAAGATGCAGCAATAGAGAATGGAGTCAGCGACCCATAGCTTGACTGCTTGCGTCAGGGTCAGCGAACCAGAGCTGACCAAGACCCTACTCCACCTCCACGTGGTGGTCCTGGAAACAGGCTGCATCACTGCAGTCTGGCTGAGAGAGTAGGGATCGAAGAGGGAAGGCAAACCCGGTCCCCAAAAATGCCGTGCTGAAGTCGGATGTGTGGGCCGAAAGGCGCCGATATCGCAGCTCCGGTGTAAACAGACACAACGCAACCAACGTCCTTTTCAGGACGAACGAGGAAGAAGAAGAAGATCTTAATTAACAATATTTACCACAAATATTACACCCAAACATTATCAATATTTGTACAAAAGATATGTAAACTATTTGTACCATACTTCGTCTTTCTCTTTGTTCACTCTTATATAACACAAACACATCTCTCTTGAAGTTGACAGCTCGTCTCAGGCTTCTCTCATAACTCTCAAATAAACTTAAATATTTCTCTCATAAAACTGGCAGTTTTTCTCAGGCGTCACTCATCTATCTCATACAACCACATATATTTCGCTCATATAACAACATCTATCTTCCTCATAGCATTGGCAGTTGTCTCAGGCTTCTGTCATCGCTCTCATATAATCACATCTACTACTCTCATAAAATTAGCGGTCTATCTCTGGCGTCTGTCATCGCTGTCAAACAACCACATATATTTCTCTCATGAAGTTGGGGATGTGTCTCAAGGTTCTCTCATATAACACAATCTATCCTCATAAAGTTGACAGTCTGTTTCAGGCGTCTCTCATTGCTATACATTGGGGTGTGTAACACATTTCATGAATGTTACACATCAAACATACCAGCAACACAAATCGCTGTCACAACAAGATCAGCAACATTAACAACATGTCACAACAAGACCATCAACCCATATAACTGTCACAACCACCTCTCACCTTTTCTGGATGCAGCAAAACCATCGAGGACTGGCAGAGTCTGAATATCGTACACAAGTTTTGTGTTAGCAAGCAGCTGTCGGTCGTGGTTGATTCTGTAAATGGCGTACCTGAAGGCGTTCTCTAGGCTGACGTGTTCATCTCCGTCCCCAAACAGGCCTCCTGAAATTAGAGATAGTTTTACTAAAGATTGGTTTTACCAGAAAAATCACCTCAATCATGATTGCATCACTCTTAAGCTCCCTAAGGAGCATAGAAGTTCAACAAACTCAAACCAAGTCTTCCTGTTCCGCACAATCAGCTCAAGGTCTCTCCTTGTCTTCCCGTTCCGTACAATCAACTCAAGGTCTCTCCATGCCTTCATGTTCCTCACAATCAGCTCAAGGTCTCTCCTTGTCTTCCCGTTCCGTACAATCAACTCAAGGTCTCTCCTTGTCTTCCTGTTCCGTACAATCAACTCAAGGTCTCTCCATGTCTTCCTGTTCCGTACAATCAACTCAATATCTCTCCGTGTCTTCCTGTTCTGTACAATCAACTCAAGGTCTCTCCAGGCCTTCCTGTTCCGTACAATCAACACGAGGTCTCTCCACGCCTTCCTGTTCCATACAATCAACTCATGGTCTCTCCAAGCCTTCCTGTTCCGTACAATCAACTCAAGGTCTCTCCAGGCCTTCCTGTTCCATACAATCAACTCATGGTCTCTCCAGGCCTTCCTGTTCGGTACAATCAACTCAAGGTCTCTCCAGGCCTTCCGGTTCCGTACAATCAACTCAAGGTCTCAACTCAAGGTCTCTCCAGGCCTTCCTGTTCCGTACAATCAACTCAAGGTCTCTCCAGGCCTTCCTGTTCCGTACAATCAACTCAAGGTCTCTCTAGGCCTTCCTGTTCCGTACAATCAACTCAAGGTCTTTCCAGGCCTTCCTGTTCCGTACAATCAACTCAAGGTCTCTCCAGGCCTTCCTGTTCCGTACAATCAACTCAAGGTCTCTCCAAGCCTTCCTCATTCATGTCATGTCTGTCTCCAGTTCTCTTCTCTATGTATTCTTTGGTCTTCCTCTACCTCTCTTACTATTGAGTTTCCAGAATAAAGACTGCCTTGTAATACTATCAACATGTTTCTTAAGTGTGTGCTCCATCCATTGCCACCCATTTCTTTTCATCTTTTGTTCTACTAGAAATTGTCTAGCTCGTGTCATTAGTTCCACAACATTGAGACGTCGCCTGCTACTAACGTATTTCTTGTTTGTCAGACATCACAGATACATCATCATCATCAACAAAATAATTCCCTCACCCGTTCTGTTTCTTATGGGAGCATGGAGTCACAATTGTAGCTGGTCCCCTTGCAGGAAACCTGCACCAGAGAATTCACGTGATCTTACAATAATGGTTTCCGTAGCAGTATGCTTAATATTATCTGGCTACGGGCCACATGCACAACAAGTAATTAGTAGCCTCCTACCACACTGCTGGATGTACAAGTAGTCATATTCTTCCGTTGTCTCTTCAGAGACCTCCGGTAACTACACAGGAGTCCCAGGAGTAAAGCGATATAAACAAGTTAAGTATACTAGGAAACACCAGGTGCGTCGTTAGACAGGTATTCAGGGGTGGTGTTAGACGGTGTTTAGATGTAGCATTAGACAAGTTGTTAGGTGTAGCCTTAGGCAGGTGTTTAGGTGTGACGTTAGACAGGTGGTCAGGTGTGGTGTTAGACAGGTGTTCAGGTGTGACGTTAGACCGGTGTTCAGATATGATGTTAAACAGATGCACAGATGTGGTGTTAGACAGATGTTCAGGTGTGAAGTTAGACAGGTGTTCAGATGTGACGTTAGACAGCTTTTCAGATGTGTTGTTAGACAGGTGTTCAGATGTGGCGTTAGGCAGGTGTCAGATGTGTCTATAGACATGTGTTCAGAAATGTCGTTAGACAGGTGTTTAGATGTGACTTTAGACAAAAGTTCAGATGTGACGTTGGACAAGTGCTCAGGTGTGACGTTAGACAGGTGTTCAGATGTGACCTTAGCCAGGTGTTCAGACGTGACGTTAGACAGTTGTTCAGATGTGACCTTAGACAGGTGTTTAGACGTGACGTTAGACAGGTGTACAGATGTGACGTAAGATAAATGTTCAGAAACAGGAAGGGATATACGATGATATAACATAAAGGTAAAGACATCCCATGGCATAAATCGTCGTAGGGGAGAGAAGAGTTAGAGGCTTAACCAAGCTATGTCGAGCTTTTTCTTTACGAACTGGGATGATTAGTTCCCTTCTCGCTGCATTTGCTTTCCTTAACTCAAGAGCAGAGTCAGGTAGCCATTTACAGATAGGTAAACTGGAGCGAACACCCGTGTGTTACCGGGGCCCGAAAGGGGAGCAAAGAATAGTAACACTGCACCCTACCACGCATGTCGTAAAAAGCGACTAAGGAGGGTATGGGCATGGGGCTGTTTACCCCATCCCGTAAAAACTTCGCACAGTGGGCTGATCACCTGCTTGCCAACCAATCTGATTACGGAAACAATGATAGATTGTTTGGTCTGTTTTTGTTCCACAAAGACGCCACTAGGCGTGGTGGAAACAGCGATAGATTGATCAATTTGTTGTTGCCCTAAGACGCCACTAGGCGTACTGGCCACATACTGCTTTGCCGGTTGATGGCTAAGGATGGAAGAAGAAACTGGAGCGAGACGCTCCAATGCTTCACTCCCGGAACCTGGTAACTGGGCCGCCAAAGGAAAGCGCCGTAATCGATTAGCCAAAACGATGCTGAAGACAAGAAATAATCAGACATTCGAAAGGAAGTGGACAAGAAACATTAAGAGGCTGGTAACCTCAACATGTACAACAAAGTGCAACAGAAACCACCATAGCTAAAGCATGTGAATGCTTGGTACAGGTTTTCTAAATCGGGGCCTTCTTCAGTTGTAGCTCCATGCTCTATGAGGGGCGAAAATGATAATGATGATAAAGGTAATGATGATGATGGTGTTGAATGAAGACTTACAATTTGACGACAGCAGACAGAGAAAACAGGACAGACAAATAAACAATGTGAGAGATTACGACAGACAAATAGAAACAATACGACACAGAGACAGAATGAGAGACCAAGAAATACAAGCAACCAGAATAATTGAGACAGACACACACGCACACACATATATATTTCAGTGTCAGATTGGCAGAATTATTAGAGCTCTGGCCTCTCGTTGCAAAGGTACAGGGTTCGAAATACTATGGTGTCATGCTCTAGTCTACCAACTGTAAATGGGTACCAGACTCTGCTCTGGAGTTAGGGAAGTAAAAGGCAGCAAAGAAGAGAACTTGTCACCCCCACCTCCCACAGCTGGATCTAGTACAGTAACATCTCTAACACTTCACTCTCCTACGGCAATATCTGCTATGGGAGTGCCTTAGACATATATATATATATATATATATATATATATATATATATATATATATATATATATATATATATATATATATATATATATATATACATATATATATATATAGAGAGAGAGAGGGGGAGAGCGGGAGAGAGGAGAGAGAGGGAGAGAGAGCCAGCAAGAGAGAGTGAGAGGGAGAAGTGAGCTTTCCAAGTTCACACCCAGTACGCGGTCAATATTTACATAGACAACGTTGAAATGTCCAGTGGCGTATTTAAAACAGACACAAATTTAGGGGGGAGGGGGGGGAACGAAACGAGACCTTCGAGCGTCACCCCAATAAAAATAAATTTCCTATTATGTGCTGGGTGGGTGAGAGGTTTGTTTGTTGTTGATAGTATGTGTCGTATACCGCTTACAGACATTAGATTACAGAATTATTTCTAAGGATTCCTATTCTACTTCTAAACTGTTCGCTTAGTTGTTGTGAAAACGCATTATAACAAAATGGCGTATAAGTGTGGGCTGCTGAAGATGGGGATAACTTCCACGACTGAGCCCCCGACCATCGCAACGCAACTTGGACAAAAAACAAACTTAAATCAGCTATCTTAAAACTGAAGTGATGAGTTTGTAACAATAATGCGACTATCACTCATGCTGCCTCAACAGAAAGAAACCAAAGTAAGAGCGTTCATCTTCCACGCCACAACCTCCCAACCACAACCTCCCAACCACACAATGAACGAACGCTTCTTAGTTTTCGTTTCAGCGGAAACAAATAACTAATGGCTGATGACATAAACCATGACTAACCTGACCACCTTTAAAACAACCTTCAGCCTTTTTCTAACCCCAGGTCTTCTAATTGTGGCACTAACTCCCTAGCTGGTGCACAAACCCCATCGTGATATACCTGAGGTCACATCAAGTGTGAAATCAATTGATGGGTCTTAACCAATCATGTGAGGGTGTTTTCTCTTCTTAGGAATGATTGCAATCAAACGGAGGAATGAGCGTTTAATGCAGGCACGAGGGAGCACGTGTTCAGTTATTGGCCTCGTGTGGAAGCAATGATTAAAAATAGAATATTTGTGTAACCTACGCAGACACTGAGCAACTCATTGCGGTACCTGCCTGAATCTCGGATTAAGGTATATGTAAGAATATTTTTTTTATTTTTATTCAAGTGAGTATTTTAACTTCCTAAAATTGAAAGGTGTAACTTTCGTGTCGAAGCAGAAAAAAAGCCATTTATACGGTCTCAGTGGCTTGAAATACATATTTGCATTTGACATCAATGAACATATGTAATACGTTTTTGGATTGAAAGGAAGATAAACATGAAAGGGGGGTAGTTAAGGTGGGCGGTGTGTTTTGGAATGATACTGTTTATTTGTTTTTCTTTTGTTTTGCAGCTACGTGTATGTTATACTTTGCTGAGTCAGCGATTGTAAGTTGTATGTTAATCAGTAACGTCTCAAGGAATAAAAGTTTATCAGTTAATATTTAACAAAAAGATGTCAAGGTTTGAGCTTTTTCTGTTAATGTTTAAGACTTGTGTGTGCTCAAATGAGAACTTGTATGCATTTCCATAAGGAGATGTCTGTACTTGAAGCCCATGTATTGTCGTTAGCATGCCATGTGCAGTCAGCTCAAGTATTAGTGCTATGCAGAAGTATTCAGCGTACTTACTGTCTTGTGTGTTTTAGTTCAGACATGTTTACCTATTGAGAGATGGGTAGACTGCATTTAGGAATCTTCGTATTTGACAGTTTCTGCAATCATATATCATTACAAGGTCAGGATGACATACCGTCGTGTTCAAAATTGGATCACAATTTGTATTTTTCATTAACTTATTCATTATCATTTGTCTCTCCAAGGAGCATTTGCCTTCAATCAATGCATGCCAAGTCCACATGTCACGTTCCAATTGCACAAGATCGTTCTATTTCTGCCTCATCATGTTCATTTATATCTCCATCTCTCTTTTCTGTGTGTTTTTGTTGTTGGAATACTGCATCTCCTACCATGGGGATTACAGAACAAGGAATGCCTGGTAATGTCAGAAACAGATTTTCACAGTGTATGTTCTATCCATCTCCGTGTATCTCTACAGTCTACCACTGCATCTCCTACCCTGGGCACTCCAGAACAAAGACTACCTGGTAGTGCTATCAAAAGGTTTTCTCAGTGTATGTCCAATAAATCTCCAGCGTCTTCGTCTCATCTTATGTTCCACCTGCACGTCGCTGGTTCTAACTTCTTGTCATCAGTTACACATTAGTAACTGTGACGAGTCAATCTTCGATCGTCACATTTTCCTGTGCCATCCTTTAACTTTTTTATGTGCTATTCCTTTTACTTTTTCTCACCTGCACCTTGACGTTGTTTTTACTTTCATAGTTCAAGGTTTTCTTATCATATCTTGTTCTAATTTGTCACTACCTTATTTTTACCTGATCGCGTGATCTATTTTGAAACAATATTGATTTCTGTTTGTGCACAGCGAACATGCCACATTGACTTTTCACTTATCACCAGCTCCAGATGAAGTAAGAGTCTAAATTGAGCGACATTCCTTTTGGTAACCCAGACTTTTTGCCTGAAAAATATACACAAACCATGTCGTTCACAGGTTCCAATATGAATGGACAGACGGTTTTGGGAGATATGTTTTCAGTTCGCACATGACGTGCCGGAAGATGTTAATCAGTTTAAAGATTAAGAAACTGACAGTGGTTTTGTGAAATGTGATTTTCGAGCACGGAAAGCTACATATGCGCTTCCGCCCAGACGTTGATGTAATAAACAATTACAAGGCAATACCATCTGGGGGGGGGGGGGGGGGGGGGGGGGGGGGGGAAGATTATAATGTTAGATCTGTGTAGTAGTGAGTTTGTTAACACGAGATGCAAAACGGAAGAAGCGAGACCTTTTATAGTCATGGAAGACAGGCAGATGGAGTTTGATAAATACTATGTAAAGAAAATATCTTGTGTCTCATGCAGAACGTTCTACAGATAGGGGTCGGAGGGGAAAAGACCCCTACCAATATCAGACACTAATTAGTGGTTTGATTGGCATGAAACTGTTACAATAAACCATTTCTGATTTGAACTTTTCCTAATAAAATAACATGGATGTTTGGGCGAAAATGTCCCTTAAAATCTACATAATTTTAAGATTATTTTACTGCATATCCATTTTGTCAAGAAGAAGACATTTCAGACAGCCATGATAACAAATAGAAACAAACTCCAACATAAAGACAAGACCAAGTGTTAGAGGATCTTCTGATTTTAGACAGAAAGAGAACTCGACTATAATACTGTAAACCACGAGTTTTGTCAATCTACATACAACATAACAGTAGGATTATAATTAAAGAAGTATTCCGACCACCTGTAAGACGGCCTCTTAAAACCAGTGGCCCGACGCTATTCGGAAGTTTTCCTATGCAAACAGTCTGTAAATTCATTTCCGTAATTGGGTTAAGTTGTAATATGTACATTTTATAATTTTATAATTTTAACATTTAACATGTGTAGACTGGTTGTGGATGTACAGGTTCATACGAGGCTGGCAGCCTTAGCATAAACAATGATTAGATTCATGAACCACCACTGCAAGAGCTGGTGACTGCTTCGTGCGGGTTTCCTCACAAGCAACCCAAAAGCAGATGTATCCCCAGGCTCCATGTGGAGCAGGAGGGGATGATAATGACGACACCGTGGGGTACATATTTATTATATTAACATTTTAATAAGTTTAAATATATATATGATGCACTTGTCGTTTTCCGCTGACCAAACCCACTTTTATCCGACTCACTGGGTTTAATATCTATGCTCAGGGAGGGTAAACTTTGAGAGGCTGATGAATTGGTGGAATGGAAGCGAAGGGGATCTGATTCTCATGTCAGGAGACCCTATACTTATAAGAGGTATTTGTTTGCTCTCAGTTTGTGGTAAAAGTTTATGGTTCATATTGCCAGCAGTCTACTCTAGATGCTTACATCAGACAGGTCTTTAAGATGCGTGCCTTGACAACTGGAGCAGTTACCCCCACCATTATCGCTACAGAATTGGACGATTGATGGAACACAACAAAACCCTTGGGAGCCAACAGTGACGGAACTCAACACCAACAACAAACCATTGTCTACACCTAGCTAGTTAAGGCCCAGCAAAAGACCTGTTTTTTACGGACAGCATCTTCATAGTCACTAATTGTTATGAAAACATCAGTGCTTAATTGTTACATAAAACGCTATTTTAACTTTGTTAATTATTACTGATTATTAAATTTGTTATTTTATTAAATAAACTGATTTATTAACTCAATAAATTATGAACATTGAGTTAGGGGCTCACAAAATACGAGCAAATTTCTTTTTTTTTTTCCTCACAGAAAGGGCGGGAAAATAAAAAGTTCATGACAGCTTAGATGATCTGAGTTATTATGCTCTTAAAATTCCTATGAGGCTCCTTGAAGTAGGAGCAACATTCTTGTATTTATATATCTGCCAAGAGTAATTTTGAGCGAAGGTTAATACCTTAGAATACCTTCTTTATTATACTCTAAGTTTGGCCATTGTTTGACCATTATTGCCGAGCAAAGGAGACACTCACGCGACAGTGACATTGACATACAATTTTAATCCGTCTGTTCTGAGCAAGTATGCTTTATTAAAAGTCTTGAACTAGTTCGTTGAAAGAATTTTGTGTTTTTTAAGTTGTGCATGTTTGATCTGCCGATCGAAATTTCCATTGTTATGTCTTCCTTTTTCACTGTTCTTCTCCATGTTATAGCGGCCTTTCCGCTCATCTCTTCACCTGCGTTTTCCATTAAATGGCATACCTGGTTTTGTTCGTTTGTTGTCGATATAAGAATAGTTTCTCGTATTTACGTGAGATGATTCCATGTAGTTCATGTCATGATCTATTCAAATACACCAGTAACGTCTTTTTTGTGAAATGCTGACAATATTTTAAAAGATATCAGTACATTTACAAAACACGTCGTGATAGAGCAGCGGTTAATTAATTAGTCAAATGGCAGTCTACTGGCTTTATTTCCACCTCTCCGCATGTCATTTTTAACGCGTTGATCCACAGCCTCATGACAAATGTATCAAGGTAATTGATCACAAGAGAATTAGTGTCGTCGTCAGGGCATGAAGCAGAAGAGAAAAATATTTTTAAAATATTTTAAACACATGCTTTAATTAAACACATTAATTAAAAGCGTGTGATTAAAATATTTTTTGTGCATTTTTTTATGTTCTTCTTTTTAGTGTTAGAAAAATTATGCCATACTAAAACATAAACAATATTTTTACTTATTGTAAATCTGGTCTAAAATTTCTTAAGCGATCCATTTCTTTTAGACCGTCAATATTACATGGCTTTGTGCCTGTTAATTTGATGCAATCAATGTCTTCAATGTGAAGGCCATCTGGAGATCGAACTCGACTTTCCTTTGATTCATAATTTTATAATTTGGATTGTTTCCCTTGATTTAGCTAGACTCTTGTTTGAGTACTGCCCCGTTTTACG
This sequence comes from Oreohelix idahoensis, assembly GCA_024509875.1. Taxonomy (NCBI): domain Eukaryota; kingdom Metazoa; phylum Mollusca; class Gastropoda; order Stylommatophora; family Oreohelicidae; genus Oreohelix; species Oreohelix idahoensis. Next base: position 523,225 of record JAMPIV010010005.1, read on the forward strand.
CATTGAAAAAAATAAAGCACACCACGTACTCTTGAATTTTTAATTAATTTATTATGGCCTTTGATTTGTTTACATTTATTTACGAAAACTTTAATTACTCATAATGTCATAATTACAATATTAAATTGTTAAATATTTGACTGATTATTGTACTGTCATTGGGAATACACAACTATGCCAAGTTTCAGAGCTATTTCTCATTTGGAAGTGATTAAAAAATAGATTGCAAGATTTGAAAGTGACATACAAGTGGCATGAAAGTGACATACAAGTGAAGTTAAATAAAACCGTGTAAAAATTATTTCCCGCCATGTTGTGATTGATTATTTATTAGTTAGAACAATCAATACACGCAATTAAAGACTGTGACTGCTTTCATGATTGTCGTTTTATGGGCTATACATGGTTTTTGAAAAGTAACTTTCTATTGTTAAATTATTATTTGTTCACTCTTGTCTAACTAATTTATATGAAATAAACATTACAATAAAGACAATAAACTGCCATTGTATACATAAAACGTTATCTCACATTAACGTTACAAATAAGCTTAGATCCAGCACCACAAAACCTCATAAAGGACAACAATTATTTGCTGTCTCTTGTAACGTCACTTTATTGGCCATTTCTACTTTATGTTTGGGGTCGGAGTGGCTAAGAGGTATGGCGTCCGCCTCGAATTCTAGAGGTACCGGGTTCGATTCCCAGTTAAGGGAAAATAATTTATGGGACAGTTTTTTTTTTTCTCAGAACCAGTGGTCCTAATAATGTCGTACTCCCCCTGGTCTCCTGGGTAGTGAGATCGGATGCCTAGCCTTCTCGGGTGAGGGCGAAAATATAAGAGGTCCCGTGAGCGCGTTGCGCACGTTAAAAATCCCACAGCAGCTGGAAATCGTAGAGAGTAGGCTTATCAGGCCGCTATCCTGTCAAAATTTAAATATTTGAAACCTACCGACCACAAAAAAAATTAATGAATGTGTGATTCCTATGAACAGACATTGGGATGCTCGCTGATGCTACGGAGTTCGTGCACTGTGCTGAGATCCTCCTTGTGTGATCTAAAGGAGGAGATCGGAGCACTGATGTTGTCCGTGTGTAATGAAGATAGTCCTTAAAACCAAACCAAACTTTTTGTTGCTTCAGGGAATAAAACATAACAAACAATAAAACATAACAAACAATAAAACATAACAAACAATAAAACATAACAAACAATAAAACATAACTAACAATAAAACTTAACAAACAATAAAACATAACAAACAATAAAACATAACAAACAATATAACATAACAAACAATAAAACATAACATACAATAAAACATAACAAACAATAAAACATAACAAACAATAAAATATAGCAAACAATAAAACATAACAAACAATAAAACATAACAAACAATAAAACATAACAAACAATAAAACATAACAAACAATAAAACATAACATACAATAAAATATAACAAACAATAAAACATAACAAACAATAAAACATAACAAACAATAAAACGGAATTATGAAATGGCAGTTATAGCTCATTGTTTTAAGGTTTGTTTCATGTATATCCTGTGGATACAAGTGACGTTATAAACATTAAATAAAGGATGTGACTTTTCCGTTACCCTGAAGAATGGATTATGAAATCACAGACGTCAACCAAAAGAAGTGGATCAGTGGCGTCTGATAGAACTAATACGTCAACCAAAAGAGGTGGACTTCAGTGGAGTCTGATAGAACTAATACGTCATCCAAAAGAGGTGGACTTCAGTGGAGTCTGACAAAACTTATACATCAACCAAAAGAGGTGGACTTCAGTGGAGTCTGATAGAACTAATACGTCATCCAAAAGAGGTGGACTTCAGTGGAGTCTGATAGAACTAATACGTCATCCAAAAGAGGTGGACTTCAGTGGAGTCTGATAGAACTTAATACGTCAACCAAAAGAGGTGGACTTCAGTGGAACCAGACAAAACAAAAACGTCAACCAAATGAGGTGGACTTCAGTGGAGTCTGACAAAACAAAGCAACGATCTATATTTTATCGTTGGTCTAAATCTTCTGTTTCATAACCTTAACCAGATGTAAGATAATATGAAACCACTTAATGACAGACAATAGCAAATTAGTCTGAAAATACACAGAGAAAAGAAAGGATTGTGTGAAAGAACGCGGAAAATAACAAACATCAAGTTTCCTGTTGTTACTCCCATCAATATTTACATTCATTCATATATCTTGGCAGCTTGGTTTGGTTTGAAGGACCATGTTCATTGCACACAGACAACCCCATCAATGCTCCGTTTCCCCCCCCCCCCTTTAGATCACACAAGGAGGATCTCAGCACTGTGCGCAAACTCCGTATCACCGGCGAGGATCCCTATGTGTGTATACAGGAATCACACATTCTTTAAACATTTATGTGGCGAGTATGTTTTCCAAATTTTGTAAATTTTGCCAGAGGTGCGGCCGTATAGCCTATTCTTTACGACTTCCAAATGCCAAAGGGTTGTTAACAGTGTGTAACTTGTACACGGGTCCTCCTAATTTTTCGCCCTTATCCGAGAAGATTAGGCATCCGATCTCACTACCTAGGAGATGGGGGGAGGATGACATTATTAAGACCCGTTGGTTCTTTAAAAAATTCCATCAAATAACACCTTACTGGGAACTGAACCCTGTACCTTTAGAATTAGGGGCGGACAATATAATCAATGTCAAGATATAATCGCCAAGAGAGATTATATCTTAAGACGGATATAGACAAAAGTGAAGGAATAAACAGTCATATCAAAATAGGAATACACAATGGCAACAGTTATCGCTGGTCTAGAAAATGTGTGTAAACAAACAGAAATCAAGTTCGAAACTCGAGTAAGCAATTTGAACTTAAATATCAAGTCAGTCCTATAGTACGGCTGCGAAACATGGATAACATTAAAAAACAACAACCATACAGTTTGAGACTTTCATAAATGGGTACTTGCGCAGAGGTGAAAGGTTAAAATAGTATGACAAAATCAGGTAATTTGGAACTATAGTAAAAATTAGACAAGTATCAGCAGGGCTAGTTGTCAGTTCAGGACGTATACTAGAAAATCAGTTGATAGCATGACAATGCAGTCATTTTTGTGCAATCTCCAGGGTAAGTGAAATATAGGAAGTTCTAAAAGCACACGGAAAAACCGAACAGTAGAATGACATTACAAGGATAACGAAGACAAGAAAAGTCATTGAGCTGATGGTACACAACTGGGGAGCTTGAAGATGTCTACAGGAAACAGGTAGGTAGTGATCAAATATGTTATGATTATTAGTTGTGACTAGTCTTTCACTAGCTTGTTGTTATCACAGTAGGAGATGAGAGAAACTAGGAACCGCATAGAGCAGGGTTTCTTAAACTTGCTTGTGTCATGGACTCCTTTGTTTGTCGGATGAAAGATTTAAGCCACATTGATTGTCTGATGAAAGCTTTAAGCCCTTTGATTGTCTGATGAAGGCTATGGGTCATTTTGATTGTCTGATAAAGGCTATAAACCACGTTTATTGTCCGATGAAGGATATGGACCACTTTGATTGTCTCATGAAAGCTATCGACTCCTTTCATTGTCTGATGAAGTCTATGAGCTCCATTGATTGCCCGATGAAGACTAAGAACCTCTTCTTAGAAACAGAAAATGTATATACAATTGGAATAAAAAGCTGTATATTTTACATTTGAGATTATGTACGCGGACCTATTATCCATTCATGGACCCACAAGGGGTCCGGTTACTATAGTTTAAGAAACCCTGGCCTAGTGGGTGAGTTTCAAACAGCCTGGAACATTCTCTGTGCAGTCACTGACCTTTCCTACCCGTTATCGCAAAGTTCCATCAGGTGTAGGTTGAAGTCCCGCTGCGACACCATCATTACTAAATCTTGTGAAAGTACTGGCAGCGAGGAAAGACAGCATTAAGCCAGGCCCGGCAGAAAACATCCAGAAACCTGGAACGTATTAAGTTCGGTCGACGAGGGAATCTAGCGTACGAAATGTCACACATATGACAGTTATTTAGATAGATCGCTTGTTTCTGTGGGGAAAAAAAATAACCCTAGACAAAGATGGGTGAAGACCAAATAGGAAGGTACACGATTAAAGGAACGCAGTGACTGGGTATAGTTTTAATGTAATCTAACAGATTATATCTAGTTTTTAAATATGACGTTTTTCTCTCGTATTAGCTATCTACCGATCAATGTAAACGCAATGTACACCTGTTCTTTGGGATTTATTAACCAATGACACCCCACCCCCTTGTGGTGAAGTGGGATGTTATAAATATTTATAGGGGACTTAGTGTACTGACTGAGATCAGCTGTGAAGGTATCTATATCTATTAAGAGTAGTGTATTATAGATAACCTTACTTGCTACCACATATCTCTATATCTCAGTCAGAATTATTCTGGAATAGTGTGATGCTACGTTATGTGTCTAGGGTATGTGTATGATGAAGTGTAAGTCACAACAACAGACAGATAAACAATTTAATGTAATCCACTACTCTTGACAACACTGTGACACTCACATACATATAACACTCTATGAGAATATCTTAAAGGAGGCACTGATAACTTTCAAATAACAATATGTATTCATTACTGGCATGAATGAATATGTGTCCTGATTCAACTACAAGGGAATCAGGAATCACAATCAATTTAAATTACAAGTTATGTACAGAATGTATTTAATATGAATATTGTAGTGACATATATTATTACAAATGTTCTATATGTGTCAGTTGTGTAGTAGTAAAATGAGGTAATACTGGTTTTGTTTTGTTCAAGCTCTGTTGGTATTTGTCATCATGACTTCAATAGTTTGTCTTTAGGGACTAGTATTGGAGATGTTCACAGTTCCTGATTTTAAGACAAGTAAATTCCCCTCTTAATGTTAATTTTACAAAGTCAGTTCAAGATGAGGGGACATAATGTTGAGCTCAGCTGGCCAAGTTAGCTTATCTGGCGTGATGGCGGCAGGAAAGGACTCCTCTGCTCGAATTCTCCTCTGGGCTCTGGAGACACCTCACTGATAGCTAAAAGGACCAAGGAGTATGCTGTCCGACACTGGATTCAGCAAAGCTCTGACTAGGTGCTGCTCAGTACCATCAAGACCACTGTCCCTGAAATCAAGAAGGATGTACCTTCTACTTCATAACTAATTTATATTTTCTTTTTACACTGATCACAATACATCACAAACATTGCGTTCAGAGCGTTAGGCCAACAGTCAGCTTCATCTGAAATACTTTATACCAGCATTACCATCCTTAATGGTCACTACGCCTCTGCACTTCCAGCATTATTTCTGTCTAATCAATCATCCAGGTGTCAGTGTACTATTTGGCCATTCCATGCCGTTTTTACTACCCTCCGACACCCTCTGTTCAGGCTGGAGCATTACAGGCTTTACCTCACATTTGCCACTGAACTACACATATATATACAGGCATAAATCAACAATTCACATTCAATTTTCATTAAAAGATATTGAATGGTTCAAGCTTACCACAATTCATACGAATAAACACAGATACGTTGATTAGCAATGAATTCTGGCACAAACTGGCACAAATTTCCATCTGCCTATGTTCCAGGCTTTTATTTAACACAATTATGAGCTGGCTTCAACGCACTGTTGCTTTATCAAGATCATTTAAACAAGTGGTCTCGAACTAACGCTCCCAAGTGTGTATATCAGCGAGACTGGCCAATGAGCCACGTTTCGACAAGTGTTTGAAAAAATGTTACCTTTTCCCGTTTCCCCTAACAACGAAAGATAGTATTTATAGTTCGACCAATCGTGGTTAGGCTTTCATTTGTTGCGCTCCAATCAATTTGGAGTTTACATGGTAGGCTATTTATGTAACGTAAGGTTTTTTTTTCAAACACGTTATAAAAAATTTTATGAGCAGAAATGATTTCATGCTGTCAGGCAGCCTCACTATTTTATTTTGGGTATAATTTATTAATTCCTGGACTATTGGCGTAACGTTTTACATATTATTTGTCAGCAAGCCCTAAGGAACCCAATTTTCCCACTTTAAAAGAGCTACGTGGCTGCGTTCAAAATATGTATTTTCTACCTCCTGTTTCGAAGATATGCTGTCTGGGTACTGTTATGTTTTCAACCGTAAACCCATCTATTGTTATCTTTCCTAATAAGCGTTTTTTATGATTTTAAAACCTAACTCTGGGGAAGGGTAGTGTATTTTATCACTGTCCGTCTGAAAAAAAAAGTTAGTGCTTGTAGCCTAACACGCGTGATAGTAGTAATTGTGTATCGCGCGACGCGTGTTTAATGTTCGGCTTTCTGCCTCTCCCTTCTCGCTATCCTTTTGTCCATCTGTTCGTTCGTTTTGGTAACGTAATGTAGAAAAAAGACATGAATGGAATTTAAAATTTAGGTCATTACGCAGTCTGCCTCTTAATGTTTTTCCAAGAAATACAGCACACGTTTCATTGAAGAAAGCGGGTATAATACAGTAAGCTTTTACTATCAACGTGAAAGCGTTACAATTTGCAGACGAAGCAGAAAACAAGGGGGATTTCGAGTACATTCTTTGTGACAGCACTGTTATTTTACCATTGCTCTTCTCTTTATTAATTTTATTTGTTAGGCTTCATATTTACCTAATAATTTATATATGTGGATTAGAATATTTCATGACACCCCTCTTTTTTTCCTTCTTTAAACAGAAAAACAACAGACTTTGCGTATTTATAGACAACTGTAAATTCTCGAAGAATATTTTCATGTCAAATTCGATTACAAAAGACGACATTCTTCTTTTTTCCCCCCATTTTCTTAAACTTACTTCTGTCCTTCTGTCATAGGAAATATCTAAATATCTGTTTATGAGCAGGAACATCTTTAACTCAATTCAACCGACTCCTTCGAATCGGGCCGTAGCCTAAAACGGCCCCGCACAGAGTACAAAAAGATGCGAAAAGATTACATGCCTCCAGCCAATGGAGGATAGAAGAGACTGCAGGGCTCAGCTACAGGCCGAAAAATTCAAAAGACTAACAAACCACCCAATGTGCCATAGAATGAATGCTCTTAGAAGGCAAAGACTCAAACGAAGCAACTTTGTAGAATCAACCAAACCACAAATGAGAGCAGTTTCCATAAATGAAATATCCACTATTAAACTCATCTACACTGCACACAAGCTTCCAGTATGGAAACAAAATCGTTTGCCTGAAATGATAGAAAACATTCCTGGAATTGAAAAAAAAAGCCAAACTGAAACTGAAAGAAAATCCATAGCGAAAAAATACATAGAGAAACATTACCCACGCTACACCTGGACCCATGCATACACAGATAGATCAGCAACAAATGCAACAGAAAATGGAGGTGGGGGTGTCTTTCTGACATTAAGCACTGGTGCAGAAAAAAGGATGTCAGTAAAAGCAGGACGATTCTCAAGTAACTTCAGAGCAGAGGCAGAGGCCTTGAAAACTGCAGCAGAGGCTATATTGACAGAAGAAAGCACAGAGACACAATCTGCTTTCTTTACTGACGCACAGTCAGTAATTGCAACGTTGAAAAGCCAAAATAATACAGACCTTGATGACCTCAGAATAGTGCTCCACAAACTTTGTCAGCGATTCAAAAGTGTTGTGATCCAATGGATCCCATCTCATTGTAACATCACCAGCAATGAAGAGGCTGACAGAATGGCAAAAGAAGGTTCACATTTACCTCAGCCTGATGCAAGCATAACTTTTGAGGAGGCAAAGAGTTTTATCAGAATCAGATACAGAAACAAATGGAATGTAGAACATCCAGGGCACACACAGAATGATGCTTACTACCAGCTCCACAGAAGAGAACAAGTGGTAATCTTCAGACTCTGCACTGGCCACAACAGATTGAGATACCATCTATTCAACAAGCTAAAGATAGGAACTACCGATCAGTGTAACTGTAAGGTAAAGGATCCCGTTACACGCCCATTGAGGCATATTGGGAATATGGTGTTAGGCCCATATTTTCTTGACCATCGGCACACTAGGGGTGATGTGGTCAGCATCACGCCGGCCGCCTTAACCTTCCCAGAGTTGCTGTGGTACCCAATTGAGGCTGGATCGACCCAGGAGCCGTTTGCGGCCTAAAAAAATCCCACCTCATCTGGGAATCGAACCATAGACCACTGAGCTAGGAAGCCAGTGTACTAACCACTATGCTCCAGCGGCTGTGGCACTGATAAAATGACTGCAGAACATCTGCTTGAAAGTTGCCCCTTATATGCGGTACAGAGAAAGTGCATTTGGCCGACGCCAGCTCCTTTCGTGGAAAAGCTTTACGGGGATTCAAATAGCTTCATAGATGGGCGCTTGCGTAGAATAGAAGGAATGAAGTGGTATGACAAGATCACTAATGTGGAACTGACACCAATAACCAGACAAGGGCAAGAGACCTACTGATGAGAAGAACACGTCGCAGATGGAAGAACACACAATGAGGAAACCTATTGGTAGCATTACTATGCAGTACTTGTTCTCGAATCCACAAGGTAAAAGAGGCAGAGAGAGATAGAGAGAGTCAGAGAGAGATAGAGAGAGTCAGAGAGAGAGATAGAGAGAGAGAGAAAGAGAGATAGAGAGAGACAGAAAGAGAGATAGAGAGAGTCAGAGAGAGAGAATGTGTAAAGAGGAAGTGGACAAGAGAACTGGAGACAGACATGAATGGGATGAGTGTCGTACGAGAGGTTAATTGGTTTATTAGGCCCAATCTAAGTAAACACGAGAAAGGTATAGAAAATAGATTTCACAGGTGGTATGTTGAGGGACAGATATCTCTCTGCAGTGAGAAAGTGTCTCTCCTCCAGCCTATCCGTACAACTGTGCTTTATTACAAGACAGTCTTTGCCTCCCTATCTAAAATAAGATCAGTTACTTTACACACACACTATGTGACAACAAGACACACAAACGTGAAAAACTAAGGATAAATGGATATGGGACTGACCAACACACAAAGTTAAGTTTCTTTGCAGTTTATTATCACTAAACTTGACTACGTTATTTATCTAAAATATATCAAGAAATCATTTACATACATAGGAAATGAAGAATAAAGGTGCGCCTTCCCCGTATGGAGAGAAAAAGCCAAAAAATTATTAACACAAAGGTTGAAGATTAGCACTAGGTTACAGAAAAAAATACAATATTGGTACACTAAAAGACCAAGTAAAGTTAACAGAATTTATACAATCAGATTTATGGATAATTCCCAGCATAACAAGAAAATCATCACACACTCTATCTCACAGTGGCCACTTCTCACACTCTTACCTAATTGGCTTCTATAGTAGTTCTGTGGTATCCCTTGGTAACATAATTATTCCATGAACATAATTCCTATTTCACTATGACTACACTGTCACCCCCAGCTGTCGACAATCCAAATTGGCCCCAGTTCATCCCCCAAAAAAACTAGTGAGGTGAACGCCGAATATGGTACTTCTATCTGGATATAGGTGTTCCTACCAATAGTTGGAAATGTGAGAATCCTTGAGGTTTACCTTTTAGAGAGGGGAATATTTCCAGTATTGGAATACATCTGGTTGCTAAAAAATGTTAAAAGAATGATGATGATGGTTCTTCTAAAGGTCAACTGTGTATCAAAGCGCCGATTCTGCAGTGTATAAATATATATATATATACAAGGGGATTAACATAAGTCTTGAGCCTGACCATGAAGGACATGTCACAGAGAGCTGAAATTGTGTATAGTGTTTATTCCTTTTCAATATAGCCACCGTCTGAATTGACACACGTCTGCCATCTCTGCTTTACCTTGAAAAGACCTTGGGAGTAGAACACCCTATTTTTCAAACTAAACCAGTCATCACATGCCAGTATAACCTCTTCATCGCTGTCCAAATGACTTCCTTTTAGCTGCTTTTTAAGATTTGGGAATAGAAAAAAGTCTGATGCAGCCAAATCTGGAGAATTTGGTGGGTGTGAAAGAATTTCAATATTCAAATCGTTGGCTGCTAGCTGCACAAGCCGTGCTTTGTGAGAGGGCGCGTTGTCTTGAAGCAAAGGAAGATTTTGAGTGCGCGTTATCCCTCGTTTCCTGGTCACAACCTGTCTTAGTTTGTTGAGAAGATCTGCATAGTACTGTCCATTAACTGTGTTGCCACGAGGCAGAAAATCTTTCAAAAGGACACCTTTGCCGTCCCAAAAAAAAGTCAGCATCTCTTTTCCTGCAGATTTCTGCGCTCTCGGCTTTACAGGTGTTGGAGAGCCCGGGGTTTTCCATTGCATGCTGGCAATTTTGAATTCGGGGTCATAAAGGTGTATCCAAGTCTCATCTACTGTCACCAGGGTCTCCAAGAAAATTTTTGACTGACACTTTTTGAGCAACTGTTGACGCAATTTACTCTCGTTTGCTTCTGCTCACGTGTCAACAGTCGCAGAACCCAGCGTGCACACACTTTTCTCATGTTCGGTCTGTTGTGTAAAATTCTATAAACTGTTCTTTCATTTAGTTTTACTCTACTAGCTATCTTCACAATTGTCATTTTTCGATCCTGTTCAATGATTGTCTTCACTCTTGTTGCATTTTCATCGTTGCACTCTGAGGCTGGTCTACCAGATCTTGGCAGATCAGCAACATTTGAGCGGCCGCACTTAAACTGTTGACACCAGTTTTTTACCGAAGTATATGAAGGACAAGAATCACAAAACACTGGTTCCATCTTCCTGTATATTTCTGTAGGTATTTTTCCATGAAACATAAACCCGGGCGTCGGCGTTTGAAGAAATGTTTACGGCCGGAAATTTGACTGAATAGCCTGAACGGCTCCTGTGATAAACCCTCTGTGGATGGGAAGGAGCGAAGCTCCTGACCGGGTTGGAAGGAAAGTCCTCAGGTTCCCCAGCCTCGCAATGACATGTCATTGGGCCGAAGGGCTGAAAGCCCAAGTGCTGCTGGTTAAAAAAAAATAAAAAAAAAAAAAAAAAAGAATACGACTGCCAGGAGTCAATAATAATGTTACATGTACGCACCATTGTGGGCTGGTAAAAATGGTAATCTGGATTTTGTAAGTCCAGTATTTATATTTATTGTCATCCAATATCATCGGCAAGTATACGCTTATAAATGAAATTAATAACGAACCAGAAAAGCCGCTGGTCGCCCTTGAGATCAGGCCTGCGAAAAATATAAGAGAACATTTGTGGGAAAAAATGCTACCATTCTATATATATATATATATATATATATATATATATATATATATATATACCGACAGGGACAAGACGATCTCTCATCCTCTCTGTCAGTCCTGACTATGTTCAAAAGACACACTGTGTTTCCATACGCCTACACGCTCGCAGACGTCTCTGGCTGCTAATCTGGGTCGGACCGAGTTTATGATAACTCACCCGCCCCTGCTCGCTGCTGGCGGTCAGCTTACGGTTTTAATTATTTTTTAATTTTTCATACGCCTCCACCTACAACAATAATCGTCTGTCGTTATATAGCTATTAAATTGTCGGTGTCTGTTAGTTTGTCGTATGGCATTTAAAAATAAAAGACGCTATAATAACAAATTACAAAAGAAAAATAAACATGTATTCTATACTCCCGCTATCAGTCGCCTTGCGCCTATAAGGTCCGGTCTGCCTAACAGTCGAGTTTATCTCTCTGTCTCCTGGGGAGTTTAAGTGCTGCGTCCGTCTCGTCTCAGTGAGTTAGCTGTCGGGTGACGTGATCTGACATTTTAATTCAAAAACTGGTATGAAATCGTTACGCGTTACTTTATTTAATTGGTCTTACTAGCGAGAAAAAATCTAAGAGAAGTATACGTGTTTAAATGCTATTACCACTTTTAAATCCTTGGCACTATTTTCATTTTACCAGAAAATTCAGAACGAAAATCTCCACGAATCACTTATAAGCACTTCCAACAAGAAAAATGGTTCTCGGACTGCACGCTAGACTATTCAATTCTGACTGACTTCTGATGGCGGGGTTAAGAAAACAGCAATATATATATATATATATATATGCAAGAAGTCTAGAACTCCCCTGTGCTCTTTCATCTCGAGACGCGGGCATTCTGAAGAGAAACCCGCTAGCAGAAATAAAGTCTGTGATGTCGGAAAACAACTTCAGACGAGAGACTATGGTAGTCTAAATCGTAAGCCTTTCATCTTGAGACCTAGCCTCTGAATCTTCATCCCACACAGGAGCGCGAAATTAACACCATTAGAGATCAGAGAAATCTAATTATATATATACATATATATATATATATATATATATATATATATATATATATATATATATATATATATATATATATATATATATATATATATATATATATATATATATATGCTCCTGTGTGGGATGAAGATTCAGAGGCTAGGTCTCAAGATGAAAGGCTTACGATTTAGACTACCAGAGTCTCTCGTCTGAAGTTGTTTTCCGACTTCACAGACTTTATTTCTGCTAGCGGGTTTCTCTTCAGAATGCCCGCGTCTCGAGATGAAAGAGCACAGGGGAGTTCTAGACTTTCCCTGAGTAAAACTACAAAGGGTCTGTGCCGTCGCTCTCTCACGTGCTGTCTGTCTGTCAGGCATTATGATTGACAGACAGGCTTGCGTGAGTGGATCGAAGTAAACAAAGCCTGATTTGCTTCCTGTTATGAATGACAGGTCACTAAGATTGTAAAACACTGCGTTAGCCCGTGTTTAAAGAAAAGAGGGCGGGACAAAAACTGAACTGCAGAAGTAGACAGGCAGTATAATGCATGTTTTTAGCTAGCAAATCATAGAGTAGCTATGAGGTTACAATAAGCTGTCAGATTACAGTAGGCTCTTTTCCAGTACACGTCACAATGAGGAAGACATGGGAAGACCTTGAGCTGATGGCAAGGTGACAGGAAGACTTGGAATAAGTTTATTGAAAGCCTATGCTCCTTTGGGATCTGAGGGTGCTGCCGATGATGGAAGAAATGACAGAATGGGCAACAAAGGGTTGTCCTGTCAAAACTGTATGTTGATGAGGTATGTGATGCTTCAAGTCATGTATTTGAGTTGACGTTTGAGAGTTATTTTAGTTAGGCAGTACGTCAAAATTGAGAGGTATCTGACAGGCAAAAGATAGCAGCAGAACTCTGATATGGAGATGGCACAGCTCTGAGCAGGATGATAATTGCAAATAGGTATATGAGTAATGTTATACTTTCAGTCTCAAATATATTTGAGTGTGGCAATATGACAGGTTTGACATATATTTTTACAATAAGATACAACTGCACTTCAAATTGTATACTTATTTGAGTAAATCCTTACTTCGATTTTGAGTGTTCTTTGAGTGTTAACACTGAATGGCATTTACAGGACGTAATATTTTTAATTTGAGAGCTATTTGAGTGAAACAATCCTTCAAGTTTGGGATGTATTTGAGCAAACACCTTAACTTCGAGAGGTTATTGGGTAAAATTATAATACAGGAGAGATAATAGGGTACATTTGTTCTGTCAGTAGATCACAGGCCCACTTAACATATATGTCAACGATGTTCAGCGCAGTCAGGCTGCAGACTTTAAAGTTCTAGGAAGAAAGGTCACAGAAAGCGAAGACATGATAGCGAATTTTAAATAAGATTTTTTAAAGTTCTCTGCAATGACTTACCAACTTTCATCACTACACAAACATCGTAGTATCAGAATGGATAATAAACGACAATTGATAAACAGTATATTCTTCCAAACTCTTTACTATCAGCGTCAAGCTTGGACACGGACCAGAATACAGGAGAGGAAAATCATATCGTCCGAGATAAACTGTTTAAGAAATACTATTTATGTTACCAGGAAAGAAAGAATGGGAAATTATGACATTAGAAAAAGGAATTGTAAGAACTACATCCTGCATCACATATATAGACAGACAGACAAGATAAAGTAGTTTGCCCATCTCATGAGAATGGAACCCAATCAGCTACCACTGCGTGCCTACAATAGTAAAAAATCTGGTTTTATAGCAAAAGGATGACCCCAAAGCAGAACGATAAATAATATTTCAGAAATCCTACATCAAGATGGACTCGAACCAGCCAATATGTAACAACTTGGCTGAGGAACGAAAACGTCAGCTCTACACAACGCTTCACGGCAAAGGTGGGCCTAAAAAATAACGTAAAGTAAGTGGTGAGTTCTCTCCGACCTAAAAAATAACGTAAAGTAAGTAGTGAGTTCTCCTCGACCTAAAAAATAACGTAAAGTAAGTGGTGAGTTCTCTCCGACCTAAAAAATAACGTAAAGTAAGTAGTGAGTTCTCCTCGACCTAAAAAATAACGTAAAGTAAGTGGTGAGTTCTCTACGACCTAAAAAATAACGTAAAGTAAGTAGTGAGTTCTCCTCGACCTAAAAAATAACGTAAAGTAAGTAGTGAGTTCTCTCCGACCTAAAGAATAACGTAAAGTAAGTGGTGAGTTGTCTTCGACATGAGAATTATGTCAGTATAATATTCACTTCAAGTTTAAGAGATATTTCGTTAATGCATTGCTATAAGTGTTACCATTTAGATAACAATGTCACATGGAAATAGAAACATCCCCGTACTTAATACACCTGTATAAATTACAAGTTGACCTCTTTTCTTAATACAATGTCACTTCTAGTCACTTCATAAGTCACAGGATATGTTCGCGTTGAACCATGTAAATAGATATCATTAAATCCGTCAGTTGAGATGAACAGTACATACTTGTCTAATGTTTATGTTGTTGTATTAAAATCTGTACTCGCACTGATGTTGTCATGATGTTATGTGTACCGTTTATGACATTCTTAGGGTGTGATGTATGCTGTTGTCGAGGTTTGTTACGCGGGAATAAATATAGAGGATCATGCAGGATACGCGAATTATGGCAGGCTTTCATACAGGACATTATGGTCAGCATATACAACACAAGCCGGCAGGTGAACAGGTCCACGGGAAAACATGGTTTACATTTATTGTACGTTCATCACAAGGAGACATCCATCAAGATATATACATGGCATAGTATATGGCAGGAAAACATGTAAATGCGATAAGCAGTTACGTCAGTCAATAACGAGTCTCAATCAATATGCCTTCTTCATCTCCATTGGGGGTTGTTCAAGACATCTCAATAAGTTTCTTCCCCATCTAGAACATTCTTAACAAGGTTGTCATAAAATTAACCGTGATACAACGTTAAAATATCTCCAATGATACAACGTAGGGATAAAAACTAATGCGTAAGCTACTAGAATACATGATCGCCCACGCCGCGGGTCATCACCCGCCATGGAATTTAAATTGTTAGACGTGGAGGCAAAACGTTTACCCTTGGAGCGAGATGAGAACGGAGTTCAGACGAAAAAAATATGACTGAAACGTGCTTGGAACTAGCAAGGCTAAAAGGACGCAAATTGGTGGGGCAAGGAAAAATTCACGTCCAAAAGTTGACACAAGGTAAAGAAATCGACAAAAGGGACCTTAGCTATTATACGCCACAGTCATTTCTTGGACGCTTTTGCGATAACTTAGTCCGTTTATTTGAATGCAGTGATGAACGCATTATAGAAGATTCTAGAAAATATTTGAAAAGTAACTTTTTCTTAATAATAATGTTAGGAATATAAAACCTAGCTGGCCGGATGGCCTATCTTGAGCAGTGAAATAATATGCTTTCATTTATACAGACGGACAGATAATAAGAAAGATATTGACAAAAGACTGTGTTGTTCATATCAGCGAGCGTCTGCATTGAAACAAAAATGTCCC
Organism: Oreohelix idahoensis; assembly: GCA_024509875.1. Classification (NCBI taxonomy): domain Eukaryota; kingdom Metazoa; phylum Mollusca; class Gastropoda; order Stylommatophora; family Oreohelicidae; genus Oreohelix; species Oreohelix idahoensis. The sequence continues at coordinate 539,055 of JAMPIV010010005.1, forward strand.
TAATTTTCAAAAAACTGCAGTCTTGAGACTCAAAGCGCTAAAATCTAGTTGGTATGAAAGAGAGGGGATGGGCTGGAGAATGGTGGCTAAAAATAACTTTAAAGGCAAAATTGTGTAGGGGAAGGCGGAGTTGGTTCAAAAAACAAGTGTGTTTTTTGTGAAACGCAAGTAGAGACGGACGGACCAACAGACAATAAGGCATACTTGACTGAGGTATGACTGAAATGACTTTTTTGGTAGTAGGTTTGAATTTGAAAGAAAAAAAGGCGGTGATTGGCCATAGATGAATATATTATCGGCGCTCAGACGCGCACTTTTGCCATTCGTTATAAGTTGTCCTAGTAGACACAGTGAATAATATAGTGGTGTATTCCCAGAAGCAAATTGAAATCTTTAGAGGGACGCCATACTAAAGCCAGCAGCTCAGCTGAGTTTTGCTAGCAGTTAACTGTGTTCTATATTCATAATTCTGGTAAGACTGAAAGTATTTCTTTGTAGATTTTAATATTTGTTTAATGTTTCGAGTGATTTGATACTGCCATATCATAATCTATCCCTTACAATAAGTAAGGATTCGCTCTAGACCCCCCGCCCCAGTTCAGGGTCTAGAGACAAATAAAATACATAAAATCCAGCAAGGATTATGAAAGACAGATCAAGTGTTGAGATCAGTGGAACATATCACCTATCCTATTCTATGGCAGGAAGCTAATGAACATAGTTCAGAATATGTAGTCTGGGAGAACTTATCCTATGTGAAACCAACTTGGTAAGATGTGTTGTATGGTCAAAAAGATCTGACCCGTCTATGTGGTGTTGTTGTGTGTAGTGTTGTGTCCAGAAATGGGTTAGAGGATGGAATTCTGACACATGACCAATACTTTATTGCAGAGCTGTGAGTTTTTATTTGGCACCAATGTGGTGTCAAATGATGAGTTACTAATACAAGAGTGGACCCGTGCAATTTATATTTTGGCAGAGCAGCCTGATATTGCCACCAAGCACGGAGAGGTGGGGCCACCAGATCTCAGCACCAGAGCTACACCTTAAAGCTACGTGAGCGTCTGGTCTGCTGAGAATTCACCAACTCAACTTATTTTCTAACATACCCATAAAATTTCCATCAAATAACTGGACAATGTGTAGTCGCCATAGACAGGGAGTGATGAGGCCACCCCAACAGCACATCCATTAAATGTTCTCCCAATTAGATTACAACTATAAACAGTAGTAATATTTACCAGTCTAGTAACATACATATGTACACACCTTGCATTTATTATGTCATATTCATGCATTTCTTTCATAATTGCAAAACCTTTCATATGTTCTGGCCAAAATAAAACCTTGGTTCAGAACAAATAAATTTAAAGAAAATTACTATCCAAATTTTACACATCTCGAGTTAGTTCAGTGTGTTTTAACATTTTATTACTATTATTAGACTTGTTAACTCTTGCAGGCCGGAATTTTTTCATCAGTTTTGCCAGAATTATTTTTGTACCTTAAAGCAGTACCTTTATAAATTCTAAAGTTTCTGAGTTATTACACAACAAAGACACACATATTATACATCACAGTAAAGATAAATGAATGTAGAATTAGAATATGAAGGATTTTTAGTGATATTCTACATATAGTATTCAGTTATGAGTCATAATGAAAATACGGAACAAATTTCACAGAACACAAAAGTGACGTACCCAACGTCGTTTCGGCTTCTAGGGGTTTTGTGGATGTACGCTACCAGCGTCGTTCCGGCCTTTAAGAGTTAAATATCTGTGTGTGTGTGTGTTTGCAAACCACCACAACACATTACATATCAATACCCTAGAATTTTAACGTAGCCACATTCATTAGTAAAAAAAGATAGGTGTGAGGTCGTAGTGGTAGCAAGAAGGGCCTTCTGACAATTCACAGCTACACTTATCTCAGGAGCCTTCACAGCTGACCTCACGCATAACAATAAGTAATATCACAATCAGACAATACCATCAAATCCACTACAAAGGTGGCGGCCTTTGAAAAAAACATTTAGTGTCCCAGTTAGAAAACACACACTCTCCATAAAATCCTGGAGCTTAGAAGAAATCACGTCCACTTCAAACCAGTGAACGAATACGAACGGCCCAAATAAACAACACACTGACCCCACGACATGTGACAAAAACAAAACGTCACTAGTTGACTGTCGCTCACCACGGGTGAACGCTTCGTGCAAAAAGTAGTTTGACTACAGGCGAACACAATTCCTCACATAAAATGGGCATGTGCTAGCGTGTAGTAACATGCTACATTATTTTATCCCCAGATCTATCCTTAACAAGGTTGTTGGATATAATGTGTACTTTTGCTGATAATGTTTGCATGTGTAGTATACAGCTGATGACGTTGACAGAAAGGGATGTATAGTTTTTCAATGTTGTTGAATATGATTAGTACTTTTGCTGAGATAGCTAAGATGTGATACCTTCTGATGTTGTTACTTGATGCTTCTACTTGTTACGTTTCTTTTCTTCGTGGTGCTTCATTTGGAAGATAATGTATGCCAACTGGTACATACCATTTGAAGCAGGCTTCGAATTTGAATCGGAAAATATAAACCTTCATTCTGTGGAACCTTGGATTGAAAAACAGCTTCTATTCGCGCTGTACACCATAAAATAGTTATTGTATCCTTGTTAGAGACGACAGATTTTATTTGTCTGTTTCTTCCTTTATTGCTCCTTACGGAGCATGGAACCACTAATACAGCTGGTTCCCTTGTTGGAAGCCTTTACCAAGCGTTCACATGCTCTTACAGCAGTGGCTTATGTAGCTATTTGTTTGACATGAGGTTTCGAACCCCATGCTAGACTGCACCTGTAATAGTTAGAAAATTTAGTAAGTTGGAATCTCTCAGGAGACACGAAAGAATAGGACTAAAGCAACCTCAGGTATGTCGTAAGATGCTACCAATGTCAGACTGTACGTGGTACTTAATAGATCACGTTCAATAAATGGCTTCAAAACAGCTGCTACAACAGTAATAAGACGTTAACGCAGGCTTCCTGCGAAGCAGCCACCTGTACGTATGGCCTAATGCTCCATCAGCAGCCTGCAATAAGATGAATCAATGAAGGGTTGGTGGAGAAATAATTCAGCTCTCCAACAATTCTCAACTGCACTTCATCAACCAATCACTGCGGTATTTTTAATAAGTACGAGTGCAGGTGAACATTGAACCACTGTTGTATTTTGTGGCATTCTGAAATTTCTCATTAAATGATCTTCAGCTATTACCTTCAGAGGGGCAAACCCTTACACATGATAGGTAATTGCACCTCACCGCAAGTGAAACCGGGTTCAGATCTGGTGGAATACTTACATCAGTCTAGAAATCAAACAGACATATTTTATTCTGCGATAACAGAGTTTATAGAAGCTGGAACAGCGCAACATTTCGTGTGTCTAGAACCATGAGTTGACTATGGGAAATTAATAGAGAGTCTTTAACGGCTGGGACAGCACCACGTGTTGTAGTGCAGAGAACTATGGGGAAATTCAAATTACTAGAGAGACGTAGGGTTAAAAACAGCACGAAATGTCTTGTGTCGAGAACATGGGGTTAGAAATTTGAAGATATAAATTAACTGGCAAGTAAAAATGGCTGTGCAGAATTTCAGTGAGGATGTATTACTTACTTACTTACTTAGTCGTTCCCCTTCTACCGTGAGGTGTAGAGGTTTGGAAGAGAGAGCGCCAGACTATCCTATCGGCTGTCTTCCTCCTGGCCTGGTTCCATTCTAGTCCTCGATCCTTCAAAGATTGTCTAATGTTGTCCTCCCAGCGGACTCTGGGTCGTCCTCGGGGTCTGGATCCTTGGCTCTTTGTTTCCCATGCTTGTCGTGGTATCCGATCTTCTCCCATTCTGCAGACATGGCCAAACCATCTTAATTGGGACTGTTCTACTTGGGTCTGCAGGGGGTAGGATTTAAGGCCTTGACGTATCGTCTGGTTGCGTACCATGTCTCTTCTTGTTACTTCAACCACCTTCCTCAGATATCTCATTTCTGAGGTTTGGATCTGGCTTTTATGGGTTGTAGTCATTGCCCATGACTCGCATCCATATGTTAAGACTGGGACATAGGTGGAGCGGTATACAGCCATCTTTGTTTCTTACCAACCTCTCTCTTGCTGAGGAATCCTCGATTTATGGCCTGAAAAAGTCTCCCAGCTGCTGCTTTTCGAGTGGCCAACTCTTCTTTGATGCCTCCCTTTCGGTCTATAATAGCTCCGAGGTATTTAAAGTGGTCGACCTGCTCCAGGACCTGTTCTCCCAGCTTAATCTGATGTCTTCTTTCTTCTCGTGATATCACCATGGATTTTGTTTTAGAGCTGCTTATGACCATCCCTCTCTTCTCCAGCTCTTCCTTCCAGACTTGCAGGTTGGATTGGAGATGTGCCTCCGATTTAGCAATCAGGGCAACATCATCAGCAAATGCCAGCTCTGAAATATAGACCTGTCTCATCTTCCAGTACCCCACTGAATACTTTCTTGTTCTCTCCTTACATGCCTTGATGACATCGTCCATAAGGAGTATGAAGAGGTAAGGTGATAGGATATCACCTTGTCTTACACCAGTGGTGGGTCCTGAACTCTTCTGACTTATGGTTTGCTGTCCTCACATAATTTCTGCAAGACTTGTAGAAGCTCTGTATAGCATGAATCAGAGGTGCTGGAATATTCTTCCTTGCCAAGCAGTCCCAAAGTTTGCTCCAAGGGACCCTGTCAAACGCCTTTTCCAGATCTATGAAACAAAGATGGATCTCACTCTTATACTCAAGGGCCTTTTCACTCAGCTGTCTGAGTGTGAAGATTAGGTCTTGAGTACTTCGGTTTGCTCGGAATCCGCACTGGACCTCATCCAATTGTGGCTCAGCTAGGCGTCGGAGTCTCTGCTCTAGGATTCTAGAGTAGATTTTTCCAGGGACACTGAGAAGGGATATGCCTCTATGGTTTCCACACTGTCGATTGTCACCTTTTTTGAAAATTGGTGTTATGATGGCGATCTCCCAATCCTTTGGTATGGTCTTGTTGCACCATGCTGCCTGTAGGACCCTTAAGAGTAACAGGTCGCCTGATGCTCCCATGTACTTAACCATTTCTGGTGTTATACCATCATGCCCTGCTGCTTTGCCCATCTTGACTTTCTCCAGTGCTGCCTTCAGTTCTTCCATCTTTATGTCATCTTCATCACCATTGGTTTCCTCTTCTGTGCTTGTGGTTATCATTTCTGATGTTTTACCTTGCTCACCTCTTTCTCTGGTTCCCAAGTCGGACTTCTCCACATGCTTCTGCAGCAGCTGTCTTTATGATATCCTTGAATTTAATCCAGAGGGTTTCCAAGTCATCAGGTTGTTCTTCTGTGTTGCTCACCAATGCAGCAATAAGCCCCTGATATCTGGTCTCAATTTCTGGCTCTCTCAGCTTGTAGGTCCTAATGCTCATTTCTCCTGCTCGGTTATTTCGTTTCTTGCGTGATGTTGAGCAGTTCCTAGGCTGAGCAACTCTTTCAGTTGTTCGTTTGATTGTTAGAAGGTAGTGATCACTTCCAATCTCTGGCCCCCTCCAGACTCTTGCATCTCGGACATATTTGAATGAGCTTCTCCGAACAATGGCATAGTCGATCACTGACTTCTCATTCTTTGTTGGTTCACATCTAGTGTATGCATGTATGCGCTTATGGGGGAACTTTGTGTTTGTAATGATCAGATTCTGCTCACTGCAGAATCTAAGGAGTCGCTTTCCATTGTCATTGAGAGTATCTTCTCCATATCTTCCGATAACTCCACCCCATCTAGCATGGTCATTTCCAACTCTGGCATTAAAATCTCCGAGCATGATAACTTCATCTAGGCAGTCATCCACTGTCCTTTGAAGCAGCTCGAAGAATTCCTCCTTGACCTCTGCTCTCTCATCCTCATTTGGCCCATACACTATGACCAGGTTGACTATGGTTTCTCCTTCTTTTAGTTTCACAACCATAATGCGCTCTGAGACAAAGTTCCACCCCTTGATACTATCTTTTTGATTTTGGGCCACAATGCAACCCACACCCCCTTTAGCTCTTTCAGATGTGGGTACACCACTGTAGAGCAGCGTGTTGCCATTGAGATCCATGACTCCTTGTCCTTTTTTCTTTGTTTCCGTTATAGCCAGGATTTCTAGTTTTGCTTTCCTCATCTCTTCCACCAGCTCCTCTTCCTTCCCATTTATACTTCTTGTGTTCCATGTTCCATAAGTCGTAGTCCGTAGTCCGTTCCAGTTCGTCGCCTTTAGAATCAGTCCGGTTTTCTCTCTTGTGTTACTCGTAATCATGGTTTAAAGCAAACAGGTGATTGGCCTGTTGTGCCTTTGCATGGTGGAGGGGCTGCCTCCTTACGGCCTCTATGCAGGCCGCCCTCCTCCTTTTTCATCCGGGCTTGGGACCGGCATAGGCGGAGTTGAGGATGTATTATTGGTCGTAAATTCACGGTTTTATTATTATTTGCAAAGAAAAAAAAAAAAAAAAAAAACATTACGTCGGAAACATGGTTACGATTGCCGGTTCAGCGTTCAGATTTAAGGTTAGGCTTATGCTTAGAATGCAGAGAGAGAGAGAGAGAGAGAGAGAGGGGAGAGAGAGAGAGAGAGAGAGAGAGAGAGAGAGAGAGAGAGAGAGAGAGAGAGAGAGAGAGAGAAAAAAAAAACTTTGTGGCAACATTAACCTTAACCTTAAATCTGGTTTGCACTTTTTTTTTTTTTTTTTTTTTTTTTTTTTCAAAAATAATGTGCGAAAAAATCTGAGGCGTACGTTTAAAAATGAACGCCGAAAAGCCACTGCGATTGTTTCTTCCCTTTCAAAAGCAGAATTCAGACTTTGAATAAGAAAAACGTATTGAGACGACAGATTGCTCAAATCAGTGAAAGTTAATTGTTAAATTAATCTTCTTTTTCTTCATTTAACTTCTTCTAATTAGTCAGCGGTTCTTATTCTTGTGATAGCTTTCTTTCTTTCCTTTTATTTTTAGACGATATCTTAACAAACTGAATCGTTTGGGCTCTCATTACTGGTAAACACAATGTCTACTTGTTTTCCACAATTATTTATTATGCGACAGTAAACTAAGTACCCCAAAAAAATGCATCACCTAAACTAGTAGTTCTCGCGGAGATCAAGTCAGACGTACATGTTCAATCAATCAAGGCTGCATTGCACAAGGAATGGTCTGGTTAAAGGGTGTCCTTGGATGCCAAAATAAATACACTAACTTTTGAAGTGTCTATTCACCTGAGAAATGAGCATCTACAAAGTAAGTTTGGTGTATTTCTATGCTGTGGTGAAAAAGTATCCGTATCAATGCTGTCAAACCTGGCTCATAAAGCATTTCGACATAAATCGTTCTAGACTCACACAATTATTTACTTTCCTGGGAAAACGCATATTTATCAGATTTGAAGTTTTAACTGGCTGACATAATGCATACTTGGTCCACACAACTCACACTTGGCTCACACCAGTGTTTCGTCTTCTTTCTTGTTTCCCCCTTTCACTTCTTATGGGGCATGGTGCAACACTGCAGTCGGTCCCTTTAAAAGAAGGCTGCATCAAAGAATGTATGTGCTATGCAAGTTTCTGTAAGAATGTATGTTGTATGATAAAGTTGCTAGCCCTTATATTAGCTTGCTCTTACGACATGCATGAGGTGGCACTAGTCCTATTCATTGTCTTATCACAGAACCCCGGGAACTTCACGGGGCGCACACACAAGTTTACTTGGCCCATGTGGCTCACACTTGGCTCACTTATTTAGTCGTTCCCCTTCTACCGTGAGGTGTAGAGGTTTGGAAGAGAGAGCGCCAGACTATCCTATCATCTGTCTTCCTCCTGGCCTGGTTCCATTCTAGTCCTCGGTCCTTCAAATATTGTCTAATGTTGTCCTCCCAGCGGACTCTGGGTCGTCCTGGGGGTCTGGATCCCTGGCTCTCTGTTTCCCATGCTTGTCGTGGTAGTCGATCTTCTCCCATTCTGCAGACATGGCCAAACCATCTTCGTTGGGACTGTTCTACTTGGGTCTGCAGGGGGTGGGATTTTAGGCTGTGACGTATCGTCTGGTTGCGGACCATGTCTCTTCTTGTTACTTCAACCACCTTCCTCAGATACATCATTTCTGAGGTTTGGATCTGGCGTTTGAGGGTTGTAGTCATTGCCCATGACTCGCATCCATATATCAAGACTGGGACATAGGTGGTGCGGTATACAGCCATCTTTGTTTTCCTACCAACCTCTCTCTTGCTGAGGAATCCTCGATTTTTGGCCGGATAAAGTCTCCCGGCTGCTGCTTTTCGAATGGCCAACTCATCTTTGATGCCTCCCTTTCGGTCTATAATAGCTCCGATGTATTTAAAGTGGTCGACCTGCTCCAGGACCTGTTCTCCCAGCTTAATCTAAAGTCTTCTTTCTTCTCGTGAAATGGATTTTGTTTTAGAGCTGCTTATGACCATCCCTCTCTTCTCCAGCTCTTCCTTCCAGACTTGCAGGTTGGATTAAAGATGTGCCTCTGATTTAGCTATCAGGGCAACATCATCAGCAAATGCCAGCTCTGAAATACAGACCTGTCTCATCTTCCAGTACCCCACTGAATACTTTCTTGTTCTCCCCTTGCATGCCTTGATGACATCGTCCATGAGGAGTATGAAAAGATAAGGTGACAGGATATTACCTTGTCTTACACCAGTGGTGGTCTTGAACTCTTCTGACTTATGGTTTGCTGTCCTCACATAATTTCTGCAAGATTTGTAGAATCTCTGTATAGCATGAATCAGAGGTGCTGGGATATTCTTCCTTGCCAAACAGTCCCAAAGTTTGCTCCAGGGGACCCTGTCAAACGCCTTTTTCCAGATCTATGAAACAAAGATGGATCTCACTCTTATACTCAAGGGCCAATTGTGGCTCAACGCTTGGCTCACACAAACGTTTACTTGGTTCATATGGCTCGTACTTGGCCCACACAGAAGTTTACTTGGCCCACATGGCTCGTATTTGGCTCACACAAAACTTTACTTTGGCCATATAGCGCGTACTTGGCTCACACACATGTTAACGTGTGCTACATTGCTCGTACGTGGCTTACACACATGTTAACGTGTACTACATTGCTCGTACTTGGCTCACGTAATGTTTTATTTGTTTAAACAGTTCATTCTTGGCTTACAACACTTATGCTAACCGTAGTTCGCGCAAATATTTATTATACTAACACAACACTGATGTGGCTCACACAGATGTTTACTTAGCTTTCGCAATGTGTTCTTTGCTGAAAATATTTACTTGGCTCTCGTGAAGTGTTCTTTGCTGAAAATGTTTAGAATTGCTTCACAAAATCCATGTTATACTTAGATCACACACATGTTTAGTTTAATAACACAACACGTATGTGGCTGTGACAAACGACTACTTGGCTCACGTCACTTATACTTAGCTTACGCGACGCATTTTGGATTCACATATTCTCTTACCTGGCTCACGTGTTTAGCTCACATAACTCATTCCGAGATCAGACATCTCATACTTGGTTCATAAAGCTCATGACATCTGATATAAGTTTGTATTTGGCTCATTTGTAGTATACATTTACTCACAGAAGGTATAACTGGCTTGCAGAACTAGTCTTTGGCTCAGGAAATTAAGATGCCTCCTTTTATCTACACTGACTCACACAGTTCATACGGTGCTTTCACAATTAATATATGGCTCATACATCTCACTCGCACACAGCTACTTTTCTTCGCTGAACTAGCTTAAAGTGGCTCAGTAAACACGTAATTGCCGCATACAATTCATACACTGTTGAAAAGCAATTTTTACATGGCTCACATAACTCCTTATTGGCTTATTCAATTCAAACTTTATACCCCCACTGTTTCCTGACACACTCAACATGTACTTGGCTCACTCAACAATTTTTGTTTTTCTCATAACGTCGAGTACTGCTAAATATTCCGATAAATGGAAGTGATCCAAAGCTGTCGTTATTTTTAGAAGCAATTCCCCGTGTCAAGAGGTCACTGAAAATAGAACATCAAATATTGGTAGACATTGTTCATTGTTCTGCGATTTCTGAGCACGCGATGATATAAATAGTAACAGGTAAATTAACCACACAACTCTTTCTTGTTATCTAAATGTACAAGAACCCCATGTGGGTCTAGGGAGTCTCTGATGAGAGAAATAATAACTAGACCAACTGCTCCCTCAGATATGCCGTACTAGGCGACTACTAGGAGGTTGTTCATGAGGCTGCAGTCTCATTATTTAAAACAAATAGCAACAGAAACCACTGCTTCAAGAGTATGTCATTGTCTGGTGCAGGTTTCCTGAAAGGAGACGAGCTGCAGTGATGGAAAATGAAAATGATGATGATGAAATGTACAAAACATTTTATTTCTATAACAATGAAAGAAACTGCAGAATGCTCTGGGTGTTTTTTTTGTTTTTTTTTTTGTTTTTTTTTTCTTTTTAGTCAGAATTTTCCGATTATCTAATACCTTCTGGGAGATAAATTGGGATCGGAATAGAATAATGTATACAAAAACTTTTATCAGAACATAAAAAAACACACCAGACGTACTTCTGAAGCACTCATTTCTCAGGTGAATAGACGCTTGAACAGATATTGTAATTATCTTGGCATTCAACGTCACATTTTAACCCCGATCTTGCCTTGCTTCGGTTGACTGAACTTGCGCTTCTGACTGTCTCTATGAGAGCGAATCCCCTCGGGGATGTTAACTGTTGGAGTGCTTAGTGTAATGTCACGCTGCACTTTCGCATGGAGGCGATGGCACTTCGACTGGTTTCTGGTTCGAATCCCTGGAGGACCTATCAGATGTATTCATTTTCTTGTGTCTAGTGCCCTTCTTATACCATTTTTCTTTACTTCCGAGTCATCATCATCGTCATCAGCTGTCAGCTCCGCAAGGACCATTGTCCTTTAACAAACTGATGTCATGTCTTCCTGTCATGTGGCACTAACACACTGATGTCATGTGTTCCTGTCATGTGGGACTAACAAACTGATGTCATGTGTTCCTGTCATGTGGCACTAACAAACTGATGTCATGTCTTCCTGTCACGTGGCACTAACAAACTGATGTCATGTCTTCCTGTCATGTGGCACTAACAAACTGATGTCATGTCTTCCTGTCATGTGGCACTAACAAACCGATGTCATGTCTTCCTGTCATGTGGCACTAACAAACTGATGTCATGTCTTCCTGTCATGTGGCACTAACAAACTGATGTCATGTCTTCCTGTCATGTGGCAGTAACAAACTGATGTCATGTCTTCCTGTCATGTGGCACTAACAAACTGATGTCATGTCTTCCTGTCATGTGGCAGTAACAAACTGATGTCATGTCTTCCTGTCATGTGGCACTAACAAACTGATGTCATGTCTTCCTGTCATGTGGCACTAGCTCAACATTTGTCCAAGCATCCATTCTTGTTCATGATGTTCATGTCTGTCTCAAGTTCTATTCTCAATGTCTTCCTTGGTCTCCCTTCCCCCCTCTCTTACCTTGCGAAGTCCAGAACAAGGTCTGCCTGGTAATGCTATCAAAAGGTTTTCTCAGTGTGGGTCATGTCCACCTTTAGCGTCTTCTTCTCATCTTTTGTTTCACTGGTACTTGTCTTCTTGTTGTCATCAGTTCCACATGAGTGATCTTGTCATCAGTTCCACATGAGTGATCTTGTCATCAGTTCCACATGATTGATCTTGTCATCAGTTCCACATGAGTGATCTTGTCATCAGTTCCACATGAGTGATCTTGTCATCAGTTCCACATGATTGATCTTGTCATCAGTTCCACATGATTGATCTTGTCATCAGTTCCACATGAGTGATCTTGTCATCAGTTCCACATGAGTGATCTTGTCATCAGTTCCACATGAGTGATCTTGTCATCAGTTCCACATGAGTGATCTTGTCATCAGTTCCACATGATTGATCTTGTCATCAGTTCCACATGATTGATCTTGTCATCAGTTCCACATGATTGATCTTGTCATCAGTTCCACATGATTGATCTTGTCATCAGTTCCACATGAGTGATCTTGTCATCAGTTCCACATGAGTGATCTTGTCATCAGTTCCACATGATTGATCTTGTCATCAGTTCCACATGAGTGATCTTGTCATCAGTTCCACATGAGTGATCTTGTCATACCACTTCAAGCCTTCTATTCTATGCAAGAACTCATTTATGAAAGTCCTTAGCTTTTTTTTTTTTTTTACATTTTTTTTTATAACTGTTCTCCATGTTTGAAAGCCATACAATAGGACAGACTTGACATTTGAATGCAAGATTCTGTTGTTTTCTTTTATTGACCTGCCCGTGTTGTTTGTGGTTTCAAATTGTTTACCGGATGGAGTAAGCGGCCCCTTGCTTATGTTATTCTACAAGATTAATATTCATTTACGATCTACTAGAGCAGAAGTGGGCAATACGTTCGACAATTGTCACGTGTGTGCAATCTGGTATTAGACCTGACGTTATTCTGAATGAACATTTCACCTTTAAAAAAAATCTTGAAAAATGTATGCTGAAAATACGTATTTTCTGTTAACTGCTTCCTAAAATTGGAGAATTTCTTCTTTGAAAAGCGACAAACTGAGATGGTTTCTAAAACTGGAAGTGGGATAAGGCAATACGGCTTGCAATACGAAACGTCAGAGACAAAGAAAACTGGTCTATTATCAAGAGTAATAAATTCGAAAGTTCACGTTGACACAATCATCTCGTGGCTAAATTACAAGGAAAGATTCCATGCTCTTGCCAATATAAGACAGAAATAACAAGTTCGATTATTATCTTCAGAAGCTGACCCAGGGTGTCAACGGGTTGGAAAATTAGATTTAGAAATGTGGGTCATACATTTCTAATTTTATATTTGTTCAATTTGGTTTTGAATTGTTGAAAGATCCATCTCACTTCAACATTGAACAATTAAGCACAAAAACATTTCACTTTGTTGTGCTTAGGAAAGCATGGATTTGAAACTTGGCAAACTAATGTTGCAAAGATTGTAGGTGTACTCTGATGTTCATCTCAAGGAAAGTTTAGTCACTGGGATGTGGGAATATCTTGTTAGAGATGAGACACATCATACTTGGAAATTGTCAGTTTTCAAATTATCTCTCTGTCTGACTCAACGTGGCTCTGTCAATAAACATGTTCCTCACCCACTTTGATAAAGTCGAAACCCAAATATCAAATAATGGACACGATTCTTGGGGTAGAGCTGAGTTCAAATAGTCCGCCAAATGTTTACCTGTTGGTTGGACAGAAAGATTGCATGTTTTACGTTGATGTTTTATCATTGATCTTCTTTGATTTGCTTTTGCAATTATAATGCTTCTAAAAAAAAGTCAGTTCGAGGAATTTTGGATTTCCCTTGTTATCAAAATATTTATGGACATTTTTTTTTATGTCGCGTAGGAAACATTAAATTCACCCCGCCTGTGCTTTACTCAAAATCTTCATGCCTGTCCGGGTACTAGACACAGTATTATGGTCCTTGTCATGTGCGCTATTCAGACTATACTTGTGTTGCAGACTTTCTTTTATGGGCTAAATTCGTATGATATAGTGTTCTTCTTCTGTCTTTCGCTCACTATTATATTCTGCTGCAAGATTTGGTTCAATTTGAGTTTCATGCATAGTAGTGCGAGCGTTTGTCGTGAATTATTCTAATCCCCATATATAAATTAAAACGTAAATGCAAAGCCTAACAAATAAATTTAATAAAAGGAAAGAAGAATGGTAAAGAACAGTGCTGTCACAATGACTGTACTCGAAATCCCCCTTGTTTTCTACTTTGTCGGCAAATTGTAACGCTTTCACGTTGATAGTAAAAGCCTACTGTATTATTACCCGCTTTCTTCAATGAAACGTGTACTGTATCACGCAAGCTGATCAATGACCTAGATTTAATATTTCATTCATTCCATACACGGCGTAACTAAAGACAGATGGACTAAAGGATAGAGAGAAGGGAGAGGCAGAAAGCCGAACACGTGCAACACTAAACACGCGTCGCGCGATACACAATTGCTGCCATCACGCGTGTAAGGCCACATGCACTAACTTTATTTCAAATCGACAGTGATAAAATTCACTACCCTTCCCAGAGTTAGGTTTTAAAATCCTGAAAAACGCTTATTAGGAATTATGACATTATACCGGTTTACGTTTGAAAACATTACAGTACCCAGACAGCACATCTTCGAAACAGGAGGTAGAAGAAATTGCATATTTTGAACGCAGCATATTAGCTCTATTAAATATATATATTTGGGTTCCTTAGGGTTTGCTGACAAAGAATATGTAAAACGTTACGCAAATAGTCTAGGAATTACCAAGTTATGGCCAAAATAAAATAGTGGGGGTGCCTGACAGCATGAAATCATTTCTGCTCATAAAATTTTTTTTATAACGTGTTTAAAAAAAAACATTACGTACGGAAATAGCCTACCATGTTAACTCCTATGTGATTGGAGCGCAACAAATGAAAGACTAAACACGATTGGTCGGACTATAAATACTATCTTGTGTTGTCAGGGGAAACGTGAGAAAGGGGTACTTTTTTGAAAAGATGTGTAGACATGGTTTCATTGGTTAGAGCTGCGAATATACACCATTCAGAGCGTCTGTTCATTGCCACATCTTGTAATAAACCTACTAAGAAGCAGTGCGTTGAGCACCAGTGTATATTTTTTTATAAAATAAAGCCTGGAACATCGGCAGATCGGAGTTGTGCTATATTCATTGCCATTCAACGTCACTGTGTAATATTTCCATGAATTGTGGTAAGCTTTTAATATTCAATATCTTTTAATGAAAATTGAATGTAAATTGATAATTTATGTCTGTATATATGTGTGGTTCAGTAGCGAACATGATGTAAAGCCTACAGGCTCCAGCCTGAACAGAAGGTGTCGGAGGAAAGTAAAACTGCATGGAATGGCCAAACAGTACCCTGACACCTAGATTATTAACTAGAAAGAAATAATGCTGGAATTGCAGAGGCGTAGTAACCATTAGGGAGGGAAATACTGGTATAAAGTGTTTCAGATGAAGCTGACAGTTGGCCTAACGCTCTGAACTCAATGTTTGTGATGTATTGTGCTCAGTGTAAAAATAGAGTATAAATTAGTTCTGACGTAGAAGGTACAACCTTCTTGTTTCAGGGACCGTGGTCTTAAAGTTATTGAGCAGCACCTGGTCAGAGCTTTGCTGAAGCCAGAAGTGGACAGCATACTCCTTGGTCAATATAGCAACCAGTGGGGTGGCTCCAGAACTCATTACAGTTATCGAGCAGAGGAGTCTTTTACTGCAGTCATCACGCAAGATAAGAGAGTGTGGCCATGGAGCTCAACATTATGTACCCCCATCTTAAAATAACATTATAAACTAAAATTAAGAGGGGAATTAAATTGTTTTAATACCAGGAACTGAGAACATCTCCAATACTAGTTCCCATAGAAACAAACTATTGAAGTCATGATGACAAATACCAACAGAGCTTGAACAAAACAAAACCAGTATTACCTCATATTACCACTACACAACTGACACACATAGGATACCATTGATAATATATGTCACTACATGAATCATATTAATAAATTCTGTACATATACCTTGTAATTAAAATTGATTGTGATTCCTGGTTCCCCTTGTATTTGAATCAGGACACATATACATTCATGACAGCAATGAATACATATTGTTATTTGAAAAGTTATCAGTGACTCCTTTAAGATATCCTCTTAGAGTGTTTTATGTATGTGAGTGTCACAGTGTTGTCAAGTGTGGTGGAATAAATTAAATTGTTTATCTGTCTGTTGTTGTTATGACTTACACTTCATCATACACATACCCTAGACATATAACGTAGTCATCACAATATTCCAGAATAATTCTGACTGAGGCATACATATGTGGCAGCAAGTAAGGTTATCTATAATACACTACTCTTATTAGATATAGATACCTTCACAGCTGATCTCAGTCAGTACACTAAGTCCCCTATAAATATTTATAACATCCCATTTTACCACATATATTGGGGTCTCGCCCTCGGGATTTTGAATCTTTCCCTATTACAAATATAGGGGGTAACTCACTTCAGGGAATAATAAGAATTAAAGGGTATCCTTGGGTGAAAATAAATAAGGTTGAGCTCACAGTGCCTGTGTTGTCCTAAGTTAATTAGTCATAGATACAATTGTTTAGTTGATTATTTTAGACATTTATCTGTTAGACAATGGCCGACCTGGCAAAATTTCGATCTGCTGCTGTACAGACTGCGAAAGAGTTAGGAATGGACGGGCAAATTATGATTTCTTATGTCACTGCTGAATGTGACAAATATATTGAACGGGAAGAAAGAAGATTAGAAAAAGAGGCCGAAAGAAAATTAGAGGCTGAGACTAAGAGGTTGCAGATTGAGGCTGAGGCTAAGAGGTTGCAGATTGAGGCGGACAAAGAGACTCAAGCATTGGAAGCCGAGGAAAGAAGACAGGCTGCAGAAAGGGAAGAGAAGAAATTAGCTGCAGAAAGAGAAGAAAAGAAATTAGCTGCAGAAAGAGAAGAAAAGAGATTAGCTGCAGAGAGGGAAGCAGAAAAGGAGGAGAAGAGATTACAAAGGGAACATGAGTTACGACTAAGGGAGTTTGAGTTTCAAGGCCATGCTCCTGAAAATGGTGCCAGTCCCTTTACCTCTGATGCTACTGCTAGCCAGGGAGCCTCAACCTCAGCTATGAATTTTCATTTAGATCATTTTGTTGAGAAAGACGATGATATAGAGAGCTATCTAAATAGGTATGAACTATTAGCTACCACATATGGGTTAGAGAGAGAAAGGTGGAGCTTAAAGTTATCTCAGGGACTTCGTGGGGCAGCTTATGAAGTTTTTGCAAAAATGAGCAGAAGTGATTAGGAAAATTATGACATGCTAAAGCAGGCTCTTTTGTTAAGATATGAAAAGAATGCAGAATTTTATAGGAAAAAATTTAGGAATGCTAAACTCCTGTCAGGTGAAACCTATCACCAGTTCTCTGCACGAATAGAGACATACTTGGAGAAATGGACTTCTCTGGGGAAAACCCAAGATCTTAAGGAAATGGTCCTTATAGAGCAATTAAGAGAGTCCATGGCTCCAGACCTGAGAAAGTTTCTCATGGAACAAGGTGCAGAGAGGCTGGGTGAGATGCTAAATGTTGCTGAAAGGTATCAAGCAGCTCAAGCAGAGGTAACAGGTAATAAAAAGAAACAAGTGGATAACTTTAGGGCACCACAGAACTTTAATAAATTTGATCCTAGGGATCAAAACAAAGGTAAGCACCAGTTTGATAGGCCACGGTATGAAAATAAAAATGAATTCCCACAATTCGATGAAAGGAAATATGATGAAAGAAAATCTTTCAACCAAGGAAAAAGGTGGTGTAAAAATTGTCAGATGGACAATCATGACACTGACCGTTGCAGAAGGAAACCTGTGTATATGGCAACCCTTCAGGTCAGGTCGACGTCAAGACAGGAGGAGGATATTATGTTAGATACCACTCCAGAAGAGATGAGGAAGGCACAGGCTGGGGATAAGACCCTCAAGCCTTGTTTCAGGAAATTGTCAACTTGTCGTACAACTCCAGGCAAGGGAGATTTTTACATGAAAAACAAGTTGATGTATAGGAAGACTGGAGCTAGATCCCAAGGTCAGGGACAGCTGGTACTTCCTAAAAGATATAGGGCAGACTTAATAAGGAGCTTACATGTGAAACCAGATGGGGACCATGAGAAGATAGGTACCATCATTCAAAAGGTGGCTCACAATTATTATTGGCCCAAAGCAAGATGGGACATTGAGAATTTTGTAGAAAGGTGTAGCATAGCACATGAGGGAACACCCACAAGTGGGAACATTGATCAGGACCTGGACACGCCAAGGGGCAAAAGTAGGCCTGAAAATACAAAGAGATATAAATTTGATAAGGTGGACCAAAGGGAATGGGAAGCCCCTTTTCGCGGACAAGCTTCACTTAACTGTTTTACAATGGCCACTATGCGGAGAGTGCAAAAAGATGTCTTACCCCAGGATAAGCCGAAAATCCCTCAATCGGACTTAAACAAACTGGAGGAAGAAGATGTAGAGAGGAAATCTCTCATCAAGAATTTTAAGTGGGGAGAAGCCCCAAAAGAAAAATTGGTAGCGGTCGTTTTATGCATGATAATTCTGGGAAGAAAAATCATCACTATAGAGCTTCGAGTGGAAGAGACCATACCGGTGCATGGACAAATAGGTCCACACAATTAAAGGTCCATATGTAGCTTTGTTAAGAACGTGGACTGATGAAAAGGCAGAGGAAAACATTACATCTTCATACCAATATGTGAATGAGCTGACCACTCGTTTAAAAACTGGCTGGAAACTTGCCAATGAAAATTTGAAACAAGCCAGGAAGAAACATGCTGCCTATTATAACAGGAAGGCGAAAGACAGAGATTTAGCTGTGGGAGAGAAGGTACTGCTTCTTCTCCCCGGGAGTCAGAATAAGTTACAGATTGGATGGCAAGGTCCATATACAGTTCTAGAGAAGGTGTCTAGAACAAATTATAAGATAGATAAGAAGGGGAAAGAAAAAATCTATCATGTGAATCTCCTGAAGAAATATTTGGAAAGAGACATCAGGAAGAGACACACTTGTTGACCTTGTCCATCGCCATGGAGATGAAAAAGGAACCACTTTCATCATTTGAATATCCATTACACCCCTGTGAGACAGCAGCACAGGTGAAAATCAGTACACATTTAACGAAAACTCAGAAAGAGAGAGTGCAACAGGTTCTAAATAATCATGCAGAGGTGTTAACAGACCGACCAGGGCATACAAACCTATTGGAATATGATATGAAACTGATAGACCCCACACCTGTCTGTATGAAACCATATTCGATTCCGTTTGCTAAGGAGAAAGCTTTGAAGGAAGAGATAGACTATCTATTGAAGGAAGGAATTATTTCACACAGTGAATCCTCATATAGTTCCGGTATTGTACTCTTAAGGAAGCCCTCTGGAGAACATAGACTCTGTATAGATTACAGGAGACTGAATGCTATTACAGAAGGACAGGTGGATCCATTGCCGGATACAAATCAGCTGTTTGCCAGACTAAATAAAGCTAAATATTTCTCAAAAGTGGATCTGAGTAAAGGATACTTTCAGATTCCAGTAAAGCCTGAGGTTAGACCATACCTAGCCTTTAGTACCTCAGAAGGACACTATGAGTTTAATAGATTGCCATTTGGATTGAAGAATGCGCCTAGTGTCTTCTCTAGAATGATGAGAAAATTATTGGACCCTCTGAATAATCCATATATAACAAATTTCATGGATGATATCCTTATAGCAACAGAAACATTTGAGGAACACATTGACTCTCTGAACATGCTGTTTAATCGACTTGTGCACCGTTAACTGATTTGACACGTAAAGGACATCCAGATCGCATTACATGGACACCACAATGTGAAATGACTTACCAAGAATTGAAGGAAAAGCTCACAAGTAAACCCATTTTGAAATTACCTGACTTAAGTCAAGAATTCATAGTAAGGACGGATGCCAGTAATATTGGGCTAGGTGCAACTCTACTACAGAAATCAGATGCATTGGATGGGGAATTAAGCCCAGTGGCATATGCTAGCAGAAAATTGAATAAAGCTGAAATCAATTACTCAACTAGCGAAAAAGAATGTCTTGCAGTAATATGGGCAATAAAGAAATTCAATATTTATCTGTATGGGAAGGCATTTAAGTTGCAAACGGATCATAAACCTTTATCGTTTCTAGCACAGGCTAGGCATGAGAACTCTAGGTTACTCCGATGGTCCTTACTTTTGGCTCCCTATAATTTTAGCATTGAGTATATATCTGGAAAAACAAATTTGGGAGCGGATTTTTTAAGCCGCCATCCGTGTGATGAGAATCACCGTAAACCCCATAAATAATAATAAATTTCTCTATGTGTATATAGAATAAAGGACTGACATATAATGTCTGTTTTAAAAGGGGAGATGTCGTGAATTATTCTAATCCCCATATATAAATTAAAACGTAAATGCAAAGCCTAACAAATAAATTTAATAAAAGGAAAGAAGAATGGTAAAGAACAGTGCTGTCACAATGACTGTACTCGAAATCCCCCTTGTTTTCTACTTCGTCGGCAAATTGTAACGCTTTCACGTTGATAGTAAAAGCCTACTGTATTATTACCCGCTTTCTTCAATGAAACGTGTACTGTATCACGCAAGCTGATCCATGACCTAGATTTAATATTTCATTCATTCCATACACGGCGTAACTAAAGACAGATGGACTAAAGGATAGAGAGAAGGGAGAGGCAGAAAGCCGAACACGTGCAACACTAAACACGCGTCGCGCGATACACAATTGCTGCCATCACGCGTGTAAGGCCACATGCACTAACTTTATTTCAAATCGACAGTGATAAAATTCACTACCCTTCCCAGAGTTAGGTTTTAAAATCCTGAAAAACGCTTATTAGGAATTATGACATTATACCGGTTTACGTTTGAAAACATTACAGTACCCAGACAGCACATCTTCGAAACAGGAGGTAGAAGAAATTGCATATTTTGAACGCAGCATATTAGCTCTATTAAATATATATATTTGGGTTCCTTAGGGTTTGCTGACAAAGAATATGTAAAACGTTACGCAAATAGTCTAGGAATTACCAAGTTATGGCCAAAATAAAATAGTGGGGGTGCCTGACAGCATGAAATCATTTCTGCTCATAAAATTTTTTTATAACGTGTTTAAAAAAACATTACGTACGGAAATAGCCTACCATGTTAACTCCTATGTGATTGGAGCGCAACAAATGAAAGACTAAACATGATTGGTCGGACTATAAATACTATCTTGTGTTGTCAGGGGAAACGTGAGAAAGGGGTACTTTTTTGAAAAGATGTGTAGACATAGTTTCATTGGTTAGAGCTGCGAATATACACCATTCAGAGCGTCTGTTCATTGCCACATCTTGTAATAAACCTACTAAGAAGCAGTGCGTTGAGCACCAGTGTATATTTTTTTATAAAATAAAGCCTGGAACATCGGCAGATCGGAGTTGTGCTATATTCATTGCCATTCAACGTCACTGTGTAATATTTCCATGAATTGTGGTAAGCTTGTCATATTCAATATCTTTTAATGAAAATTGAATGTAAATTGATAATTTATGTCTGTATATATGTGTGGTTCAGTAGCGAACATGATGTAAAGCCTATAGGCTCCAGCCTGAACAGAAGGTGTCGGAGGAAAGTAAAACTGCATGGAATGGCCAAACAGTACCCTGACACCTAGATTATTAACTAGAAAGAAATAATGCTGGAATTGCAGAGGCGTAGTAACCATTAGGGTGGGAAATACTGGTATAAAGTATTTCAGATGAAGCTGACAGTTGGCCTAACGCTCTGAACTCAATGTTTGTGATGTATTGTGCTCAGTGTAAAAATAGAGTATAAATTAGTTCTGACGTAGAAGGTACAACCTTCTTGTTTCAGGGACCGTGGTCTTAAAGTTATTGAGCAGCACCTGGTCAGAGCTTTGCTGAAGCCAGAAGTGGACAGCATACTCCTTGGTCAATATAGCAACCAGTGGGGTGGCTCCAGAACTCATTACAGTTATCGAGCAGAGGAGTCTTTTACTGCAGTCATCACGCAAGATAAGAGAGTGTGGCCATGGAGCTCAACATTATGTACCCCCATCTTAAAATAACATTATAAACTAAAATTAAGAGGGGAATTAAATTGTTTTAATACCAGGAACTGAGAACATCTCCAATACTAGTTCCCATAGAAACAAACTATTGAAGTCATGATGACAAATACCAACAGAGCTTGAACAAAACAAAACCAGTATTACCTCATATTACCACTACACAACTGACACACATAGGATACCATTGATAATATATGTCACTACATGAATCATATTAATAAATTCTGTACATATACCTTGTAATTAAAATTGATTGTGATTCCTGGTTCCCCTTGTATTTGAATCAGGACACATATACATTCATGACAGCAATGAATACATATTGTTATTTGAAAAGTTATCAGTGACTCCTTTAAGATATCCTCTTAGAGTGTTTTATGTATGTGAGTGTCACAGTGTTGTCAAGTGTGGTGGAATAAATTAAATTGTTTATCTGTCTGTTGTTGTTATGACTTACACTTCATCATACACATACCCTAGACATATAACGTAGTCATCACAATATTCCAGAATAATTCTGACTGAGGCATACATATGTGGCAGCAAGTAAGGTTATCTATAATACACTACTCTTATTAGATATAGATACCTTCACAGCTGATCTCAGTCAGTACACTAAGTCCCCTATAAATATTTATAACATCCCATTTTACCACAGCGTTTAGTCAATAAACTTCATTTCTTATTCAATATTTCGTTGTGTTCTATTATTTCTCTGAATTCTCATTAGTATGGCAGAGTTTTATATTTTGACCAACACGTTGAATGTTAACGGTCAAATCAATACAATAGTCTGAACTGTAACTTTATAAACTTCGTCATCGAATAAGTCTCGTGTGGACGACTTCACATATATTTTAACAGCTCCAATAACGACACAGCATGAGTTTCTCAATTAACTTGTTTTCCACATTGAAAGAAACTTGATACACCACAGTTTGCAGTTTATCATGCACAAGACATTGTGCGTTCATTTTTAACCGTCATAATGATTGCTCATTATCCTTATACAAATACTTGGCACATTAACATATTTAAGCAGCGTCAATGCATCTCTGCTAATTATTCCATTATTGCTTAGGATCAATGCCTAACATTCACGTCAGAACTTTGTATAATATTCTCAATTTGGCATCACTAGCCATGCTACACTTGCCATGCCACTTTCATTAGCGTTATACATTAACTTCGCGTTCGTACAAGTAATTCCCGAATATCGCGTATATAAATCCTTGCGTTTTATCCCTAACGCTTTACACAATTATGGACTCACCGGTCCTTATACACAAATTATTATATCACCTGTAAAAGCCCACACATCGACTTTTATATACATTGGCTTGTGGCTCTGCCACATAATTCTAAACAGTGCCATATGCCCGAAGGCTACACTAAAAATGTGCTTGTTACTAGGCTTCATGCGTCATCCAACGCTTTACGCGTACCCTTTGAAGTCTACCTAGTTGAGGTGTTGCAGGGTGCGATCATCCAAATCAAGATAAAACCAAAATGCTCGCAAACCATGCAACAATCCTCAACATCTTGTTAAACGTCATACAAAGGATAAGAGCCTATGAAAATGTCTGGCTTGTTCTGTGTCCTATAGTCCATAGTCGCGTACACTGTCGTGCTTACCAACAGTGATGCACTTATTTGGGAGCGGTTAACTTGAAAGTGCTTCATGTCCACGTAGCGAGCCTATGACACCTTATGTATGCGCCCCGGTTCGAATTCGTCGTATGTGTATCACTTATGATGTTACTTTGATGTTGTATTGTGCCCTCTTTATGAATTTTATAAGTGAATACCACTGACCTAATGTCGTTAATTATTTACAACTCACAGGTCCAAGTTTCCTCTCTTCGCTTATTTTTGTTCCTTGATCATGTACTCGTAATACTTACATAGCTATGTTTTCAATCTCATCAAGTAAAACAAATTGTCACACAAACAACAGTTACAAGATCATATGAATGATTGGTGCAGGCTTCTTGACTAGGGGATTGAGTAGGCTCCATGCACGTATTAGGCATACTGTAATGATCATATTTTCTCCATTGCGTACACTCGTAGCTTGCGTTTAAAAAATACATTAAAACCTGAACTATTACTCCAACAATTTGTACCGTTACTTGTACAAGTTTAGACAGCAGCTGTTAACGGAGGTGTAGTGATGACATTGAATTATTCGACTTCAAACACAGACGTGTTTACTGTAAATGTTTTTACGTACCGCTGTTTGTTTGTTTTTTTCCTGCCGTTATTTATTTGACGGAAACTACGAGAAATATGTCTTTACATTTTTTTTTAAAGAATTCAGATTTGTATTGAACTTGGTAGATGCTGTCTTTAGGTTTAGGAAATTTAGTGTTGGTAGTTTCGATTTGGCGAGAAAACGATACCGTTGGATAAGACACATATGGAGACAACCAGTTAATATCATCATTATCATCATCATTATTACGATCATCATCATCACCTTCAGCTGTCCACAAAGACCCTCAACTAACCTATGACAAGACTTCCTGTCACGTGCCATCAGGTCAAGGTCTGTCCATGTCTGTCTCAAGTTCTTTTCTCCATGTGTCTCCCTCTACCTCCGTTACCATGGAGATTCCAGAACAAGGACTGCAGTGTGTCAACACCAGCCAGTTCTTCTCATCTCGTCCTCCACTGGCCATTGTCTGGTTCATGCCATCAGTTCCACATCAGTAAACTTGTCAACCAATTAAATTCTTCTATTCTACGTAAACATCTATTTATAAAAACCTTTAGCGTCTTGGTTGTTGATTTTGCTGTTCTCCATGTTTCAGAGCCATACAATAGGACTGACTTGCCATGTGAATTCAACAGATAATATTCTTCTTCGTTCGCCCTCAGACTTCTACATTAGTGACTCTAATTGACAGCAGTTGTTAGCTCAAGGTTTCTGACATCTGCTAACAGTTTTGTGTGTGTGTGGAAACAGGTTGTTGCCATGTACTACTCCGTTCCCTGCTGTATGCTGGGCAGGACTGAAGCAGATGTTCTGCTGTCATGGGGCTGGCCCCACACGAGCAGAGATATTTGGAACAATCCTGTACTTGTGATAAAGATGGTACCTCAACCTATTGTGAGCAGTGCGTAAGCGGAAAATGATGACCTGGTCTCGCTAAGATAGCTGGTGATAGGCATCATCTTTTATATCAGCGCAGATTACGCTGGTTTGACCATGTTCGCCTCAAGGAAGATGGTTGCATCCCCAGTCAGTTTCTACGGTTAACTCGAAGATGTCACAAGAACAGTCGGATGACCGCATGTGATATTCAAAGATGTGCGCAAGAGAGACATGAAATCATCGGAGATAAATCCAACATCCTGAGAGGAAAAAGCTGCTGATCGCACCAAGTGGGGACGCTCTGAACGGTGCGCCTTAGACTGGGAGAGATGAACCTCTTGCAACAAGCAGAAGAAAAAAGAACACGCCGTAATGAACACCAGGTAAAATGCAGCTAAGGTTTATCACCTCCAGGACGCATCATCTCCATAGCCAGTTATGAGTAGAGGAGGCTAGTGATATATATACTGGTAGTTCTCTGTTTACGCGTGTTTGATTTACGCGCATTTGAACATATATGTTCCAATTTTTAGACATTTTTGTTTAATTTACGCGCTAAACTCGAAGTTACGTGATCCGATGTTTAGACATTTTTATATCATTTTATCTGAGCGCCAACGCGAGCACGAGAGCAAGATGATAACAACCTTAATGTCTCCTAGAGGGATTTTTGGGAAGCATTTACTATTGCACGCGAACTTTCCAAAAATAGAACTGAATGGAATGAAGATCCGTGACGATCATGAATGGCGTATGGAAAACAATGTGCCCTCAATTCTATCATGACTTTGAAAGCTTTATTATTGTTGATGACAATAGTATAACACATGATAATGATGGTGCCAGAATGGTCTTAAGAGCTGACTTAAGAAAGTGGCGAAAAAAAAAATAAAAAATTTGCTTGAATCTGAGAAAATATAACTGAGTTATGAAGAGTTGTTGGCGTTGGAGAAGATCACCAAGGAAGAAGGAGACGCATCAACTTGCACCAGCCAACAACAACTACCTGGCCGCCAGCCAACAACAACTACCTGGCCGCCAGCTTACAGTGAAATGATTAAAGCGGGCCTTCCAACTTCTTCAATCCTGCTTAATGAACTTTGAAGATGATCCTCGCATGAACAGGAGCTTTATGGTCAGGAAGAAAAATAATGGAATAAGCTACTCTCTCTCTCTATCAAGAAATCGTCCTTCAGCAAAGAAAGTCAGAAACGCAAACAACTCAGGACACCTTAGCCAGGAAACATATCATTGCTGCAATGTCTGCTTTTCATTCAGATGACTCATCACCCACCTTTCCCTGAAGTAGAAGTTGATGAAAATTAAGAAGGTAATGGCCTGCCCCTGTCAATATTGAATAATTTGTCTATGTTGTCTTCTATACATGTTATATGAAGGGTATGTGTTAATTTAAACTCTGTATTATTACATGTATTTACGTTTATTATTATGAACGGCATTGGTGGAAAGTATTCCTATTAATTTATATGTGTTTGAATGAGAAAATCAAGTTTCATGTACGTAATTTCTTTTTACGCGAGGACCTCGGGAACGCATATATCGCGTAAACAAAGAACTACAAGTGAACATATATATATATATATATATATATATATATATATATATATATATATATATATATATATATATATATATATATATGTGTGTGTGTGTGTGCGTGTGTGTGTGCGTGCGTGCGTGCGTGTGTGTGTGTGTGTGTGTGTGTGTGTTAGTTTATTTGCCAAATTATCTACATATAGATGTAAGTTACAATAAAAGAAAATGCTCACATATGTTCTGCAGAACGATTACACAAACATGTACAAAATATGTATCAGTTACGTATAGATAGATCCACATCTTCCTTTCGAGATGAACACCAGATTCGGTTAAAGTAATCAGGAAGAAATGGATCAGAGACACGAAAATAATCTTATATTTACTGGAAGCCAGATCTTTCTCCCAGAAGAACCAAGAAATAACAAGTGTTCGAAATTCTTATAGAATATGGTTTACCCTTTACTGGCCAAATAAACAGACACTTCTTTAGTGTACTTTATCTATCTATCTATCTATCTATCTATCTATCTATCTATCTATCTATCTATCTATCTATCTATCTATCTATCTATCTATCTATCTATCTATCTATCTATCTATCTATCTATCTATCTATCTATCTATCTATCTATCTATCTATCTATCTATCTATCTATCTATCCATCTATCTAACTATCTATCTATCTATCTAACTATCTGTCTATCTATCTGTCTATCTATCTATCTATCTATCTATCTATCTATCTATCTATCTATCTATCTATCTATCTGTCTGTCTGTCTGTCTGTCTGTCTGTCTGTCTGTCTGCCTATCTATCTATCTATCTATCTATCTATCTATCTATCTATCTATTTATCTATCTTATTGTTTGTCCATCCGTTCGTCCGTCTGTTAAGTTATCCGTTACTCTGTCTATATGTTTGTCCGTCTGTCCGTCAGTTTATCTGTCTGTCTGTGTGTTTGTCCGCTCGTTAGTCCATCCTGTTATCCGTCTGTCTGTTTGTCCGTCTGTTCCTTTGTCTGTCAAACAGTGGCTCGTGCATCATTTTACTGAGCATTATATTACACAGTATAAACGAACAACATAAAATAATTTCCTATATAGGCAGGTGGTGATCACTCAATCGACAGCAAACAAAGGTAACAAGCGACGCCAGCAAACAAAAACAACTTATATGTAAACATGTGGTATAGTTAAGGATATGCATGACAGAAAATGAAAAGTATTCGATGCAGCATACAACCTTTCATGTCGTATGGAACTGAATTATGGATAATGGCGAACAAGATGATGACTTCAGTCACATAAATGTTTTTTTGTTTTTTTTGTTGTGCCTACGCCCGCTATTACTCGAGGCGAAATCTCAGGTTGGTATGTCTAACCTGAGACTGATTTTTACGTGAGTATCCCTTTTTTTTCTTGTACAGAGACAGGTGTCCCTCGCCATTCAGGCAGATACTCGCCGATTTCGGAGGTACCCATTAGAGCTGGGTCAGCTCAGGAGCCGCCAGTCCCAGGTCGATGACATTGCTTCAAATGTACTCGCCAGGGCTCGAGTTAATCCAGTCCAAATCCCGGTCGACGAAAAATCCTCAAATGTCCTAGCTCGGGTTTGATCCTGGGTCACCCGATCGCCAGAGCAGTTTGGTAACCACTACACCAGCGCGGCTCCCTATGTTTGTTTAAAAGATCAATATTGAGAGCTGCATTCAGACAATTTTCTAATGCATGTGAATCTTCTGTACGAGCCATACCGACAGGCGTACGAGACCTTGCCACTGCACAACTTCCAGTCCCCAATACTGCTTGTGAACTCTGCAGTTTTTATCAATACCTAGTTGTCAAACAGGACAGTCTTTTCTATCCTTGTCGTCCTTGCCAATCTGTTCAGTTTGTTGTTGTCATGAAGTGTCGCAACCGTTCTGCTCTGAATCATACACTTTGAATAAATGCAAGGACCGATAAATAGATCGCAATTGAAGAAACAACCCTACAAGATGTTAAATCATAATTTAATTTTTGATGCAATACAGAAATATACAACATAAACAACAACCAATAAGATATAGACTTTTATAAATGGGTGCTTGCGTAGAAGGACTGAAGTGGCGTGATAAGATTACTAATGTGGAACTGCTGACAAAAACGAGACAAGAACCAGTCATTAGAAAATGTCGCTGGCGTTTGGTAAGATAAGCACGTGGGAAATCAGCTGATAGAATTATCTAATAGTCCTTGCTCTGCTGTCCCCAGGATAAGATGAAGAACGACAATGACACTGAGAAGTAAAGCTGAACAGAAAGGAAAATGGTAAGGAGGACATCGAAAGACCTTGACCTGATGGGGCCTGACTTATGGACTTGGCACATATTTGACGAAGGCACATGGAGAGCTGAGGGGTAAAGATCGATTGAATCATATACGCGTAATTAATTTCTCCAGCCGCAGACAGTCTTTATCATTACACTTATGATTATATTTTGTCATTCAAGGAATGAGTGAACTATAGAAATGTTAACTCTTGTACACTGGCGCGGAATAATCACAACACGAGAGATGAGATGTCTGTAAAACTGTGCTGATGACAGCAGAAAGAAAAAAATAATAAATTAATTATGTTCCTGAGAATCACATGATATACCAGCTACGTGTGAAGAAGGAAATCATTACGCTTTTGGGATCTTGTCACAATGTTATCAAATCAGATCAGTAAAACTAAGAAGTCCACAAGACAATGGGAAACCCTAAGGAATGTTCATTCAATCATTAACCTATAGTTACATGTGGAGCATAGGCGTATAAAAAGTGGCGCTAAGTCTTCCATTCCTGCGACAAACGTACATGTCTGCTGATCTCTTCTGTCTATTAGCCTCTTGCAGTTACAACTGACTATGGGGATGATGTGACCATGAGGTTAACCCTTAGCTGTTTCTTTTTTTCTTCTTCTGTTCATTTCGGCGAGTTTTTTTTCCATTCTGCGTGTTGTATGAGCCTCTTGTCTCCCAATCTGAGACGATGCCATAGGGTGTACCTCCACTTGATGCGATCGGGAGCATCTTCCTCCCAGGATGCCGAATGTTTGT
Source organism: Oreohelix idahoensis (assembly GCA_024509875.1). Lineage (NCBI taxonomy): Eukaryota > Metazoa > Mollusca > Gastropoda > Stylommatophora > Oreohelicidae > Oreohelix > Oreohelix idahoensis. Next base: position 568,687 of record JAMPIV010010005.1, read on the forward strand.
ACATAGCATTCATATCTCTCTTGTGCATATCTTTGAACCTCACCTACTGTCGCCGACATTTTTTTTTTGCCATCTGCCAGTTGTCTCTTCTGTACAAATTCTTAATAAATAAAATCGTCGTTCTTGAATTATTGAACTGAAGTATCTGAATTACTTCCCTTCGATAATTAATTCACGCCGATGAAGTTGTTGTGACTTTAAACTTCTACGTGATGGAGTATCTGGACCCATGTCCCAAGCTTCTCTCCTGCCTTCTACGGCATGAATGGTACAGAATTACAACTTATTCTTCCTTTGCGGGCCTCATTAATATAGGGAGGCTGGATGAAAGTACATAGGTGATAGCGTTTAAAAAAAAATCTTGCAGAAACATGGTAAGACGTTACCCAACACAGTACAGTTAATACAACAAAGAAAACTACTTGCCTTCACGTCGCTTCACGGCATATGCAGAAGGAGAAATGAAGACAGCAAGAATCAGACACGTGCCGCCAGTGGAACAAGAGATGAGAGGAGGAAGACGCTGGCCATGGAGTTGATACACACGAAGGAAACCTACTGATAACATAACTGTGATAAACGAGCACTAAAGCCTTATCGCTCTATCTTTTCCTACATTTCTTATTTTATTTTCTCCCACATTTGTGCTCTTTCATCCCACATTTGCTATTTCATCGTTTTGATTACTCGCGACCAATATCTAGAGAACCCCATTTGTTCTTTCATCGGTGGTAAAATAAATTCATTTGATTGAGTCCCTATACCTGGCATCCTCTTTTGAAGTCCAAGATGCCTCGTGATAAATCTGGTAAAACACATCTGGTTTCATCAAAATCAGACATCTGGGCATGATACAATTTCTATGGACTATTGTTAACTTTGAAGCGAGCGCTGCTGACATAAAAGCTTAGTCTCTATTTTGCTCGGCCGCTGTCCATACAATCGACGGGTCACCACATTGGGACAATGGCGCGGAGAGACGCCAAGCTTTGCCGGGTAAAGAAGTCTCCTCATGCTGTTTAAACCAACCGCCATGTAATACAATAAGCGGCGCCACAAAGGGACTTGTTATCGTGCTGGCAACAATGAGCCGATGTAACAAAGGCCGCTGCCAACACGCGAAGCGATAGACAAACAGAGAGTGATATGACAGTTGGAAGGCCGGGGACACTTTTGCATTGGCCAGCCAATTATTTTAACACCTGTTTGCCAGACAAGCCCGGCAACGAAAGTTGGTCGCGAATTGCCCCACCCACTTTTGGACTGACAGGGGACACGAGAGATTCTGGGAATGAGTGACCAGAGGATCTCTTAGCTATTGGTTGTATGGGAGGAGTTGTACGTCACCGGTCCAAGGGACCCACATTTGACTTTTAGAGATATAATATACCGCGCAGCTCGCTAGAGAGATGAGTCCAGTTTTTCAACATTGTGGTGTAAAGAAAAATCCCTAACGCATAGCCTGCAGTTAATTCAGTGTGGATAAATATTTCATATCTGTATTGCGTTCTTAAATGATTTTGCGAAAGGAAAAGAAGGTTAGTAGATCTTATACAGATTATTAATACTTTTTTATTATTCTTTATTCATCTTAACCTCACAGCTAAATGTGCGAAAGATAGTTTTTCAATTAATTCTTCTCATAAATGATTAATAAAATCAAAAGATTTTCCTCTAAGATGATAGGCTGATAGGAAGTCATTAATAGTTCATACTTCACCTTCATCTAGCTTGTTGAATCATCATCATAATCTTCCATTGGCACACACTCTCATGCACAATATATTTAACATCATTAGAATCGAACTCACAGAGATCAATAGTAAGAAGTACAATAAATGAAACTCAACCAGTATATATTAAGTGTGAAAACTTAATAAGACTTTTGTGTGTCTTCTTCTTTCTTCTTCTTTGATCCCTAGCCGCTGACTGTCAAATCAGTCAGTGGCCATCACGCCTGGTGGCGTCTTGTAGGGCAACAACAAATTGATTTCACTTTGCTTGGTCGGTGGTCATCCTTCGTACAGTGTCCCAACTCTGGTTCATTCTTTGCATCTCAGCCTCCACAGTCCTCCGTCAAGTTGTTTTTGGTCGGCCTCTCTTTCGTTTTCCTTCAGGGGTCCATAGCATAGCTGTTCTTGTGATGGCATCGGGGTCTCTTTTGAGGACATGGCCAACCCAGCTCTAGCGTCTGTCAGCTATGATAGTGTGCATGTCCTCTTTCTTGCTCCGAGTAAGCAGATCTTGGTTGGTGATGGTATTCGGCCAAAAAATTCGGTGAATTTTTCTTAGGCATGTTGTGTGAAAAGATGACAATTTCGACATTTCCTTCTCTGTAACTCTCCAGCATTTCGCACCATAGAGAAGCACAGAAAGCACACAGCTCTGATATAATCTTAATTTTGTCGTTGGGCTGTACTGAGAGGACTTCCAGATGTTGTTTAGACTAAAAAAGGCTGTTCTTGCTTCGTTCATTCTGTTGTTGATGTCTTTGCTTGCTCCGCCGTCTGGTGTTACTATGCATCCTCGGTATGTGAATGTCTGTTCCAGTTGCTGATTCCTTACTGATATGGGCTCAGGGTTGCTCACATTAAGCGTCATGACCTCTGACATCTTTAGATTGATGTTCAAGCCTACCTGCTGGCTATACTTATTAAGTCTATCCGTTTTTTTCCTGGATGTGTTGATGTGAATGTGCTAGTAGTGCAATGCCATCTGCATATTCCAGATCTTCTACTGTAGAAAATGTAGTCCATCTTATTCCTCTTGGACTGCCCTCTGTTGTCTGGCACATCACCCAGTCTATGACTGTTAAAAAAAGAGTGGTTGTTAAGGGGCATCCCTGTCGTACTCCTGTCTTCACCTCAAAGGTTAGGTTGCTCTGCCCAACGCTACACGTAAAGTTGTCCTAGAGGCTTTTTATGATTGACACTATGCAGCTTGGAATTCCATAAGCCCTCAGTATTTTCCATAAACTGTCCCTATGTATACTGTCAAAAGCCTTTTCAAAATCAACGAAATTAATGTACAGCTGTCTTTGCCATTCTGAGCACTGCTCTGTGTGTCTTCAGTCCATAAAAAGTCTGAGTCTACACGCTACGTGTCTGACGTCTAACCAGAAATAAGTTATAAAAAAACGGACATTTGGCTAGCAGAATTCGCCATAGAACATTCTTCGTTCCTCACTTAAAAAGGAATATTTCTCGTCCACACTCAGGAAGGTGGACGCAGCATTTTTCGTCACGTGCGCACAAGTTCAATACATAGTTAAAACAAGTTCAAATCACTCGAAAATCTTACTACAGGAGTCAAGCTAAAGCTCACAGTTGATTACTCATATCAAGTTCAGCTCCATCGGAAGCGTCCTATCTGAAGTCAAGCTAAAGAGCTCAACAGTTGAATCTAATATTTATACCAAGTGCAACACACTCTTAAGCGCATTCTATGAAGCAGTCTCTAAAGTATATTTTATGAATCACGATTACATACGCAAGATTATGCGTCTACATATCACTAACATTTCGTGAAGATATCCAGTCTGGCCAGTACCCTCCGGAGATTAGACAACAGACATTTTCATACGACAACTATTAACTATTGATCAACGCTACCGAGATATACTCAAACAGTGAAGGGATATATATATATATATATATATATATATATATATATATATATATATATATATATATATATATATATATATATATATATATATATATATATATATATATATATATATATATATATATATATATATATATATATATATATATATATATATATATATATATATATATATATATATATATATATATATATGTCGTCAACGTTCACAAGGTTTCATCAGAACTTCATTGACTTAGAGATACCCCACTCGACATAACACATAACAACTTGGGACATTCTATGCATACATGCTAATCATTCTATCCGGGTGAAGCATTTAGAGACACATGGACTGTGTAGATTACTCACCATTTTGGTAACACGTATCATATCACATCATCATCATTTCGCTTTACACAAGCGCATTCTTAATTAACTACTACTTAATTAACTACAATATTAATATCTCATCTGTGTGTTTTGTGTGAATCGCCTTCTACCATCATCACGTTCTAACCATTACTAACCCTATATGTGTAGATATTTAATTAATAAACCCAATAATCGTTTGATCATTATCTAGTTTGTTAATGTATTACTCGTGCTATCGGTGTTAAATATTTACATATAGGAAAATTTCTACACTCAGATGACATTGGGGGCTTTTTCTGTTACGGGATCTAAGGGCAGAAGCTAAGGTCGTGGGGAAACAGAACTCTTTCCATAATTAACCAGAATACACTGTCCCGTGGAAAGCATTCGCATTCCCTTCTTCTTGTCCCTATCTCGAATAGGTCTTTATTCTTTCTTAACGAGCCATTTTCTAGAGACTTTCTACCTAATATATCATAGGCTATTCCTGGCAAAAACTACTGTCGTAGTAGCCCCAATACTCACCACTCGACAATTACCAACAAGTCTTTGTAGTGGTATCGCCGTGGTAAGAGACGTAGCGATAGAAGACTGAAGAAAACATGGAGAAAAGAACTATAGATAGACATACAAATAATGAAGAAGACATTGGAAAGAACTTAGGCTGATGGCACGCGACAGGAGAACTTAGGCTGATGGCACGTGACAAGAACTTATGATGTTGTTTCTGAACTATGCTCTTCGGGGACCTGAAGGTTACTACTGATTGGTTGCTTGAAGAGCTATTGTAGTATCTGCACACATAAAAGAAACTTGTAGAATAACGCAGCTTTATGTCTTCATTCAAAACGTGGTAACGATCAGCCAGTATTAGTATCCTACGGTTAGAGCTCAAGACTGGAGCAAACAATTCAGGCAGTAATTCTTTCCTCGCTTGTGCAGGTGCAAAAATGCCATGAATGACACATTTATTTAAATGCCTCAGGTCGACCCTCATAAATGACACAGAGAGAAACGCGAGCAAACTCCAAGCCTGAGCGGCGAAGATTTGTAGTTGTGAAAAACACTCGCGCGGGTAGATGTAAAAAATAAAACAATTTTCATGTTACGTTTTTATTTTCCGTGACAGTAAAATCTACCTACAGGTCAACGGGTACATCTGTTTATCCTCAAAAGAGGTCGGATACCAGCATGGAAGGGTCTTCAAGTTCGAATGTCTGAGATAACCTGACTGATTCCTTTGCTGGACACACACAACATCTGTTTCCAATGCTAGTCCTCCCAAAATTGCACTTTATGATCTCTCCTTGCGAGAGATGACCACGGTGTTAATTTATGTTACATGGGTTAACTCTGGCCAATGCTACATATCTAGCAGACGAGCAATCTGTTTTTCAGCGTGAAATATAACAGCTTTGTGTACGTTTTTCCTGTTCAACCATCACCATGATCATTGTTTGTGTACGTTTTTCCTGTTCAACCATCACCATGATCATTGTTTGTGTACGTTTTTCCTGTTCAACCATCACCATGATCATTGTTTGTGTACGTTTTTCCTGTTCAACCATCACCATGATCATTGTTTGTGTACGTTTTTCCTGTTCAACCATCACCATGATCATTGTTTGTGTACGTTTTTCCTGTTCAACCATCACCATGATCATTGTTTGTGTACGTTTTTCCTGTTCAACCGTCACCATGCTCATTGTTTTCTTTGTGTTTCCTGTGGAGCATAGACTCACCACTACAGATGATCCCCTTACAGGAAGCCTGCACCAAGCATTCCTATGCACTTGTAGCGGTTGTTTCTATGGCAATTGGTTTAACAGGATGAGGTTGTCAGCACCACACACAACATTGTTCAACCAGTTATGGGTTCAAATAAAATGAGACCACGTTAAATGTCGGATAAACGAAAATATTTCACGTGTCTTCCTAGGACAAAACAGACAAAAAGAGCTGCTGACGTTACAGCCACATTGCCTTCTTCAGGAAGCAACGTACAAAAAAAAAAAAAAAAACAGAAGACAAAGAAAATGAGAGAACTAAGCTAAAACTTTCTGATATTGTTGCACCAGCAGAAGTAAGGAAAGAATTACTGCCTGAACTACTGTATCACGATAGCGTCTCAATCAACTTTTATTCACAGATCGTCGGACTTTTATTAATGGTCTATGTCTTTAACGTAATTCTCCCGTGTTTCACCTTTTTATTTGGCCCCTGACGAAATCTATGAGGTTGTAACGTTAGCATTTCTCTTTGTCGTTTGCCCGAGTAAGACTCATTCGTTGCTGTCATTTATCCTGATGGGTTACAATGAAGCTTTAATAAATGTTGGATCCGATTTGGACCATTCGTGGGAAGATCATATTTTTTATTTTTTATTTTTTTTTTAAATTACGTTTTATGTCATAACAGAAATCAATAGAGTTTTATTTTTAATACAGTGTTATAGCATATATACCTGATATCTAGCTTGAAACAATAGTCATCCCTCATTTTTGTTCAAAGCTGGAGCTGGCAACCCGAGTGCGGGACCCCTCTTATTACGGCGCCAGATTAAATCAAATACTGCTGGTTAAATTGGTCTAAGGCCGTCCAAGTTTACAATTATCTGGCATATATAATTGTACATAATATATTCATCCAATGGTTGCTAATTGCTTAATGACCATACCCTTAATACTCGTTTGCTACGTATTTTATACCAATTAATTAGTCATTTTACTTGTTTATACCTTTTATATGTTAAATATTCATCATCATCATCATCATCATAATCATCGTCAGCTGAAATCTCAACACCGAAGTTCGGCTCCAACGTATTCTGTCTCCTGTCTTGATGGTGGACTCTGATAGTATATTTCCTATCCATCTTCTGTCCCACTTATATCGTTGTCTTCCCCTCACACATTTGTCTTCAACTCTGCCTTCTATTATGGTCTTCAGAAAGGTGTTATGTCTTTTTACTTACTTACTTAGTCGTTCCCCTTCTACCGTGAGGTGTAGAGGTTTGGAAGAGAGAGCGCCAGACTATCCTATCGGCTGTCTTCCTCCTGGCCTGGTTCCATTCTAGTCCTCGGTCCTTCAAAGATTGTCTAATGTTGTCCTCCCAGCGGACTCTGGGTCGTCCTCGGGGTCTGGATCCTTGGCTCTTTGTTTCCCATGCTTGTCGTGGTATCCGATCTTCTCCCATTCTGCAGACATGGCCAAACCATCTTAATTGGGACTGTTCTACTTGGGTCTGCAGGGGGTAGGATTTAAGGCCTTGACGTATCGTCTGGTTGCGTACCATGTCTCTTCTTGTTACTTCAACCACCTTCCAGATACCTCATTTCTGAGGTTTGGATCTGGCTTTTATGGGTTGTAGTCATTGCCCATGACTCGCATCCATATGTCAAGACTGGGACATAGGTGGAGCGGTATACAGTCATCTTCGTTTTCTTACCAACCTCTCTCTTGCTGAGGAATCCTCGATTTATGGTCTGAAAAAGTCTCCCAGCTGCTGCTTTTTGAGTGGCCAACTCTTCTTTGATGTCTCCCTTTCGGTCTATGATAGCTCCGAGGTATTTAAAGTGGTCGACCTGCTCCAGGACCTGTTCTCCCAGCTTAATCTGATGTCTTCTTTCTTCTCGTAATATCACCATGGATTTTGTTTTAGAGCTGCTTATGACCATCCCTCTCTTCTCCAGCTCTTCCTTCCAGACTTGTAGGTTGGATTGGAGATGTGCCTCTGATTTAGCAATCAGGGCAACATCATCAGCAAATGCCAGCTCCGAAATATAGACCTGTCTCATCTTCCAGTACCCAACTGAATACTTTCTTGTTCTCTCCTTACATGCCTTGATGACATCGTCCATAAGGAGTATGAAGAGGTAAAGTGATAGGATATCACCTTGTCTTACACCAGTGGTGGTCCTGAACTCTTCTGACTTATGGTTTGCTGTCGTCACATAATTTCTGCAAGACTTGTAGAAGCTCTGTATAGCATGAATCAGAGGTGCTGGAATATTCTTCCTTGCCAAACAGTCCCAAAGTTTGCTCCAGGGGACCCTGTCAAACGCCTTTTCCAGATCTATGAAACAAAGATGCATCTCACTCTTATAGTCAAGGGCCTTTTCACTCAGCTGTCTGAGTGTGAAGATTAGGTCTTGAGTACTTCGGTTTGCTCGGAATCCGCACTGGACCTCATCCAGTTGTGGCTCAGCTAGACGTCGGAGTCTCTGCTCTAGGATTCTAGAGTAGATTTTACCAGGGACACTGAGAAGGGATATGCCTCTATGGTTTCCACACTGTAGATTGTCACCCTTTTTGAAAATTGGTGTTACGATGGCAATCTCCCAATCCTTTGGTATGGTCTTGTTGTACCACGCTGCCTGTAAAACCGTTAAGAGTAATAGGTCGCCTGATGCTCCCATGAACTTAACCATTTCTGGTGTTATACCATCATGCCCTGCTGCTTTGCCCATCTTGATTTTCTCCAGTGCTGCCTTCAGTTCTTCCATCTTTATGTCATCTTCAACATCATTGGTTTTCTCTTCTGTGCTAGTGTTTATCATTTCTGATGCTTCACCATGCTCACCATCCAGGAGTTCTGAGAAATATTCTTTCCATCTTTCCATTACTTCCTTCGGGGCAGTAAGCAATTTGCCTTGCTTGTCCTTTATAAATGTGAGAGTGCATTGTTTTGTCTTTTTACATGGCCAAAATATTTTAGCTGTATAATTTTGATTTCCGTCATTAATTCTCCTTTCATGCCTAGGTTTTCTAGGACCTCTTTATTTGTTTTCTTCTATTTCCATGTGACGTGCCCCATTTTTAAATATATACACATCTCAAGGCAAATCTCTTTCACGAATACACACCAAACTGCCCATTAAATGTTCACACTTACTGTATTACTTGATACATAATAAATTAATAAAATAATTATAAAAAAGACTGAATGTATGTGTGTCTGTCCTTGCGATTTAAATGTGAAGAGAAACAAGTAAACGTAAGGGATGTAGGAGCGAGTGATTGTAATAAGTAAGGGATGTTGGAGCGAGTGATTGTTACATAAGTACGGTATGTAGGAGCGAGTTAATGTAATAAGTAATGTATGTAGGAGCGAGTGACTGTTAAATAAACAGGAGTGAGTGACTGTAAAAAATAAGGCAAGTAAGAGCGAGTGGATGTAATAAGTAAGGTTTGTAGGAGCGAGTGCTGTTAAATAAGTAATGGATGTAGGAGCTAGTGATTTTAATAAGTAATGGATGTAGGAACGAGTGATTGTAATAAATAAAGGATGTAGGAGCGAGTGATTGTAATAAGTAAGGGATGTAGGAGCAAGTGACTGTTAAATAAACAGGAGTGAGTGACTGTAAAAAGTAAGGCAAGTTGCAGTGAGGTACTGTAAAAATAACGAAAGTAGGAACGAGCGACTGTTAACAGTAAAAAAAAGGTGGCGAGTGACTGAAAAAAAGTAAAAGGAAGCAGAAGCCAGTAACTTTTAAAGGTAAGACAGTAGGAGCGCGTGACTGTAAAATGTAAAGTAAGAGCGAGTGATTTTAAAAAAATAAGGGAAGTAGAAGCTAGTGATTACAAATAATAATGTTAGTAAGAGCGAATGACTTAAAATGTCAAGGACAAACTAGACAGTGGCTGTTAAATATAAGGAATGCAGAGGCGAGTGACCGTAAAAAGAAATGAATATAGGAGCGAGTGACTGTATTAAGTTAGGGGAGTAGACGCTAGTGACTGTAACATGTAAGGGAAGTAAGAGCGAGTGATTGTAATATGTAAGGAAAGTTAAAAAAAAGAGTGATTGTAAAAAGTAAGGGAAGTAGGAACGATTGACTGTAATATGTAACGGAAGTAAAAGAGAGTGCCTATAAAAAGTAAGGGAAATAGTAACAAGTGGCTGTAAAAAGTAGCAGACGTAGGAGCGAGTGACTGAAAACATAAGGGAAGTAGGAGCGGGTGACTGTAAAAGATAACGGAAGGAGGATCGAGCGACTGTGAAAGGTAAGAAAAGTAGGAGCGAGTGACTGTAAAAAGTAAAGTAACTAAGAGCGAGTTACTATAAAAATTAAAAAATAGGTGCGAGTGACACTAACCTTACCATTCGCTCCACTGGCGTGTTATAATGTTGTTGCGTTACTTTTTAATATAACTATCATCCGTACAGTAGCTGTCCTTGACAGTAAAATCTACCTACAAGCCAACGTGCCCAGCTGTTTATTCTCTAAAGAGGTCGGATATCGCCAGGGAAGGGGCTTCGAGTCTGAATGTCTGAGATCACTTAGAATTTGTATGGTTACTTTGCTGGACACAGAGATATTTTTGTCCATCTCGAGTGCTCACAAAGTTGCAACGAATAGAACTAATATTTACCTCAGGCATGTCGTAGGAGGCTACTAATTTGAGGTTGTGCATTGGGCTGGCAAACTCATCATGTAAAATATATTGCCATAGAAACCATCGCAGCAAAGGGACCAGCTTCAGTAGTGGCTCCACGCCCCATCATCATCATGTGACGTATTCTCTCCAGAACGTTGTCTCCATTACAGCTGCTCTGAACGCATCACGATTCTGGGCAAGTCGACCTGCATCAGCCAAAGACAAGTTCAGACTCTCTGTGATGTCCTAGGTCCACCGTCGTCTAGGTCGACCCCTTCCCCTTTTTCCAGGGACCATGCCTTCCATCACTATTTTTTCCAGACTATTATGCCTTTTTATATGACCGAAAAATTTCAGCTTCCTTATTGCGATGGTATTTAGGAGCCAATGTTCCTGTACGTTTAGTGAGTGCAATACTTCTCTGTTGGTCTTTTTTTCTGTCCAGGGTATTCTCAACGTCCTTCTGTAGCATTTCATTTTGAATGATGTAACCTTTTTTGCAACTGTTTTATTGAGTGTCCAAGTCTCGCAGCCGTATGTTGCTACTGGGAATATACATGCTCTGATCAGTTGTAACTTTGTTTCTTTGCTTGTGCCTTGCTATAGGTTTTTCATCTGTATTAGCTTATGTGAAGCAATTGCAAGTCTTCTTTTAATTTCTACTGCACAGTCGCCAGAGCTGTTGATGATTGATCCTAAGTATTCGAATTCATTAACACGTTCCAGTTCTTCGTTATCAATTTCAATTTCTGGTTCGGTCTTTACTTTGTCTGTTGTCAATACCTTGGTCTTCTTTGCGTTTAGGTATAGATTCTGGGCCTCGCTGTGTTTTTTGGTGGACAGAATTAATTGTTCAAGTCCTTCTGGGTTGGTCGATAGGAGGACTGTGTCGTCAGCATATTCTTACAGGAACACGAATGATAGAAGGCGCTGGGAGATAGTGTCATGAAATATTTCTAACCACATTATATAATATTATATGGGTTGGTTCTGGGATCTGTGCCGATGTTAAATGAGTCAGCATAATTTCTGGGATCTGGTACCCGCCGATGTTAAATGAGTCAAACCCTGTGTGTTCTTGGTCATCTCTTACGTTTCTCATGATATTCTCGGCATACTAGTTAAACAGGTAAGGGGAAAGGGTACAGCCTTGTCATACTCCTTTCTGTACTTTAAACCATTCTGATGTTTTTCCCTCTATTCTTACGGCTGCCTGTTGTTCTTGGTACAGCAGTGCGATGAGTTGTATAAGGTGGTTTGGAAATCCCATATTTTCCATAATAGTCCATAACTGCTGTGATAACAAAATGCCGGACATCTTCCATCGGTTTCATACAATCATTACCATCCACACCTTCCGCTATTTCGACAGGTAACATACAATCATCAAAAGTGAGGAATGCAGTAAGCGACCCATAGCTTGATTGCTTGCGTCAGGGTCAGCTAACCAGAGCTGACCAAGACCCTACTCCACCTCCAAGTTGTGGTCCTGGAAACAGGCTGCATCACTGCAGTCTTGCTGAGAGAGTAGGGATCGAAGAGGGAATGCTAACCTGGTCCCAAAAATGCCTTTCCAAAAACGGATGTGTCGGACCGAAAGGCGCAGATATCGCAGCTTTGCTGTAAACGGCGACACAACGTAACAAACGTCCTTTTTAGGACGAACGCAGAAGAAGAAGAAGATACTATCACAGTTCTCGACCATTATTGAATCAAAAAGAAATTATGTGAACATATTAGATCACACATTACATGACAATATCCGCCCGGCTGTCAAGTACCTAATGGGTTAATTAGCTCATAACACTTTCCAATAAAACGATTTCACAGTTTACCAACCAGAAGGCTAGGGAATAATGGAAGTTTAATTATCTGGTTGTTGGACGGTAGGTGCTAAAAGAATAATGACTATGCTGAAAAACTATTACCAGAAGTGAGATGGGCCTCCTGCTGTGTGTGGCAATTTGCACTATAAAAAAGACCCCTCCGTGGGGAAATGTTTATTCTCATCTCTCCACCAACGCACATCGTGTGGTAAATTCCGTGGATGTATGCTACTCGGGCTGGGTTTGTCATCAGTGTGATTTACTGACTAACATTAATACTTGTTGAGTTGAGACATAGGGTTTCATAGTAATAGTCATAGCTGTGGAGGAAGGTGCAAGAGGGTCTAGTGTCTGCCTGGATGTATGATCTACTGAAACTACTGGGCCTGGAGAGATGTCAAAAACAAGTACACTTAACAGGCTCGGCCAAACTACAAAAAAGGCATCGTGTTGTCTGCAGAGCAACCACAGTGGGCTATGACATTCAGAACAGTCATTTATATGCAACAAAACGGTTACTTTCATACCTGCTTGATGTTGGCGGAGTGGAGAAAACAAGGCGTGAATTATAAGGGTGCAACCAAGATGGACCTAGTTCAAGTCTCGTCGCTGGCGGAAAATCAACGAGAGGCTGACACTTGGGAGTCATAATGCATATGGACCGCTCCCCCGCCCACGCTTAGAGTGTGAAAAAAGAAAGATAAACGGATCGAAACACTTGTTTGACGGGGGAACCCTTCTGATGAGCTGTCTGTTTTCGTATCTCACGCTATGTAAAGATTATTTTGCTTGATCTCAGGTAAGAATATTAAAGAGATAATTTGAAGAGAAGTAAATTTAGTCCAGGTTAATAAAACTGTGCTATATTTACAGAACACGAAATGAGAAGAAGGCGCTGGAGATGTGTCATGAAATATTCTAATCCACATATATAAATTATTAGGTAAATATAAAGCCTAACAAATAAAATTAATAAAGAGAAGAGCAATGGGAAAATGACAGTGCTGTCACAAAGAATGTACTCGAAATCCCCCTTGTTTTCTGCTTCGTCTGCAAATTGTAACGCTTTCACGTTGATAGTAAAAGCTTACTGTATTATACCCGCTTGCTTCAATGAAACGTGTGCTGCATTTCTAAGAAAAACATTGAGACGTACTGCGTAATGACCTAAATTAATCCTAACATTAATTATATTACGTTACCAAAACGAACGAACAGATGGACAAAAGGATAGCGAGAGGGGAGGGCTGAAAATCAGGAACGCATGCAACACGCGACGCGCGATATACAAATGCTGGCATCACGCGTGTAAGTCTACAAGCACTAACTTTTTCAGACGGACAGTGATAAAATACACTACCCTTTCCCAGAGTTAGGTTTATAAATCATAACAGACTCTTATTAGAAAAGATAACAATAGATGGGTTTACGTTTGAACACATAACAGTACCCAGACAGCACATCTTCCAAACAGGAGGTAGAAGAAATTGCATATTTTGAACGCAGCCACGTAGCTCCTTTAAATTAGTATTTTTGGGTTCCTTAGGGCTTGCTGACAAATAATATGTAAAACGTTACGCAAATAGTCCAGGAATTAATAAATTATACCCAAAATAAAATATTGGGGGTGCCTGACAGCATAAAATCATTTCTGCTCATAAGATTTTTTTATAACGTGTTTGAAAAAAAAACCTTACGTTACATAAATAGCCTACCATGTAAACTCCAAATTGATTGGAGCGCAACAAATGAAAGCCTAACCACGATTGGTCGGGCTATAAATACTATCTTGGTTGTTAGGGGAAACGGGGAAAGGTAACATTTTTTCAAACACTTGTCGAAACGGGGCTCATTGGTCAGACTCGCTGATATACACACTTGGGAGCGTTAGTTCGAAACCACTTGTTTAAAATAGCTTGATAAAGCATCAGTGCGTTGAAGCCAGCATATATTTGGCTCAATAAAAGCCTGGAACATAGGCAGATGGAAGTTTGTGCCAGTTTGTGCCAGAATTCATTGCTAATCAACGTATCTGTGTTATTCGTATGAATTGTGGTAAGCTTGAACCATTTAATATCTTTTAATGAAAATTGAATGTGAATTGTTGATTTATGCCTGTATATATATGTGTAGTTCAGTGGCCAACGTGAGGTAAAGCCTGTAATGCTCCAGCCTGAACAGAGGGTGTCGGAGAGAAGTAAAACGGCATGGAATGGCCAAACAGTACACTGACACCTGGATGATTGACTAGAAATAAATAATGCTGGAAGTGCAGAGGCGTAGTAACCATTAAGGATGGTAATGCTGGTATAAAGTATTTCAGATGAAGCTGACTGTTGGCCTAACGCTCTGAACGCAATGTTTGTGCTGTATTGTGATCAGTGTAAAAGAGAATATAAATTAGTTATGAAGTAGAAGGTACATCCTTCTTGATTTCAGGGACAGTGGTCTTGATGGTACTGAGCAGCATCTGGTCAGAGATTTGCTGAATCCAGAGTCGGACAGCATACTCCTTGGTCTTTTTAGCTATCAGTGAGGTGTCTCCTGAGCCCAGAGGAGAATTCGAGCAGAGGAGTCCTTTCCTGCCGCCATCACTCAAGATAAGCAGAGTTGGCCAGCTGAGCTCAACATTATGTCCCCTCATCTTGAAATAACTTTATAAAAATACTATTCAGAGGGGAATTTACTTGTCTTAAAATCAGGAACTGTGAACATCTCCAATACTGGTCCCTAAAGACAAACTATTGAAGTCATGATGACAAATACCAACAGAGCTTGAACAAAACAAAACCAGTATTACCTCATTTTACTACTACACAACTGACACACATAGAACATTTGTACTAATATATGTCACTACAATATTCATATTAAATACATTCTGTACATAACTTGTAATTTAAATTGATTGTGATTCCTGGTTCCCTTGTAGTTGAATCAGGACACATATTCATTCATGCTAGTAATGAATACATATTGTTATTTGAACCGTTACGAGTGACTTCTTTAAGCTATTCTCATAGAGTGTTATATGTATGTGAGTGTCACAGTGTTGTTAAGAGTAGTGGATTAAATTAAATTGTTTATCTGTCTGTTGTTGTGACTTACACTTCACCATACACATACCCTAGACACATAACGTAGCATCACACTATTCCAGAATAATTCTGACTGAGATATATAGATATGTGGTAGCAAGTAAGGTTATCTATAATACACTACTCTTAATAGATATAGATACCTTCACAGCTGATCTCAGTCAGTACACTAAGTTCCCTATAAGTATTTATAACATCCCACTTCACCACAAGATGGATAGGGCACATACGGAGAAACCCTGTTGATGTTATAACCTGACAATCCTTGATCTTGGATTACCAAGGTAACCCTGTTGATGTTATAACCTGACAATCCTTGATCTTGGATCACCAAGGTAAAAGAAAGAGAGAGGGAGACGAAATAATACACGGAAAATAAAACTGTTGATAGATATGAATGGGATAAAGAAAATACGTAAAGATCTGGTGCTGACGTCATGGGACAAGAAGACGTGGCGACATTTTGTTGAGTCATGAGCTCCTTGGTTAGCTGAAGGGTGATGATGATAATGCTGATGAGGATGATGATGATGATGATACTTACAAAGGAATACAACAGTTTGTCTTGTAAACTCAATTATCAAACTGTCAGGTCAGATTACTTGTATAAACTGTATGGTCAGATTACCTGTATAAACTGTCTGGTCAGATTGCCTGTATAAACTGGCTGGTCAGATTACCTGTATAAACTGTCTGGTCAGATTACCTGTATATACTGTATGGTAAGTTTACCTGTATAAACTGTCTGGTCAGATTCCCTGTATAAACTGTCTGGTCAGATTGCCTGTATAAACTGTCTTGTCAGATTGCTTGTATAAACTGTCTGGTCAGATTGCTTGTAAAAACTGTCTGGTTAGATTGCTGTATAAACTGTCTGGTCAGATTGCCTGTATAAACTGTCTGGTAGGATTGCCTGTATAAACTGGCTGGTCAGATTGCCTGCATTAACTATCTGGTCATATTACCTACCTAAACTGTCTGGTCAGATTACCTGTAAAAACTGTCTGGTCAGATTACCTGCATAAACTGTATGGTCAGATTACCTGTGTTGAGGGCGCATCATGGGACGAAGCGATTTGAAAAAGTATATTTGGAGAGATCGCATTGCACCAAGATGTGCCTCACCAAAACTCAAAATAACTATGACCATTTACTATAACTACACACAGTTACGAAGCATGACGTGGTGTGCATAGTTACATATAATACTCGTAGAAGAGTGTCGGCTTGTGTGTGGTGTGGTCCACTTATCTAGGTGTAGAGAATTCTACTTACAAAGTGTATCTAAGATATAGATTTCGAAGCAGAAATCAAGTGTGATTTTAATTCATTATGGGGTAGCCGCGCTGGTGTAATGGCTACGGCGTTGTAGTGGCGACCAGGTTTTCATGGTTCAAACCCGGGCGTCAGCGTTTGAAGGAATGTTTACGACGGGAAATTTGACTGAATAACCTGAACGGCTCATGCGCATAAATCCCGTGTGGATGGGAAGGAGCGAAGCTCCTGACCGGGTTGGAAGGAAAGTCCACTGACCCCCCAGCATCGCAATGACATGTCATTGGGCCAAAAGAGCTGGAAAGCTCGAGTGCTGCTGGTTATTAAAAAAAAAAAAAAAATTTATTATGGGACTAACCCATTTTATCAGGATGTGTGAAATTCAGGGTAAGAATTAGGCTTGATTAGCCAAAAGAGATATTTGAAGATATGTCAAGGTTATCTTAACCGTCAAGCAAAGATATGAATATTGAAGAAAATATATAATCGCCGACTATAAAGGAAATGTGCAAGAAGGCACTAAATTGTAATTAATATGGATATTAAAGGAAGATATAATATGTCAAGAGGAATTCGCAAGAATAAAATAAACGGATGAAAATTATGAATATGCTATGGAAGCATGAAGAGATTAGTCTTGATAGCATGAAGAATTTTGCAGATGTGTGGACTCATTTATAAACAGTGTATTGAAAGAAAGAATCGATATTTTAAATGAAGATGTCAAACTTTATTAGAGCAATGTGTAGCTCATGCAAGTCTCTGTGTTAAATAAAATTGAAAGTCGTTTGAAAACAGAAGTCTTCCAGGAATGATTCAAAGTTTGGATTATGAGTTTGAATATATTAACAGTTTCTGACAGTTGGTTCAGTAAAACGAATCTGAATATGAATAAGAACGATTATCCATAAAAGTTATGGCCAGAGTTTTTGGTGGGAATATCTATACTAATTAGAAAAAAAACCCTAGACAACATTCAGACAACAAAGGAATTGTTCTTAACAGATGGACCTGACCCGAATTCATGAGGCTCATGTCCGGTAGCCACCACAATAAATCTATGCCACAATATTCAAGACTGTCAAGAATTTAGCAATTCAAATACACAATATATTAAGGAGGTTTAATCAAGAACAGTATTACTAACAATTATTCAATTAAACGGTTATCGAGACTTCATGGACAAGGTGCAACTTTGTAACAGTAAGCAGGTTTCAAGGTTCGGTACAATCAAATTGATACTGGAACATGGAATCAACAACTATTATCAACAAAGAAAGGGTCCAGAATTTATAATTTTGGCGAAACTAGAGTACTTTGACCGTCAAATGTTTAACCGGCAACACAAAGCAGAGTGACGTCATACGCAAATATTTCCAACCATCGTCATCCAGCAATCTTCCAGAAGTGAACTCAATTTAATTTGTTAGAATCAACAATCTACAATCAATGTCGTAAAACGTGTGTGTAAACCCACTTCTTAGTTAATACACTATGTCGAGAAACAGATTTGCCCCAGCCAATCAACGTGCACCAGTCTCTGAGCCAGAATAAATTACACGAAGTATACGCCAGGAAAAACTTAAGCCTATAATTTCGGGTCTCGGTCACGGCCATCTTGTCTCCCAATTTGGCGGCAGAAAGAATAAAATTAGGCATAAGCCCTGTTTTTCGGAAGTCGGCCTGGGTCACAGATTGTACGAAACCGCATATAACCAATCAGCTTGCCACGCCGAGACCCAATCAAAAGCATTCCTTAAGCAGTAAAAGTTACCTCATCTACCTATACATACGGGCGAGTTGTATTCAAACTCACACACACACCAACACGAAGACAGTGCGTCCATCTAAAGTTCAAATCGGTTTCAGGGAAATATCGTTTTTAGGACATCGTATTAGTCAGAATAAATTATGTCCAGATGAAAAAACAGTTAAACGCATTTTAGATATTAAAATTCCCTCAACTAAGTAGGATGTGAGAAGTTTATTAGTTTTTATCAATTATTGTCATAAATTCATACCTAACTTTGCTTCCCTATCTGCACCATTGTCTGCCTTGACGTGCAAGGGTGCACCATTGAAAATACAATTGTCAGACAATGCAAATCGTTCATTGAATATAATAAAATCTTCATTCTCAAAGCATCTTATTTTAACGATTCCTGACGCTAGTAAAATTTTCTTTCTCAGAACAGACGCTTCGGGCACGGGCATAGGTGGCTGTTTGATGCAACTGTGGGACGACAAGCTTCACCCATGCATTTACATCAGCAGGAAGCTTCTTCCAGCAGAACAACGATACGCGGCTGGTGAGCGTGAATTACTTGCCATCGTGAGGTCTATTTCAAAGTTGTCCAAGTATTTACTGGGTTGCAAGTTCATCCTCCAAACGGATCATGTGCCATTGATAGCATTTAAAACCAAGACGTACAACAACTCGAGACTACACCGCTGGTTCCTTTTGTTGCAAGAATTCCACTTCGATATCAAACCAATTCGTGGGTCCGACAATTGGCTAGCAGATCTGCTGTCCCGGTGGTCTGAGGACAATAACTGATACTATACTGAAAATCCTGAATACATGACATCTCTTTCGCAGTTATTAACAATAATCGGGAAAAGATGTCCAGATTGACACACCATTTATACGTACGGATCTCGTATCAGTTTACTAGCTGGGAAAAGAAAACGCGGGTGCAGACTTCATGAATCAAAATTGGAGCACAGAAGAGGAGGATGAAATTGAAAACAACAATCACCCGGAAGCCACGGATCAAAGTAGCTCATTTTCATAAAGGAGACCTGAAACGGTTTCATGTCTTCAAGCCGGGACGTACTGTGACAGGTTATGAGAATAGACTACAGTTAATCCGTCCGCTTGCTTCCCACCGGCGTTCCTAATTACGTTCCACCTTGCATCTACCTCGTTTTCTCATTAGCATATAGGGTTTTGCAACGCATGTCGTGAAGCCACGCCTATTTTTTTCTTCTCTGTCTTACAGGCACTAAGGAATGTTTATAAACAGACCTATTAGCTAGTCCACGACCGGACAGGTAACAGCCAGCGAGTAAGAGCCGTTTATCTGAATTATCACTCGAGCGATTAGGCAATCGTTGAATAGTGACATATCAGACAAGAACGCGAGTAGAAAGAGAACGGGTTGGTTGTTGGTAGAATTAAGGGCGATAAGACAAAAGACGTAGCTTTGATGGTTACATTTCTCAGGGGGACTTAAGCGAATGCAAAAAGGGGCGATAACCACAGTTACCGACCACATTCGTTTGTTCGTGATCCCAGGGGACGTAATTATCTACAGAGAGAGACGAGATCAAAGACTTCTGCTCGCTAGCAAAAGTCGTTGTTGTTGGGCGGCAGCGGTGAGCAGGAAATCTCTGATTCGAGAATCGAACCGTCGATTTGCAATGAGACAGCCGAAGGCACGATTTCTTGCACTAGTGAGCGAATTAACGCCATTTCAGTATAAATAATCCGTACTCCAAAAGTCAGTATCAGTCACTGTCACGTAGGGTTTATAGTCATTTAATTTCCTACATCTTCTTCCTATTCTTTCACATAAATTCTCTCTTTTATTATCTCTGTAATTTTTTTTCCTGTATATTTTTCATCCATTCGTTTTGCGAATATTATTTTCATATAATTCGCAAACTTTACCTGTTTTCCTTTCTCTTAAACTGAGAATCGCGCTAGGACGATATTACGTAGATGTCAGGGCTGCAGGGCGTCATAAGGCGTGATAAGTCGGTTCGCTGAACATAGGACGTAGCAAATCGTCTACATTCTTACCGAGCGCGCGAGTTTCTTCTCGGCATTAGTCCCGGTGAGGTGTGATACTTTACATCTGCACCGGTCAGTATCCAGACATTTGTCTCGAAAATCCCAAACTGACACGGCGCTCACCGTGGGCCATGGTCAGCTGTAGTGTGAAAACTGCCCTGAAATGGAGTCAGGCTGTCTGGGATTTGAAACTGACACGCGTACATCGTGGTCAGTAGGTGACAGTTACGACACGCGTTAAGCGGACGTAAATGTTGGGAGTAGGGGAGATAATTTCGCGTGGCGAAATAGTTTGGGCCCTTTGTCTGATTTTAAGATATTGGCCAAGTTTGAAACTTTAATTTCATTCTCGCTCATAGACTCCACAGTAGATAGGTCGCTCGAAAACAGAATAGCTGTTAGAGAAGATCTCAGTTTGTTTCGGCAATTTGTCGAACTTCTAGACTTCCAGAAATATTTTCAGCATTTTTATTCTTAAGTTGTGCGACTACCTGTAATTCTGTGGTTGAGGTAATTAATATGATAGATATATAGATTTTGTGAGTGTTAAAGTGTTAAATCGCTTAATTCATTTTAATCTATTTCTTTAGCGCAGAAGAGAAATAAAGTGGTAGGCTATTATATTTTCTAGGGAAGCATTCAGTGGAAAGCAGACTAAAAATTTAATTTCTAGCTTATAACGGCAATTGTAGCTATTTATGAATTTAATTTAACTGCTAATACTCAGTCGAGTGTATTTTTCTAAACTAACGTATAAACTCTAGAATCCAGCCTCAGGAATGATGACGGGATACGCACGTGTTCCTAATTTATGAGGAATGCTGATTTTTAAATATAACTTACGTCACGGGAAGTTTAAATGATAAGCAAAGCTCTCTGCTTGCAAGTTTAAATGTAAGTTTTAACCAGTACAGATTCTGTTTATTATATTATATGTGTTATTTTTCCTCCACACAGTGAAAGTTTTGGGGTGACCCTAACTTTACCAGCACCTAGTAGTAGTTTCCATACTTGTGAAGAAATAGACAGTCCTTATTTTGAACCACGTGGGTTTTCTCAAGTAACACTGATCTGACGGTGCAAGTTAGACAGAAATACTAATATCCCTATAACGGGTTTTCAAAGACTGTAATGATAAATACTGGACCTTGGAGCCAGCACTTAATTTCTTCTAGAAACTCTATATAATTTTGCTGCCTGGTGGCGTGAATATTAACAATCATTTCCCGACTAGATTATATCTTGTGGACAAATCTGTGGTGTGACTAAAGTGAATCCTATACTGAGGGAAGGCACCGACCTGACATTCATCATTTTTTAGAAACCTACGCTATTGACACTGTGCTCTGCTAACTCCCGCGCCTGGAATAATTGTTAGGTGACTTAATCAGACATTTGAACAAATTTGCACACCCAAGTAGTCGTTCCCGGAGACTCCGAGTTAAATACGTCTTTTGGAACTGGGGACTTCTTGGCAGAAGACTGCATTTTTTTTTGAGTCTGTGAAAATCTAAAATCAATGTGTTCCAAGAGGCAGCGAGCAAAGTCGTGAGTACCTGAATGAGAAGCCATGGCGGAATGAATGAGTGTACGCTGGTCTGAGTGATATTTTCACTATTATATCTTTGACACCCTGTTGCTGTCCTAATTTTTTTTCCAATCTGCATAATTTGTTGCTAAGGCTAGAGTTCTTGTGTTTTTGTCTTAGGTTAAATCAGATTTTTTTTTTCAAACTCTGTGCATATAATTACGAGATAAAACAAAGAAAAACTCTTAGACTCAAACCCTATGTATCTGTGACTCTGGCGCCATCATCTGTTCTCTTAACGGGGCCGGGCTAAACCTAGAGTTAACACCATAACGGGGCTATCATCCTTGCAACATTTCCTTGATTTTTTATGACTATGTGTATATGTATTTTCCTTGATGTACTTTCTTTGATGTTGTGAGCCGATTTTTCCTGATAATAAAATCGCTCTTGAACTTAATAATCGTGTTTGGTCAGCTCGTTCTAGATAATATATATATCATTGTTATAGTTTTCCCACGTCTGTGTGTTTACCTGTCGTCACGTGTATGTGCGTGCCTGTGAGTGATAGAAATATACGTAATATGTATATTGGTGTAGTCTGTCTGACGCTGTAACAACTGTTGTAGAAGATAGGTGAGAGAGAGAAGAATTCTTTTCGCTTTCAGAGACAGCCACTATATCAAAATCTATCATCTCACGTGTGTGGAAATTCTATTACCTTTCACTAACTCTCACTGAGTCTATCACCTATTCAAACCTATTCAGAAGGGACCAAACCTAGTCTTAATTCTCCTATCGGAAATCTACGACAAATGGGGACTCGTTTCCGGTCTTTGAACTTAGAATAGGAAGACGAGTACGACAAACGTGGACTCGTCTATCTGGATTTTGTATTTAAGATTCTTATTCTGTAATAGAGTAAGAGTGTGATGTCTTGTGAGTTGTGTATCTTTTTAAAAAATTACCCCCTAGACTAGCGATCTGTTTACGGGCGTGCTGACCACACAAACTAATAAGTTTTTTTTTTCCACAGCATCTTTGAATAATATACATTTTGGTTACAGGTTGATTTTGTCGGGATATATGTTAACTGCTGATTGTAATACTAAATGCTGGTAAAGTGGTGAGTGTATAACATTCACTGGGTACTGAGGCAGAACGGCGTTTGAACTAAGTTAAGGAGTGTGTTTCGGACTTTTTTGTCCAGATTAATTCCCTCCCTTACCCGATCTGACTTCAGGGGCGAACTTATAGTGGATTTTTAAAAATTAAGGGATTATTTTTCTCTTTAATTTTTGCAATATTCTTTTGCTTTTCCACTGTAGCAACTTATTTTTCAGTTGTAATCTTAACTACCATTTATTTGGCGTAGTCGTGTTTTGCATTGAGTGCTTTATTGCCGATAATAGCAGCGATAGTTAGATTTTATTTTGGAGGAGGTATCCCAGGGTTAAGGATATCATCTTTTGATTTTTGGTAATTTTTTTTTCTCGTAAGTGGTAGGAACCAGTGTATCCTTTTTCCTATTTTCTTTCTCCACTAGTCTCAGTCACTGACCTAATATGGCCGAGAGGGCAAAGCTTAGACAACTTCTCAGGGACGAAGCGAGAGAGGAGGGACTGGAAGGAGAAGAAGCGAAAGCTTTTGTCAGAGACGAACTTGAGAGATACGATGCGGAGAGGAAAGCAGCTGAAGCTAAAGAGCAGAAGAAGGTGGACGAGGAAATGGAAATCCGCAGGGAGAGAGAAAAAGAGAAGGAGAGACAGCATGAGAAGGAGAGAGAGAGAGACAGCATGAGAAGGAGAGGGAGGAGAGACAGCATGAGAAGGAGAGAGAAGAGAGACAGCATGAGTTGGCTCTTAAAACTCTGGAATTCCAAAGGCGTGGGGCTGCCTCTACCTCCAGCAATGGAGAGTCTTCTCCTCATTCTTCCTTAACTGACCCTGCTAACACTCAATCTCTTCAACTAAATGCTATGTCTTTCACTCTTGAATCTTTTCCTTGTCCAAATGAGAAGATTGACACATGGTTAGAAAAATTTGAGAAAATTGCAACTCTGTACGGGTTAGAGAGGTCGCGTTGGAATATGAAACTTTCCCAGGCCCTAAAAGGTTCTGCTTATGATGTTTATTCTAAGCTGGAAAGTAGCCAACAAGACGACTACGATGTGTTGAAGAAAGCGTTACTGGAGCGCTTTGAAATGAACGCTCGCAAGTTTTTGCAACTGTTTCGCAACAGCCGGAAAGAGAATTCTGAAACTTTTCACCAGTTCTCATCTCGTCTTAAGGGATATCTAACAAAGTGCCTTGAGCTTTCGCAGCTCCCCTCTACCTATGAAGGTCTTGAGGAACTTGTTCTAACTGAACAAATAAAGAACACTTTGTCTGCTGATACCCGGAGATTTCTCGCTGAGCAGGGGGCAGAAAAACTTGAAGACATTTTGGAAAAGTCTGAGCGTTATCACAATGCGCTGGCTGAACTACCGGCCACAAAGCGGAAACCGACAGAGGAGCATTTTCGAAAACATAACCTAGAGCAATCTTCTCAGGCTTCTAACCAAAACAACCACAGAGAAACTGGACCTCAAAACCCCCCTCCTGAAAAATCCAAGTTCTACAAGAACAAGTACCCCAACCACCCCAAACAGTCTGATCAACCCGACCGCCCTACATGGCAGCGTAGCCAGAAAGGACAAGGTGGCAAAGGGAGAACCCCCGAGCACGGGACATATGATCAGACCGAGCACACCGAGCCTAAACGCATCGGATGCTTATTAACAGTCTCGCAAGGCGGAATTATTGACAGTGATTCCCAACCTGTTGGGGATAGACCCTCAACGCGAGGTACTGTTACTTTGAACGGTTCTCAAACTTCTTGCTTATTTGACACGGGGCTTTCTTACGATTGCATTGTTGCCAGAAACCTGGTCAAACCCGGTCAAGAGACAGCAGAGACCGTCCAACTTTGTGGAGTTCGTAAGAGTGAGGCACCTACAGCGCTTCCCATCGCATTGGTGGAGATACACTCTGACTTTGTCAGAGGTGTGATCAAAGCGGCTGTTATGGATGATCCCATCTACCCAGTCATACTTGGCGGGAGATACGTGTGTATTGGGAAACCGGAAGAGCCGATTGTGGCAGCAGTAACTACAAGAGGGCAAACCAAGAAGGAACGGGAGCCTGCGCCAAATTTGTTACCTATGGAACTTAAAGAAGCGCAATACAAGGACCCTACTTTGGCACCCTGCTTTAGGAAACTGCCCATGGCTAAGGAACCCAAACAGCACGGGGACATTTTTTCTGAGGATGGCGTACTTTATCGGAGAACGGGCAAGCCTGACCAAGGTTACAACCAGCTCCTAGTACCGAAACAGTACAGAAGCCAAATCCTAGAAATGGGGCACTCTCTTCCCTTTAGCGGACATATGGGACAGAACGCCACAAACCAACGTATAACCACTCATTATTGGTGGCCAGGAGTAAATACTGATATTATCAGATATGTCAAATCCTGTGCCCAGTGCCAACGTGTGCCACCCAAGCAACGGGCACCCCCAGTTTCTTTGGGTGAAATGCCAATAGTGGGGTACACCATTCGAACGGGTTGTGATCGACATTTTAGGGCCTTTCGAAAGGACTAAAAGAAGGAACAGGTTCATCCTGACCTTAGTCGATACATGCACTTTATGGGCAGAAGCTATCCCGCTAACATGCGCAGATGCCAAGCATGTCGCAGAAGCCCTCGTGCAGATTTTCACTCGGTTGGGATTCCCTCAGCAAGTGTTGACGGATAATGGATCTCCATACCGAAACCTGTTGATGGATGAGATCGTTAAGATCTTGAGGACCCAACACATCCACACTAAGCCATATACTCCGGCGGGAAATGGGCTCGTGGAACGTGCTAATGGAAACCTCACCATGATGCTAAGTAAGCTGGCACAAGTGAAACCTGAAGATTGGGATCTCTGTATTCCTGCAGCATTATTTGGCTACAGAGAATCTCCTCATACTTCCACAGGATTTCCGCCAGCTACACTCTTATTTGGCAGACCCATTAAGGGCCCGCTTGAAGCCTTACTTCAGTCTCTGACAGACGAGAAGGCGGATGAGACAGTCGTCTCAGCAAGTAAATATGTGTCGGTTTTAAAGGAAAGGTTGAAACTAGGGTGGGACCTAGCAACGACTAACTTTAAGCGAGCTCGCACAAAGCACGCTAACCGATACAGGAAAGTCGCGGAAGAGAGAGAACTGGAAGCAGGAGAGAAAGTTTTGGTGTTACTCCCTACTGAGAACAACCAACTGAAGATCGGATGGCAAGGGCCGTTTACCGTCCTGAAAAAGATTTCTAAGGCTAACTACCAGATCTCTATTGAAGGAAAGGAGAAGGTTTTCCATTTAAATCTCTTAAAGAGATACTTGGAAAAACCAGTGCCAACCTCCGACCATCTCCTGACGATCGCCAAAACTGACGAAGATGATGATAGTGGCAGGGATATTCCACCGCTATCACAGGAAATCTTTCAAAAATGTCAGAAGCGGCGACGCTCTTTCAAGCGCGCATGGGAGACATTCCGGGGGAAGGAAACTTTGAGGAGTGGACTTGAGTAGGAATTGGACAGAGATGGAGGGGGAAGATGAGAGGGAAGAGGACAGACACCCCGAAGCTACGGTTATAGGAAATTAAACTCCATAACGTAGACATGGAGTGCTTCCATATCTTAAAGGGGGGAGGCTCTGTCACGTAGGGTTTATAGTCATTTAATTTCCTACATCTTCTTCCTATTCTTTCACATAAATTCTCTCTTTTATTATCTCTGTAATTTTTTTTTCCTGTATATTTTTCATCCATTCGTTTTGCGAATATTATTTTCATATAATTCGCAAACTTTACCTGTTTTCCTTTCTCTTAAACTGAGAATCGCGCTAGGACGATATTACGTAGATGTCAGGGCTGCAGGGCGTCATAAGGCGTGATAAGTCGGTTCGCTGAACATAGGACGTAGCAAATCGTCTACATTCTTACCGAGCGCGCGAGTTTCTTCTCGGCATTAGTCCCGGTGAGGTGTGATACTTTACATCTGCACCGGTCAGTATCCAGACATTTGTCTCGAAAATCCCAAACTGACACGGCGCTCACCGTGGGCCATGGTCAGCTGTAGTGTGAAAACTGCCCTGAAATGGAGTCAGGCTGTCTGGGATTTGAAACTGACACGCGTACATCGTGGTCAGTAGGTGACAGTTACGACACGCGTTAAGCGGACGTAAATGTTGGGAGTAGGGGAGATAATTTCGCGTGGCGAAATAGTTTGGGCCCTTTGTCTGATTTTAAGATATTGGCCAAGTTTGAAACTTTAATTTCATTCTCGCTCATAGACTCCACAGTAGATAGGTCGCTCGAAAACAGAATAGCTGTTAGAGAAGATCTCAGTTTGTTTCGGCAATTTGTCGAACTTCTAGACTTCCAGAAATATTTTCAGCATTTTTATTCTTAAGTTGTGCGACTACCTGTAATTCTGTGGTTGAGGTAATTAATATGATAGATATATAGATTTTGTGAGTGTTAAAGTGTTAAATCGCTTAATTCATTTTAATCTATTTCTTTAGCGCAGAAGAGAAATAAAGTGGTAGGCTATTATATTTTCTAGGGAAGCATTCAGTGGAAAGCAGACTAAAAATTTAATTTCTAGCTTATAACGGCAATTGTAGCTATTTATGAATTTAATTTAACTGCTAATACTCAGTCGAGTGTATTTTTCTAAACTAACGTATAAACTCTAGAATCCAGCCTCAGGAATGATGACGGGATACGCACGTGTTCCTAATTTATGAGGAATGCTGATTTTTAAATATAACTTACGTCACGGGAAGTTTAAATGATAAGCAAAGCTCTCTGCTTGCCAGTTTAAATGTAAGTTTTAACCAGTACAGATTCTGTTTATTATATTATATGTGTTATTTTTCCTCCACACAGTGAAAGTTTTGGGGTGACCCTAACTTTACCAGCACCTAGTAGTAGTTTCCATACTTGTGAAGAAATAGACAGTCCTTATTTTGAACCACGTGGGTTTTCTCAAGTAACACTGATCTGACGGTGCAAGTTAGACAGAAATACTAATATCCCTATAACGGGTTTTCAAAGACTGTAATGATAAATACTGGACCTTGGAGCCAGCACTTAATTTCTTCTAGAAACTCTATATAATTTGCTGCCTGGTGGCGTGAATATTAACAATCATTTCCCGACTAGATTATATCTTGTGGACAAATCTGTGGTGTGACTAAAGTGAATCCTATACTGAGGGAAGGCACCGACCTGACATTCATCATTTTTTAGAAACCTACGCTATTGACACTGTGCTCTGCTAACTCCCGCGCCTGGAATAATTGTTAGGTGACTTAATCAGACATTTGAACAAATTTGCACACCCAAGTAGTCGTTCCCGGAGACTCCGAGTTAACTACGTCTTTTGGAACTGGGGACTTCTTGGCAGAAGACTGCATTTTTTTTTAGTCTGTGTAAAGATCTAAAATCAGGGTGTTCCAAGAGGCAGCGAGCAAAGTCGTGAGTACCTGAATGAGAAGCCATGGCGGAATGAATGAGTGTACGCTGGTCTGAGTGATATTTTCACTATTAGATCTTTGACACCCTGTTGCTGTCCTAATTTTTTTTCCAATCTGCATAATTTTTTGCTAAGGCTAGAGTTCTTGTGTTTTTGTCTTAGGTTAAATCAGATGTTTTTCAAACTCTGTGCATATAATTACGAGATAAAACAAAGAAAAACTCTTAGACTCAAACCCTATGTATCTGTGACTCTGGCGCCATCATCTGTTCTCTTAACGGGGCCGGGCTAAACCTAGAGTTAACACCATAACGGGGCTATCATCCTTGCAACATTTCCTTGAAGTTTTATGACTATGTGTATATGTATTTTCCTTGATGTACTTTCTTTGATGTTGTGAGCCGATTTTTCCTGATAATAAAATCGCTCTTGAACTTAATAATCGTGTTTGGTCAGCTCGTTCTAGATAATATATATATCATTGTTATAGTTTTCCCACGTCTGTGTGTTTACCTGTCGTCACGTGTATGTGCGTGCCTGTGAGTGATAGAAATATACGTAATATGTATATTGGTGTAGTCTGTCTGACGCTGTAACAACTGTTGTAGAAGATAGGTGAGAGAGAGAAGAATTCTTTTCGCTTTCAGAGACAGCCACTATATCAAAATCTATCATCTCACGTGTGTGGAAATTCTATTACCTTTCACTAACTCTCACTGAGTCTATCACCTATTCAAACCTATTCAGAAGGGACCAAACCTAGTCTTAATTCTCCTATCGGAAATCTACGACAGTCACTTCAGGAAATTTTTGAAATATCTAGCTCGATATCATAAGAGCCATAGTACAAAGAAGATTACTGATTTCATGGAGATATTTAATTTTTCTGTTTTGTGGTAATATATATTAGCATTTTGGTGATTTATTGTGCTAAGTTTATCAGTATAATTCACTGAGATTTCTAGGCGCTTTAACCGGCGTATTTACTAACGCATAGCTATTTTATTCCAGATGGTTTAACTAACTATAAGATGCTAGGTGATTGATAATTGAAGTAATATAATTTACTTCTATCCATTTTGTGAAATTTTATAAATGACCAGTGTTTATATCATGCGTTAAAAGCGATAAGATAATCTAGACACTTGTGGTTTATAATCTAATTTAATAACGGAATGGTTAAGAGGTCTTACCTTAACGCGTGTTAGGATATTGATATTATGGCTACCTGTTTATATTTCTTCCTAAATCTAGGCTGATCAAACCCTGCGAAATAGCGGTCTTATGGTCTTATGTTCTTATAAGCATCCAGAGATTATTGTATTTTTGAGGCTTCGTGTTGTGACTCTGTGCGGTATACCTTCTTCACTCATGAGAGAGGCCAATATAGAAACAATAACTGTAATTCTAACTGGACTTGAACAGTACTAGATTTTTTATCCATATTAGCAGCCCGCTGCGGCAACATACATATATATCTATTTTATCTGACAGTAGTTTTTTCACGGGATTATACTCAAGAGAACTCACTGTTCAGACTCGGCCATCACCTTAGAGAACAACCGAGAATTGTTATCATTAACATTTTCATAACGTACCAGAGTGTCTCAGCCACAAGAGGCTAGATAACTCCGGAACTATAGGTATTATTCGTCCTATGACGGTGACCACCACGTATAAACCTTACTCCAACCAACTAAATGCAGTGATACAGTATTTATCCAGGAAACAATTAACGCACCAACTTCAGCGACTACCTTGAAATTAGCAATCAGCACCAAGGCTAGTCTGGGGCTGGATTTGGCAAAAATAATCTGACACTGTATAGTAGTAGAACTTGTTAGTGTTTAGTTCCACGGATTACCTGCGACAACTATTGGGTAAACGAATATGAATGTGGCCACATTATGAATGATTGAATGAATTGAAAGAGAGAAACGTAATTTTTCTTTGGTTACCACTATTATAGCAAATCTTTTATTTCTCACTAACCTGAGTATTTACAGGATAGTTTAATGTGGAACTTGTTCTTTTCCCTTACTGACTATTCCATACCCCTTATTGTTAAATTTTGATCTTTTGGGTTAATTAACCTCTGTTGGGATCTTCTTTGTTTTCCTTTACAAGAGGGGAGGACCTATTGGGTTAATTTCAATTTTGTCCGTAAACCATGCTTTATTAATGTATATGCTTGATGTTGTGAATCTCTAGTGATAATAAACATAATAAACCTTAAGTTACTGTGCGGGTCAACCCCTACCCATATCTGTTATCCATAGTTTGTTTTCACGTTGTGCGTATTTGTCACAGAATTGTGTGTATGTGGGTGCAGTGTAACTTGTATTTTGTATAAGGAGAGAAAGTGCGTCTGATTTAAATATAGTCGTAAAGATAGGCTGGATTAGAGAAATTACTCACTCCAGACACTGTTCTTCTTCTTACACTATCACCCTCGTGAGAACACAACTATTTCTTACACCTTATTCTCACGTAGCTACTACTATCACCTCTGGTCGGACAGGACCATAAATATCTCAGACCTATCTTGTAAAAATTACGACAATGACTACACCATATGTGCTTCAAGTGTAGCATATCATTTCGTGAGATTTGTGTAACTTGTTCATGCTCATTCAGGCACAAATCATTATTCACGCTGTCCAGACACATTTCCCAGTTAATACACAGAAGAATATTGGTGAATTTTAATCATATTCAGTGAGCTACGTTATGTGCTCAAGAATTTAATTCTTCTGAGAGATTAACATTGGTTGGTGGACAACGGAAGAATGAGCCTGTCAGCGTGCTTCAAACAAATGTACTTAGCAGAGGCATTTGTTTCCTATTTAGTCCAATCGTTCGTGGAACGAAGCTAGTTGTGAGTGAAATGAAATAAATCAACGTCATCATCATCAGCTGCCATCTCCACAACTAAGCTTGGCTTTAATGGATCTCCAACGTCTTCTGTCTCTTGTCTTGGTGGTGCACTCTGATAGACTTTTTCCTGTCCATCTCTAGATGTTATCTTCCCTCTTATATCGCTGTCTTCCCCTTGCACGTTTGCCTTCAACTTCTATTATGGTCTTCTGCAAGGTGTTATGCCTTTTTATGTGGCCAAAGTATTTTAGCTGTCGAACTTTGATCTCCCTCATTAGTTCTCTTTTCATACCTAGATTTTCTAGGACCTCCTTATTTGTTTTCTTCTCTTTCCATGAGATACGCTTCATTCTTCTATATATCCACATTTCAAGAGCCTCAATTCTTTCTTCCAATTGCTTATTCATCCTCCATGTTTCTGCACCATACAGAAATGCAGAATATATATAACACTTTATGATTCTCAGTTTTAATTTGTGAGATAACTATTTAGATGTCAGTATTTGTTTCATGTTGTTTAATGTAGCTTTGGCCATTCATATTCTCTTCTTGATTTCTGTTTTACATCTGTCATCTTCTGTTATTATATGACCAATATATAAGTAGCTCTTGACTTGTTCCAGCATTTTCCCATTTATGCTTATCATTAATGTGGGCTTAACGTCTGTTTTGCTAATTATCATAGTTTTTTTTGTTTTCTCAATATTAATACCCAATCCATATTCATGACGTATACTGTTCACTTGCTTCACTAGTTCTTGTAACTCTTGTTCGCTTTCAGCTAACAACACGATATCATCTGCATATCTAAGGTATCTAATGAATCAACACCAACCGCCTAAATCGGACAAGTTGTGTGAAGAAGTGCCCTCATCACCAAGCAGGGACGAAAATCACAGCTGCAGGACTCAACTAAAAGTTAATTGCTTATAAAAAGGCACCAGCAAAAAGGACATAATTTTTCTGAACTATATCATTACCCTGCAGCCGCGGTAGCATAGTGGTTAGTGCACTGGCTTCCTAGCTCAGTGGTCTATGGTTCGATCCCCAGATGAGGTGGCATTTTTTTAGGCCACGAACGGCTCCTGGGTCGACCCAGCCCCAAATAGGTACCAGAGCAACTCTGGGAAGGTTAAGGCGGCCGGCAAGATGCTGACCACATCACCCCTAGTGTGCCGACGGTCAAGAAAATATGGGCCTAACACCATATTCCCAATATGCATCAATGGGCGTGTAACGGGATCCTTTTTTTTTTATATATCCTCACCCTAAATCTCTGTGAAGAGAAAATTTGATTCCAATATAAAAGTCACCAGCAGATTATTTATTTTTAACTGTTAAAAATGATTGATTATTAAATTTGTTACCTGTTGTTTTAAAACGAAACAATCATAGTCGATTCAGTGTTTTATATGTATGAAAGCAAACGTATGAGCCAGAACAATATATATATATACACACACAAGGGGCTTGACATAAGTCTTGGGCCTGACCATGAAGGCGTCACAGGAGGAAGATGAAACTTGGCACATTTAAAGTTCATCATATTTGCACTGAATGTGTGAAGTACGCGTTTGTTTCTTCAATGGGTTTTTCCGCTACGGTGCACGGCGCAATGTACCCTATTGACCGGATCTGCTGCTCCAAAGATTTGACAAAACAATGGAAAAGAAGGAGGCCAGAGCTGTGATAAAATTTCTGATGTTTCAGGGAAAAACACCTACAGAAATACACAGGGAGATGGAACCAGTGTTTTGTGATTCTTGTCCTTCATATACTTCGGTAAAAAACTGGTGTCAACAGTTTAAGTGCGGCCGCTCAAATGTTGCTGATCTGCCAAGATCTGGTAGACCAGCCTCAGAGTGCAACGATGAAAATGTAACAGGAGTGAAGAAAATCATTGACCAGGATCGAAAAATGACAATTTGTGGAGATAGCTAGTAGAGTAAAACTGAATGAAAGAACAGTTTATAGAATTTTACACAACAGATTGAACATGAGAAAAGTGTGTGCACGCTGATTTCCGCGACTGTTGACACGTGAACAGAAGCAAACGAGGGTAAATTGCTTTCAACAGTTGCTCAAAAAGTGTCAGTCAAAAAAATTTTCGGAGACCATGGTGACAGTAGATGAGACGGGTACACCATTATGACCCCGAATCCAAAATTTCCAGCATGCAATGGAAAACCCCGGGCTCCCCAACACCTGTCAAGCCGAGAGCGCAGAAATCTGCAGGAAAAGTGATTTTGACTGTTTTTTGGGACGGCAAAGGTGTCCTTTTGAAAGATTATCTGCCTCGTGGCAACACAGTTAATGGACAGTACTATGCAGATCTTCTCACCAAACTAAGAAAGGGTGTGACCAGGAAACGAGGGATAACGCGCACTCAAAATCTTCCTTTGCTTCAAGACAACGCGCCCTCTCACAAAGCACGGCTTGTGCAGCTAGCAGCAAACGATTTGAATATTGTAATTCTTCCACACCCACCATATTCTCCAGATTTGGCTCCATCAGTCGTTTTTCTATTCCCAAATCTTAAAAAACAGCTAAAAGGAAATCATTTTGACAGCGATGAAGAGGTTATACTGTCATGTGATGACTGGTTTAGTTTCAAAAATATGGTGTTCTACTCCCAAGGTCTTTTCAAGGTCACGCAGAGATGGCAGAAGTGTGTCAATTCAGACGGTGGCTATATTGAAAAGGAATAAACACTATACAAAATTTCAGCTCTCTGTTACATGTCCTTCATGGTCAGGCCCAAGACTTATGTCAATCCCCTTGTATATATATATATATATATATATATATATATATATATATATATATATATATATATATATATATATATATATATATATATATATTTATATATATTTATATATATATATATATATATATATATATATATATATATATATATATATATGCCCAATGGGCTGATCACCCGTTGGCTTGTCACACCGATTACGGAAACAACGGCAGATGGATCTATTTGTTGTTGCCCTAAAGACGCCGCTAGGCGTGATGGGAAACTACAACAGAGAAAATCAATCTGCTGTTGCCCTTAAGACGCCACAAGGCGTGATGGCCTCTGACTGCTTAGTCGGTCTTTGGCTAAGGACGGAAGAAGAAGAAGAAGATATATATATATATATATATATATATATATATATATATATATATATATATATATATATATATATAGATATATATATATATATATATATATATATATATATATATATATATATATTTATTTATTTATTTATTTATTTATTTATTTATAGACATATATTTACCTCTAAACAGAGCTGTACCATTATAAGAGGAATTCGCTGAATTAACTCAGCTGGGAGCTTGAACGGGCTAAAACCATTGCTTAAATTCTTCACAAAAGGCGACGGACAGATATAAGTTAACCATTGCCCAGCGCTATGCGCATGGTTCTTGACTTCTGAATTATCTTGTAAATACTGCCTTCGGATAGAAGCGCCATTACACTTCTATCTACATCTCTGCCAAGAGAAACCTTGTGTGAAGGTAAACACCTTTGACGACCCATTTAGATACTCTTGAGTTTTGGCCATTGTTGGACCACTACTGCAAAGCAGGGGAGGCAATCCGTGACACCTCTCGATTCTGGACTTAGTATGGTGAAGTCTCTAACACTTCACTCCCCTACTGTGGTATCAGCTATGGGACTACTCTTACGTTTTTTTAAAGATTGCATTGGTTCAGAGTATTGTGAGTGTTATGGTTCTTTGTTTAGATACATCTCGAAATGTCACGTGAGTAGAATCATTGTGTAGTAGTGTTTTTCAAGCGGTGTGCTGCAACACACTAGTGTGCCGCTGGGTCTATCAAAGTGTGCCTCGAAAATTGTGTAAATTTACTACATGAAGTATATTTTTAGTGATCATGTAATATAAAACTAATCTTACAGCTGGAATTCATTCAATAATAATTGGAGCTATTAACTGCTATGAACAAAAATAGATATATTTCAAAATTTCATGATATTACAAAATCGCAGGGGTCGGTGTAGCTAAGAGGTATGGCGTCCGCCTCGAGTTCTAGAGGTACCGGGTTCGATTCCCAGTTGAAGGAATATAATTTATGGAAATTTATTTTTTTTAACCAGTGGTCCTAATGATGACATACCCCCCCCCCCCCCCCCCCCCCCCCTCCTGGTCTCCTGGGTAGTGAGATCGGATGCCTAGCCTTCTCGGATAAGGACGAAAAAATAGGTCACGTGTACAAGTTGCGCATGTTAAAAATCCCTCGGCAGTTGAAAATTGTAAAGAGGCCGCTGCCCTGGCAAAAATTTAACAATTAGAAACCTACCCACCACAAAAATATTTATAGAATATGTGATTCCTATATACATACATTGAGATTATCGCAGGTGCTACAGAGTTCGTGCACTATGCTGAGATCGTCATTGTGTGATCTAAGGGAGGAGATCGGAGCACTGATGGAGTTGTCCGTGTGCAATGAAGATAGTCCTTCAAAACAAACAAACAAAAACGCAAGAGGCGCATAAACAACGGTTCAAAGGCCATGGAAGAAGCATAGAACCTCCACTTTGACCTAATTCAATTTCGTATTTTTTTGTTTGTTTGCAAATTATATGTTCTAATTATTTTAAACAATGAAAAGAAAATCTAACTCAGAGTTTTCTTTATTCTAAAGTACCTACAAATTAGTGTATTTAGCATATTTCACTGTAATTTTTTTTATTCAGGTGCAGGGTCAGATTGGTGTGCCGCAATCTTTTAGAAAATTGAAAAGTGTGCCGTGAACACAAACAGGTTGAGAAACACTAGTGTAGAGCGTCCCATGTATGTTATGGATTGTTTTCAGACAAAAAAAAAATTATAGAATTGAAATATCTTAATGACTTGTCGTGGATGATGTCTTGATGCTAAAGAAGTTATTACCTGCTCCAACCAATAAAGCCGCTCAGACATTAGTATTTACGTCGTAGAGAGCTGGACAGTTTTAAAGTCAATGTTCACACTATTTTGTCGTTAACTTTTGTTCTGTAACAATAGTCTTGTCAGTGTAATTTTCAGGTGTTTCGTCTACCTTGTCTTGTTCCTTCGTCAGTCGCACTTTGATGGTCTTGTAATAAAATTGTTATCTTTCTGGTCTACGTAAGCATCGATTTATTTAACCCAGTAATGTCTTGGCTGATGTTTCTGCCGTTCGCCATCTTTCG
Source organism: Oreohelix idahoensis (assembly GCA_024509875.1). Classification (NCBI taxonomy): domain Eukaryota; kingdom Metazoa; phylum Mollusca; class Gastropoda; order Stylommatophora; family Oreohelicidae; genus Oreohelix; species Oreohelix idahoensis. Next base: position 605,235 of record JAMPIV010010005.1, read on the forward strand.
AAGCCGTGCAATAGAACTACCTTGACATTTGAGTTCAATATTCTTATTTTTATGTTGGGCTTGATTTCTTTTGATTTCCTTCATTTCCCAAAGCAACGAAAACCCCTGGCGCCCTTTGTATTCTTATTTTGATATAACTGTCTGCTCGTCAAACTTCGTCTAAACTGCTGCCAAGTTAGTTGTAAGAGTTCACATTTCGTAGGGATGTCTCCGAGTACAATCTGGCTAACATTTGGAGCATTTATTCTCACAATCTTTGTCTTCCCTCTGTGTATTTTCAGACCCAAGTGCTGTGACCTCCCATCAAATGTTCTTATGCTATCTTGCATCTGGTTACCGTTAATGTTAAGGGTACAGCATTATAATTTCTCTTTTTGTTTTTTAGCCTGCCTCTGCCAGAATGCGCGTCAGTTTGTCTTGGTGTGACTTTCTTGCAGTAAACGACTTTAGTATCAGTGGATACGGTGTCATGTTTATAAGTTTAAACTGAGAATCATATTGAAAGTTGCAATTATATGGTGCAATTCTAAAATGATACTTTTACTGTAGTCTGTGTTTATGGTTATTCCATTGTTACTTTCGAGATGAAACGACTTCAAGCACGCGCTATAAACTCTGCCATGGACAGGAAATTCTGCTGCGAAAGTGAAATCACGTATAGCCCGTAAATCAAACTTTAATTATTATAATGATTTTTTCACGTGAATCAACGTCACAGATTACCGAAATAAATGAGAAAGATCGGCCAGCTTTGGCCCCCTAATGAAGGTATTAGCTGTGAAAGGATCGCACACTTCAAGAACACCTAATCCCGTCAGATAGAAATTGTGGAAAAAACGAGGTTTTTTTTTTTTTTAAGAAATGGGAGGTGAATGGAATAGCATCAGATGCGCTTCATTTTCCTCGCCTCTTGCACCATTTTCCCAAAAGTCAACCCTGTATAATATTATTTTCTTTTATAATTAGGGTTTTCAGTGTAACATTATTTTCTCATTTCGTGTTTCATTTACATCAGAAGATTATTTGCAATTCATTGTACCTGGTGATATCTATTTGCATTATAATTTTTTGTTTCAACTACAGTACTTACATAATAATCTTTTTGTTGTTGGGAATCTTAACGCGATGATTTTTTTCTTTCGACTTGTGTTTTAATTTTTAATAGTACATTATAACAGTGGAAGACGAGATGAGAAGACGCCGCTTGCGATGAATACGGCACACATTGTGGAAAGCTGTTGATAGTATTACAAGGCCGTCCTTGTTCAGGACTCCGGAAGGTACGAGAGGTAGAGGAAGAAAGAAGAACACATTAAGTAGAGGACTGGAACAGGCATGACAGGTAAGATGAAGGACATGGAAAGACCTTGAGAAAATGGCACAGACTGGAAGACATGGTATAAGTTTGTTGACCACCTATGCTCCTTGGGGTGCTGGAGGGTGGTAATGATGATAGTTGTACTTGTTTTGATGTTCACGTGAGTTGATTATTTTAGTTGATTGTATTATTTATTGTTTCTGTCTGTGAATATTGAATATTATAATTATGAACTGTACAATTTAAAAATATAGATTTGTTTCTTTTTTTTCTCGTTTTTGCTTTATTATTAGTATTTGATCGTGCAAAGAGTTGTTAGTATCCTGCAACCAGTGTACTCGTGGTAGTTTGCCAGCAGAATTGGGGGACCTCAAGACACCTTTAATCCTGTATAGGAGATGAAGACATCAAGATGATCGGATTTAATTGTACCCGGTATCTAGTGTGTAACCAGGGAAACAGCTAATTGTGATGGTTATCGACCCTCACCTCCGTAACCAAGCCTCACTCGGAGCTTTCAGTGTCGAACATTTTGGAACTCACTGACTCTTCTTCTCTTTGTTGTTGATCATCTTTCTTTTTTTTCTGATATTCGTCATGCAGTTTGTTTGTGTATTTGCTTTTCATTGACTTATGTCCATTATTTGAGTTTGGAGCTTTAGTACTACTTATCAAGATACCGTAACACCTGTATGTCTTTGGTGTGACTAAGCTTTTTTATACGTTACCGAAGACTTAATATAAGGTATCGATGGATTCACAATTTCTTTGTGATTGAACCAATAACAATGTATAATCATTTTTGTGTTTCCATGCAGTCTTAAATATACAGTACAGACCATAAGACAACTGGTAGATTGAGAGGTGGTGTACAAGACTGCAGATAGACTCAATGAGGAACATTGTAGAAAAGTATATGGGAAGACAAAATAGTACAATATTAAAAATTAACAAAATAATGTAAGCATTGACAGATCGATCGTCAGCATCAGTGTTCATCATCAGTGGTTGTTGTAGGTTATGAGAGAGCCTAGGCAACTGTCCACTTGCGAGACCACATTAACATAAATTCCTGTTGTATCGACAAGCATATGTTTGTGCGTGTGGCCTCTAAAGGGCGAGGCCCTTAGGCAAAGGCCCAAGTTGGCAATGCCTATAGCTGAAGCTTCTTGTCATCACATGTGGAGCAGAAGGTTGTAACTGTTGCTGGCCACCGATTTCTATTGTAGGTGGTTTCTATTAACACTGCCAAGAGTTCCACATTGCCTTGTATTATTTTTAAACCACTCGTATCCAGGTTCTCTATGATTTAACTACTTAATTCCCATACGGGTTCCAGTCAAGGGCGTGTCTCGTTATACGGTTTGGTTGCTTGAAGACGATGTATCATATCCATGTCCGTTTTCTATTCTCAGCTAAAGATTCGATTGGTTAAACGGTTAGATCACGTTTCTCTTGTGGCAGTTACTGGGTTCCTAGATCGAAACCTTGTAGCGTCACGCTCCAGTCTACCCAGCTGTAAATGGGTACCTGACTGCTCTTCAGTTAGGAAGGGCAGCAAGGACAGTAACTGGTCACGCTACCTCATAAAAATGTGGCCCTATTATAATAAAGTTTCTATTACTTCACACCCCTGCTGCTGTATTTGCAATGGGATTTTTTTACCTATTGATATCCAGGGCGGCTGGGAGACTTTATCAGGCCATAAATCGAGGATTCCTCAGCAAGAAAGAGGTTGGTAAGAAAACGAAGATGGCTGTATACCGCTCCACCTATGTCCCAGTCTTGACATATGGATGCGAGTCATGGGCAATGACTACAACCCACAAAAGCCAGATTCAAACCTCAGAAATGAGGTATCTGAGGAAGGTGGTTGAAGTAACAAGAAGAGACATGGTCCGCAACCAGACGATACGTCAAGGCCTAAAATCCCACCCGCTGCAGACCCAAATAGAACAGTCCCAACTAAGATGGTTTGGCCATGTCTGCAGAATGGGAGAAGATCGGCTACCACGACAAGCATGGGAAACAAAGAGCCAGGGATCCAGACCTCCAGGACGACCCAGAGTCCGCTGGGAGGACAACATTAGACAATCTTTGAAGGACCGAGGACTAGAATGGAACCAGGCCAGGAAGAAGACTGCCGATAGTATAGTCTGGCGCTCTCTCTTCCAAACCTCTACACCTCACGGTAGAAGAGGAACGACTAAGTAAGTAAAGATATCCAGGTGTGCTAGTTGTTCATTGATTCTGTTCTACTCGTCGTGTTTATTATTGCACCTGGCCATCCGATATGAGGATGTGACAGAAGGAGAGACCTGGTGTTGAAAGTCTGGAGTTTTCTGGTCACATTCTTAGTGAAGTGATAGTAACGGAATTGATGTTTAATGTGCTACTGATATGAGAGAACCAGAGAAGTGTCAGTGGAACAAAATGTGAGGAGTCTATGCTAGCGTTTGAAAAAACACACATTGAAAACAATCAGATGATGGCATTACAAGACAGCTCTGGATATATAACCCTCAGCGCAAGAGAAAAACATTGCAAGATCTGGAATATAGAGATGACATTGCACTACTAGCACATTCACATCAACACATCCAGGAAAAAACGGATAGACTTAATAAATATAGCCAGCAGGTGGGCTTGAAAATCAATCTAAAGAAGACAGAGGTCATGACGCTCAATGTGAGCAACCCTGAGCCCATATCAGTAAGGAATCAGCAATTGGAACAGACAGACACCTTCACATACCTAGGATGCATAGTAACACCAGACGGGGGAGCAAGCAAAGGCATCAACAACAGAATGAATAAAGCAAGAACAGCCTGTTTTAGTATAAACAACATCTGGAAGTCCTCCCAATACAGCACAAGCACAAAATTACGATTATATCAGAGCTGTGTGCTTTCTGTGCTTCTCTATGGTGCGAAATGCTGGAGAGTTACACAGAAGGAAATGTCGAAATTGTCCTCTTTTCACACAACATGCCTAAGAAAAATGCACCGAATCTTTTGGCCGAATAACATCACCAACCAAGATCTGTTTACTTGGAGCAAGCAAGAGGACATGCACACCATCATAGCTGGCAGTCGCTGGAGCTGGGTTGGCCATGTCCTCAGAAGAGACCCCGATGCCATCACAAGAACAGCTATGCTATGGACCCCTGAAGGAAAACGAAAGAGAGGCCGACCAAAAACAACTTGCCGGAGGACTGTGGAGGCTGAGATGCAAAGAATGAACCAGAGTTGGGGCACAGTACGAAGGATCGCCACCGACCGAGCAAAGTGGAATCAATTTGTTGTTGCACTACAAGACGCTACCAGGCGTGATGGCCACTGACTGCTTTGACGGTCGGCGGCTAAGGATCAAAGAAGAAGAAGAAGCAAGAAAAAAATGTATAAAGCCGTGCACTTTTTTCATCACTTGGCCATGAGGAGAAACTTCCAGACAGACATGAAGGCGACGAGGAGAAACTTCCAGACAGACATGAAGGCGACGAGGAGAAACTTCCAGACAGACGTGAAGGCGATGATGAAAAACATGCAGACAGACTTGAAGGCGATGAGGAGAAACATCCAGACAGACTTGAAGGCGATGAGGAGAAACATCCAGACAGACTTGAAGGCGATGAGGAGAAACATCCAGACAGACTTGAAGGCGATGAGGAGAAACTTCCAGACAGACTTGAAGGCGATGAGGAGAAACATCCAGACAGACTTGAAGACGATGAGGAGAAACATCCAGACAGACTTGAAGCGATGAGGAGAAACTTCCAATCAGACTTGAAGCGATGAGGAGAAACTTACAGACAGACTTGAAGGCGATGAGGAGAAACATCCAGACAGACTTGAAGGCGATGAGGAGAAACATCCAGACAGACTTGAAGGCGATGAGGAGAAACATCCAGACAGACTTGAAGGCGATGAGGAGAAACTTCCAGACAGACTTGAAGGCGATGAGGAGAAACATCCAGACAGACTTGAAGGCGATGAGGAGAAACATCCAGACAGACTTGAAGGCGATGAGGAGAAACTTCCAGACAGACTTGAAGGCGATGAGGAGAAACATCCAGACAGACTTGAAGACGATGAGGAGAAACATCCAGACAGACTTGAAGCGACGAGGAGAAACTTCCAATCAGACTTGAAGCGATGAGGAGAAACTTACAGACAGACTTGAAGGCGATGAGGAGAAACATCCAGACAGACTTGAAGCGATGAGGAGAAACTTCCAATCAGACTTGAAGCGATGAGGAGAAACTTACAGACAGACTTGAAGGCGATGAGGAGAAACATCCAGACAGACTTGAAGCGATGAGGAGAAACTTCCAGACAGACTTGAAGGCGATGAGGAGAAACATCCAGACAGACTTGAAGCGATGAGGAGAAACTTCCAGAAAATAAGAAAATTCCATGACAACATGAAAAATCCAAGTAGAGAAAAAACATGTTGACAACACTACAAGGAAGTTCTTGTGTTACCACCGCGGTTGAAGAAGGCAGACACGCTCTTACGGAGCTATAGGGAACGGAGGATGACTCTTTGGAAAATAGGTCTTTTAACAAATTCACGTCAAACCTTCCTGTCCTGTGTCATCCATCCAAGTTCTTTTCATGTCTACTTTATTCCTTTCATGTTTGCCTCCACATCCGATCTCCATGTGTCATTAGGTCTCCCTTCTTTTTTCTTACCCTAGCACATTTAATGTTTGCTGTCTCCCTTCCTTTTTCTCGCCCTGGCACATTCAATGTGTTTGCCTATCATTTATTCTCATCGCCTTCAAGTTATAGATAAAAGAGCATAAACGTTGAGACAATACAGTGTGAACATAAAAAGACAGAAAAAATTAGTACAACAGGGGATAAAAGAATTTAACTTTTTTTTAAATGTCCACGTAACAACATCATATTACTTTGCGCTACTGTCGGAGCACGGAGACACCGTTGTAGCTGGTCCCATTACAGGAAGATTGTACCAAACAGTCGCATGCTATAGTGATTACAAGGGCAAAGAAAAAAGGTATGTGGCCGGCACTCGTAGAATAGAAATGAGATTATTCAAGAGCCGAAAAATAACAGACACGACTTGCTCAACGGGAGAATAGGACCAGGAACCATGCGAAAGGCACCATCGCCTTGCTGGGCAGGTGAATCTGGAAAAGGCATTTATTAAATTCAGCACCTCAAACATCAAAGTAAAGGAGGTTAGTTACGTGGACAAGACCTCACCTACCATCTGTTGGAACGATCTTTCGCGCATCTAAAATCACCTGTTCGTTCACCTGTGACTGGTAATTTCCCAATGAGGAGCAAATGACTAGTTCCATCTAAACGTTAAGTTTATCAACACAAACCAGTCGATCCTGGTGGCGCGTGTGTGTGAGAAGAAGGTTGTGTGAACGGACATTTAAAAGTTAACTATCAGGTTTCGGTGGAAACGACATAAGACTAATTAGCTATCTACACATGAAACGAATTGTGACAATAATATTTGGCAAGAATTATTATTACTCTTCGTGTACTGTTCATGTGGCGTGGACGATCATGTCTTTGCATTACTTCTTGTCTCATGTAATGTTTATCAGTTAGGTATGTCGACTTCTTTTTATGCCATGATGCTAAACTGTCCATCACTTTGTCAGTCGCTATATCTTTTATCTTTAATATTTCTATCACCCCGATGTATTCCAGCTTTCGTTTTCTCATTACATGCTCTATAAGTATTTTGCTTCCTTACTAATGTGAGTTATATGCTTCCTTAACGTACTGGCTTTTTTCGGCATATCCTCATTACTCTGTTAAGTTTTCTATGGTATTCTTAACATCATTGTGTAAAATGTTTAAGGAAATACTTGACATATACTGATATTAAAACCGAAATACTTGACATATACTGATATTAAAACAGAAATACTTGACACATACTGATATTAAAACAGAAACAGTTGACACATACTGATATTAAAACAGAAATACTTGACATATACTGATATTAAAACAGAAATACTTGACACATACTGATATTAAAACATAAATACTTGACACATGCTGATATTAAAACAGAAATATTTGACACATGCTGATATTAAAACAGAAATACTTGACACATACAGATATTAAAGCAGAAATACTTGACATATACTGATATTAAAACAGAAATACTTGACATATACTGATATTAAAACAGAAATACTTGACACATAATAATAATAATAATAAATTCTTTAAGCACCAAACACGGCGCATAAGGCAGAAACCAGTGCTCTCCAGGTTGTTCGTTGTGACGCCACTCCTCTTAGCTCTTGCACATTATTTAGGCCCAATGTTCTTCCTTCTCTTATTATTGTTCTTCTGAGTGTTTTTTTTGGTCTTCCTTTTTTCCTCTTACCCTCAGGAACCCAAGTGAACGCCTGTAGTGGTATTCTGTTGTTTTGCATTCGTAGGACATGACCGATATATGACCATCGTCTTTTCCTTATATAGTCGGAGACATATTTCTGCCTAGAGTCTTCTCTTATTTGTCGATTAGTCTTGAATTATTTCCATCTGATGTTCATGAGTTTTCTAAGACATTTGTTCTCGAATGTATTCAGCTTGTTCTCCAATGATTTTGTTATTTTCCAACTCTCACAGCCGTATGTTAACACTGAGATAACATTTGAATTAAACAGACGAAGCTTGATATGTATATTCAATGATCGTAATTTCCAAATGTTAGATAATCTATTGAAGGCGCTAGCTGCCAAAGCAATTCTAGTATGAATTTCTCTTGTTGTGTCACCATCCTGAGTCATTTTACTGCCTAAATAATTGAAACTTGACACATACTGATATTAAAACAGAAATACTTGACACATAGTGATATTAAAACAGAAATACTTGACACATACTGATATTAAAACAGAAATACTTGACATATACTGATATTAAAACAGAAATATTTGACATATACTGATATTAAAACAGAAATACTTGACATATACTGATATTAAAACAGAAATACTTGACATATACTGATATTAAAACAGAAATACTTGACACGTACTGATATTAAAACAGAAATACTTGACACATACTGATATTAAAACAGAAATACTTGACATATACTGATTTTAAAAAAGAAATAAAACAAGAATACATCGTGCCACCATTCATTTTTAACATTAATAACACATAAGGAAGGGAAACCCGAGGCCTGTAAACAGTAAATTAATATTAGACAAACATAAAGGTATGTTTTCAGGCACTCGTAAGAAATAAAGAAGTAGAACACTTAGACAACAGAAAAACAACAGACGTGAGTGGCTTACCCAGGGTTCGAACCCCGTACCTTCCGTACGACAACACCGCCTAGCTATACAAGCGAATCACAATAACGTCACGGCCAGCTAGGCATCCCCAAAAAAAGGATGCTTTACTGACCGGTCATCAGTGCGAAACACAAGACAACACCGGAAGTTTACAATGGGCACCTCAGCCTATTAATGACGCAATCACTTGTGTTGTTCCTCTATTCTGCAGTATATGTCAGTGTTTCGCACTGATGACCGGTCTGTAAAGCATCCTTTTTTGGGGATGCCTAGCTGGCCGTGAGGTTAGTGTGATTCGCTTGTATAGCTAGGCGGTGTTGTCGTACGGAAGGTACGGGGTTCGAACCCTGGGTAAGCCACTCACGTCTGTTGTTTTTCTGTTTTCTAAGTGTTCTACTTCTTTATTTCTTACGAGTGCCTGAAAACATACCTTTATGTTTCTCTAATATTCATTTTTAACACCTACCCAAAAATCCTTGTTAACGTAATACCCAGGTATCGAAATTAATGCTGAAGGAAGAAAAACAACATTCAGAACAGAAACAGTGAACACAGCTGTAGTACTGGTACAATTAAAAGCAATGTGGGGAGACAAAAAACTACTCTTCAAATCACGATAACAATAGCAAAGACGTAACAAATGTCCCCATTTCTTGTCCAAACGTGGACAGCAAACGCCAAACTAGAATGGAAACTACAAACAATGGAAGCAAATATGCCGTAAAGGGATAGTTTGAGTTTCATAGATGATCAAGTCACAAACGACAGAGTATAAACATCATACTACATGATCTATTGGAGCATATAAAACCTACAGAAAATCATAAAAGTGTGCAACCTTAAATGTCATGGTCAGACGGTAAGAACAAATAGATTGCGCAAGGCACTAGTTTCAGGATAGTTCCAGGGAACAATAAATTGCGTTCCCCAATCACGTTTTGCAGATAATAGTTAGAAAACAGCCACGAAGGAACTAGCAGAGGCATAGATACCTTCACCAGAAAGATGTGTGTGAAAACGGTTAAGCATTCAGCGGAAATCGATGCCTCCGGACCACCTGGTTTTCGGGACGAAAGAAGGAAGAATCGTGATAAATATCATTCTCGACTTTAGATGCTTGCCATCTTTTTCATATCCACGCCTCTTATACCCTACTGAGAGGTAATACCAAGTCCCATCATTTACGCACATTTTCTCTCCCCTATCATCCAACAGGATGTTGATACTCGTGTCCTTTCAAGACGGAGCCCAACAGTTCAGAGCCAAAGCAGTGGCATTTAGAAGACAACGAACGTTGTATTTCTATTCCAAAGGCCGGAACATAAGCGCCGGTGTTATCACTTGGCGCATTCTTCTGTGAGTTTGGTGTGAGTTTGATGAGTAATCTGGAAGTCGTTTTCTGGCTTCTTGTCTCGACCTGGTGATACATTTACTTTAAGTTTATTTTACCATCTACACGTTTTTGAGTGGGAATATTTCTGTTGGCTCGGCTTCGGAGATTTGACGCAAGAAAGGCGTCTGTCTTTGGTTTCAGTCATTCATTATACTATTTCAGCTCTACGTCAAGCATAAGAGCATTTATCGTAACATTTCACCTCCCTGGTAAGCGTAAGCCTAGAACATTCGCCCCACTCTTTACTTTCTTGTGCCATCCGTTCTAGGTCTTTCAATTTCTATCTCCTTTTATGTGTATGTTTTCAAGTATCCCTATTTCTCTTACTTGAGTAATCACTGTTTTGTTATCATAAAAGCAAGTGTTCTCGGTGTACGTCTTATCCAGAGCAAGTGTCGTCTCCTCACCACTTGTTGCCTACATGTTTTCATTTATTTATAATTATTCACCATTCAGCTCCCTAAGAAGTATAGTCTTAAATAAACTCACGCTTAGTCCTGTCCCGTGCTATCACCTTAAAGGTTCAAGTATTCTTCATCCTTTTCATGTATACGTATGCCCATTCTTTTTGGAGATACTGCTGTCTGCATTAGCTATTTTTTGTGCGTCAAAGCACTTGTATTGAACGCCGCGACATTATTACGTAATTGGTAAATATATGATGTATATGTCGCATGCTATTGTAGACCAACGGCTAATTTTCTGGGCCTTTCATTATTGTACGCTGACCAGTGAGGTCGTACATTTTATGCTCCTAATCCGTGGAGACTTTGATGCCAGCGATTTCATGTGGCCATGTTCGAGAGGCCGCCACCAAATTATTATTGGCCATTATGGTTTACTAAATTCACAGAGAAGTATAGTAACGAGTTTAATGAAGTATATCGCACGATATCGTCAGTAACTATTGATGCCGCAGAACTTGGGTCACGTCGTGTCCGAACGGACCTTTAGTCATAACGGCCAAAATTGAGATGTATTCCGCTAATGCATGCCATGTTATATGCTTCTACAACTGACAGACACTGGACGTCTGAATGCAACGTATTATTGTTATTACATACTTGGAAATATGGAGCTTAATAAATGTCTTTCTGTGGACTAGACGTGATCTGCATTATGGTCGACTGTTTTGAACTTACCAATTTGTATGGCGTGCCAGTTGCACTGAATGATTCTACTTATTAAGCCTACAGCATTCGCGTTTCCAGCACGATCTGCTTGATTTTACAGCCACCCCCACACAAATAATAACACAGAATTCTCTCACAACAATGACAATGTATCTATCATGACACTGTATCTGTAATGACAGTGTATCTATAATGACAATGTATCTATCATGACAATATAGCTATCATGACACTGTATTTATCATGACAATGTAGCTATCATGACAATGTACTTATCATGGCAAAGTAGCTATCATTACAATATAGCTATCATGGCAGTGTTGCTATCATGATATCGTATCTATTATGGCAATGTAGCTATCATGACATTGTATCCGTGATGGCAATGTAGCTATCATAACATTGTATCTATCATGACAGGGTATCTGTCATGGCAATGTATCTATCATGACTGTCGTACGGAAGGTTAATTGTTTTATTTTGCCCGTCTGAGTATATAGAGTGGATGTCGACAGATACGCGAGAAGGTATAGAAATAGATTTTTTCACAGGTGGTAGAATTGAGAAAAAAAGATCAGTCTCTGGAGTGATTAGGTAATCTATTCCAGCCTATCCGTACGACTGTACTTTTAGTGCAAGACAGCTTTTGTCTCCCTATCCAGAATATATAAGTTTCTCTACACACACACACACACACATACACACACACACACACACACACATACACACACAGCTATGTGAGAACAAGACACACAAACGTGAAAAAGCTACGGTTAAATGGGTATGGGTCTGACCAACACACAAAGGTAAGTTTCTTTGTAGTTTATTATCATTGTAAACTCAACAACACCAAATATCTAAAGAAAGATCAAATAAAATCAGATTTACATACATATGAAATAGCAGAATAGATGCGACCTCCCCCTATGAAGAAAAGAACACAAAGGTAATAACTCAAATGTTGAAGATTAGCACTATGTTACAGAGTAGACAGTAAAGTAAACAAGTTCCTACTATATGCTACCCAGTAAAGTAAACAGGTTTAAGCAAATCCAATGTTGGTAAATTCCCTGAAACAAAGAAAAATATTCACACACTTTCAAAGAGAGTAGATAGGAGACAGCGAAGAGCGTAGAGAAGAGAAGAGTGGATGTCTATAGTAGTGCGCGAGTAGAGGGCCAGAGTGGTGCAGTGGATTTATGAAGTAGCCTATTTTGTGTCTGTAGATATTCCGAGAATCAGAGTGATTGTAGAATACTCGGTATTTGTTATGTCTCCAATGATTGTAATGGCCCTGCGCCCATTGTGACTTATTTGTGATATTATATATTCACGGAGATTGATATGGTTGTTGGAGTTGGTGTATTACTCCTTAGACAGTGAGCTAGACGAGCGGTGTATAAGTGTTGTCTGATCTTCTACATCCACCCACATACACCCTACTCGTCACAGCCACTCACTCACTCTTACCTATTCTTGGTGATATCCCTTGGAAATACAGTTGTCCCTGGATATATATATTATCCTGTTCACTTCCCAAATTGGCCCCACTTCATCCTCTAACAAACAAAGACTAGTGAGGTGAACGCCGAATCTGGTGGGTTTTTTTTCCTGGATGAACAAAATGTCACCGCGAATAGTTGGTGTAAAAACGTGCTCTTGGGGTTCACAGTTAAAAGAGGAAAATACTTCCAGTATTGGGAAACATCCGGTTGCTAAAAAAAAATGTTACAAATGATGATGATGATAATCCTATCAGACAACTCTTTGTTAGAGCTCCGATTCTGCACAGCGTAAAATCTGGATAAATCCGCTTGAGTACGACTGTCAGAAGTCGGGAACAATAATGTTATTTTGTACACCCAAGTGGGCTGGCAAAATTGGAAAAAATATATGGGTTTTGTAAGTCCAGTTATACTTATAAGTTAAAATGTTTCTCATGTATCTTTGGCGAGTACACGTTTTAAAAATGAAAAATCGGTACCGCTCAAACCAAGTAGAGGAACATGTAACCCAGAAAAACCAAAGTGAAACAAACAAACAAAAAACCGCTGGACGCTCTTGTGATCAGGTCAGAAAATTCAGGCATTATCAGGCCTATAACAAATAAACGTTGTCTTTCATTCCTGCGCCATCTGTTCAAGGTTTTTTGTGTCTTCGTTATCTCTTTCATATAAGTGTCCAGTTCTTTTCTACATGAGTTTTTGGTCTTCTTCTATTTCTGTATTCCACTTGGATTAGTGTGAGAGATAAATGGTTCTTTAGAGATCGTGTGTGAGACAAACATAAGTATGTGAGATAGATGTGGTTCTGTGTGAAATAGACGTAGTCTCTGTGTGTGAGAAAGACGTGTTACGTGTGAAATAGAAGTTTTACGTGTGAGATAGACGTGGTTATGCGTGAGATAGACGTGGTTATGAGATAGACGTGGTTATGGGTGAGATAGACGTGGTTATGTGTGAGATAGACAGGGTTATGAGTGAGATAGACATCCTGAAGGCCATAATAGAAAGGAGAATTTAAGGCAGACGTGCAAGGGGAAGACAGCGCTATAGGTGGGAAGATAACATCAAGAGATCGACAGGAAAGAGTCTATCAAAGTGCACCATCAAGACAAGAAACGGAAGACGTTGGAGATCAATTACAGCTGACCTTCCTTGTGAAGGTGGCAGTTGATGATGATGGCGATGATTGATGGTGATGATGGTGGGGGCGTAGCTGATGATGATGATGATGATGAAGGTGGTGGAGGTGTTGACGACGATGATGATGTTGATAATGACGATAATGATGATGATGATGATGATTATGATGATGAGACAGAATGTTGTCTGTGCAAGAAACAGAAAAAAGCGTGAAAGATGACTACAATATCTTCACGTCATTTTTAGTATGACAACATTGTGAACAAAGCAGAAGTAGTCAGTGAGATAAAGAAACTGTGAAGTGAAAATATACAGAAAAACACAGTTGGAATGAACAAGCGAAAGCCAGTCGAAGATCACTGCGCCGGATAACCGAATGTGAGTGTTAGTTTGTGTTTCTAAGATTCCAGACGAGGAGAACTAATTGAAGGCCGAATTACTTCCAGACCTCCGCACGCCCTAGTGCCGCGCAATAATATCAGCGCCAATTAGTGTGGTACTACGTTTACCTGTAATCAACGAATACCTTCTCTGGTGACTAATGTTTACCTGTGATCAACGAATACCTGCCTTGGTACATCATTAAAATGGCGTGTAGATAAAAGTGAAGAAAATGTATGCTGTTTTACAAACTGTTGTATAATATAAACACGATAATTTCTTAGAACAGACAATTAGTCAGGATATATTGAAAGGAGTAGTAAACGCATGATATAAGCCTTTACTGAAAATATAGTGGAGTTGGAACATGTCGGAAAGTCTACTTATTAAACATTCAATAAAATAATATTTTGAAGACAAAAACCCCGTTCAACCTCTGATGGGTTTTTTATGAAGACTTAAAGTAGGAGGACCGATCATGGAGTAGGTCAACCATTTTAAATACCTTGGAGTTGTCATAGACTGAAAAAAAAAGGGGGGGGGGGGGGGGGGGGGGGTGGGGGGGGGAGGTGGGGGGGGGGGGGGGGGGTTGTGGCGAGATGGAAGTTGGATAGAAAATAATATATTTAGTTCCCAGAAATGGAGAAGAGAACTGATGAACTAGTGGTAGGGTTGGCACAGGAAAGTCAGGCAGTAACTGCACAGTCCTAGATAGTAGCAGTAGAAGATAGCTGTGAAGTTAGTCACTTTCTCGTTAGATCAATCCTATGCTCCAACGGTGTTTCTAGTAGTAATAGTTGGTGTCAAATGCAGCTGGTTAATTATCCCTACCAATTTTAAAATATTAATTAAATAATTCTCTTTAGTTCCACACAACAACACAAATTCGAACAGAAATGGTAAAATCAATCAAATGCGATTTATAATATTTATATGTGCACTTATTAATTAAAATATAAATTTAGTAAAGATTGCAGACTCGTATATACTCATGGAAAAATGTAAGTGTGCAGCACTCAACAGGGCACTGTGCGTGTGTTCTTGGGTGAACTCAAATGCAAGTTGGCATACATTTCTGTGTGAGCGTTGTTCACTTACCCGTGCAATTACAATTGGATCGCACTATTCATGGGGAGATAATCACGGTGCAAGATAAATCACGTGAAAAGTGCCGTAGGGGAGAATTTATCACAGATAAAAGGAAGGTAAGTGTGTAGCTCTAATCACAAGCATGTGAAAACGTAATCGTTGAAATAGAGAGTACCAAGAGTCCAACAGAAACATCTTTTTTGACAATGCCAAGATTGAACCAACAACAACGAGCAATAGCTATAGGGATGTTAGCTGCTGGAGCGACTATATTAGCTGTATCACAACATTTCAATGTTCACAGGAACACTATATCACGCATTCAAGCTCGTTTCCACCAAACTGGATCAACTGCTGATCGCCATAGAAGAGGCCGACCACGAGTTACCACGCCTGCACAAGACCGTTACACACGCCTTATGCACTTGCGTAACAGGTTTATTCAGGCAAAATGGACTGCTCGTCCACATGTGGCACGTGTGGTCAGGGACCACTTTCAGCAACAACAGATTCATGTCTTACCATGGCCAGCTGTTTCCCCGGACCTTTCTCCCATCGAGCACCTGTGGGACGAACTGGAGTGTAGCTTGCGAAGAAGACAAAATCCTCCTGAAAACCACCACCAGTTAGCACAAGCGTTGCAAGAAGAATGGAATAACATCCCCCAACAACAGATCCTACGTCTCATTGGCTCGATGAGAAGGCGCTGTCAAGCAGTGATAACAGCTCAAGGTGGACATACACGGTACTGAAATCAAGATTTCATTTTTTTCGTGGGGATGCCACACTGACTTTAGTTTTTATCTTTCTTTCATGACACTTTCACTAAAATCAAAGTGATCACTTGGTCTTTTATTCAATATTCACCCACATTGTGTGCCAACTTTTATCTCATTTCGTCCATGAAATCACGCACAGTGCCCTATAAAGTGTTGCACACTTACTTTGTTCCATGAGTATATATACAAACCACAAGTTGGAAAATTTACGGGTCAATGTCTTTGTTCATCATTTCTGTCAGTTGGTGACTTCTGGGTCTTGTTTCTTTAAAGTAATGAACACTTATCTAAATCAGGTCCTTTCACTGCAGACACTTCTCGTCATACATCAGGCTGGCTGAGCGAGCACGGATCGCAATGGGAAGGCAAACCCGGTCCTAAAAAATGCCGTGCAGAAGTCAGATGTGTCGACCGAAAGGTGCAGATATCACAGCTTAGGCGTAAACAGACACAACGCAACCACCGTCCTTTTCAGGGCGAACGAGGAAGAAGAAGAAGAAGTACTGCATGGACATGAACTTATTATTGTTAACACGTCGTCACTTCATTACTGCTTTATTCTATCTCCACTTTTGGCCAAAATTAACATAAGATCATAAATCAAGGTCATATAATTTAATGACCGACGTCACATAGTTTAATGATCGACGTGATATAATTTAATAATCAACTTACAATTAGGAAGCGATCGACTTTCTTTGGACATATGATGAAGGCAGGAAAGCTATAGTGACAACAGGACAAAACAGTGATAAAGGATGACAAAACGTGAAGATACTGGGTAGGTTCAAATCGTGGCATGGAAAAACATCAATAACTGAATTGATAAACTGTTCTGAGCCGGCATGGTACGTGATGACGTAGAAGCTTTCCGACCCCTATAGACTGACGTCTTGTCATGTACAGGAAGATTTGACTGTTACTGAACAAAATTGTTGAGACGAATAATAAATATATTCGTCATGTTCTTTGATTGGTCATCTCAAACACTGATACCAAAGTTATTTCTCTTCCAATCACCCATTGGAACCATCATCGTCAATGGACCGTTGGGAATGACTGGAGACGGGTTTGGTTTAGTGATGAATCATTTTTTGTGCTCCAGCGACACGATAGACGGAGAAGAGTTTACCGCAGAGTCCATGAGCGCTACGCCCAGAACAGCGTTGATGAGGCTCCTCCACATGGTGGTGGAGGTGTACTGATGTGGGGGGGGGGGGCGATCAACTTCATGGGAAGACGTGACCTGGTGCAAATTGAAGGACGCCTGAATGCCCAACGATACGCCGCTGAAATTCTTCGTCTTCACGTCCTTCCACTTCTGGCTGCACGAGGGTCAATTTTTCAGCAGGATAACGCTCGACCTCATGTGACACAACTCACAACCCAGTTCCTCGCTGACAACAACGTCCAGACCATTCCGTGGCCAGCCATGTCATCAGACATGAACCCCGTAGAACACTTATGGGATGAACTCGACAGACGACTCCGCCAGCGAGAGGTGGGTTGGGAAAAGACGTCTTTTAAAATATTATTAATAGCTGCACCGTCTCATTTTTTGTGTGAAATAAACAAAAAAGTGAAATAGCAGAACAAAAATGACATGGACACCTATTGAAGCTCATAAAGAAGCGACAGTTCTCGATCACCTGTAATTAATTGATTGTGTTTGTTCTTTGTTTTATGGGGGATAGTTTTGGCGCCCGTGAGCCGTTTTTGTTTTTTGAACCAGCAGTCTCGTTGGCTCTTCACGCCTGGAGCCGGCAGTGTATCTTGGCAGTTGGCGACAAGGGTCTTGTAAAGGATTGAATAGACACCTGATTCAACGATAGGAAATGGAGAGACATGGATGCATTCAGTAAATGAAAGAATTGATAATTTAATATACATAAACTTATTTTCCCAAATGGCTGTTGAAAAAGCACAAAAATGAATGATGATTGTGGATGTCATTCATAAGCAAACCTCAAATATAAAACTCAATGAATAACAGAATAATGTCCGAGGTAACCCTGATTTTCGTGCCGATCTAAATTAGGTCATGCTACCCCGATGAGCTGTATGGCGCGTCATGAAATAATTCATTATTATCTCCAGGGCCGCCCGGTATGATATTTATGTTATTATCTGATGTTCGTATGTCTGCACCTGTCCAGACATAAAACACGAATATCTGCTCCATATATCACTGAGATACTCTAGCGTATCATTCAGCGAGTATAACACAATTGTATATTTACCTAACGAGATTTATTTCATTCATTATCATACATCTCCCGGCAGACGACATGACGTCAACTATTACACGCTAAGCTTTCCTGTCCTGTGCCATCCGATCATAGTCTCGCCTTGTCTTATTCATCTCTGTCATATCTATGTCTAATTCCCTTTCATATCTATGTCTAATTCTCTTTCATATCTATGTCTAATTCCCTTTCATATCTATGTCTAATTCCCTTTTTGGCGTATTATTGATGTCTTTCTGTCTCTGTTACCCGAGGGTTTACAGAACAATTACTGCCTTATAATGTTGTCAGTAGGTTTCGTCAGTGCAGATCCAGCGACCTGTTCTCATCTCGTGTTGCACTGACACTTGTCTGGTTCTTGTCATCAGTTACACACGAGTGACTTTGTCATACCATTTCAATACGTCTATTCTACTCTAGCGTCCATTTATGAAAGTCTGTAGCGCCTTGGTTGTTGTTTTTGTAGTCCTCCATGTTTCAGAGCCACACAATACGGCTGTCTTGACATTATAGTTGAAGATTCTTATGTTTTTTTTAGGTATGTTAAACAGGTCTGTTTCAGGCACTCGTGAGAAATAAAGAAGTAGAAAACTAGACAACAGAAAGACAACAGAAATGAATGGCTTACCGGAGAATCGAACCAAGTTCGGAACAGCACCACCGCCTAGCTACGGAAGCAGATCACACAATCCTCTCTGCCAACACAGTAGTGCTTCGTAGACAGGGGTCATTAGCGCGATTTGCAGCACGAAACACCGGATATGTACCTAGGGCGATCCAGCCTATATAATGACGCAATCACTTCTGTTGTCCCCCCTATTATACAGTATATTATTTGTAATAGTAGTACAAGTAGTAGTAGTAGTAGTAGTAGTAGTAGTAGTAGTAGTAGTAGTAGTGGTAGCGATAGCAGTAGCAGTAGTAGAAGTGGTAGTAGTAGTAGTAGTAGTGGTAGCGATAGCAGTAGCTGTAGTAGAAATGGTAGTAGTAGTGGTGGTAGTAGTAGTGGTGGAAGTAGTAGTAGTAGCAGTAGACGTAGAGGTAGAAGTAGCAGAAGGAGTAGTAGTAGTGGTGGTAGTAGTAATAGTAGTAGCAGTGTTAGTGGTGGTAGTTGTAGTTGTTGAAATAGTAGTAGCTGTAGTAGCAGTGGTAGTAATAGTAAAAGTGGTAGTAGTAGTAATAGTAGCTGTAGTAGTAGTAACAGTTGTAGCAGTAGCAGTAGTAGTAGCAACAGCAGAAGTAGTAGTAATAGTAGCAGCAACTGTAGTAGTAGAAGTAATGATGATGGTAGTAGTACTGGCAGTAGTAGTAGCAGTAGTGGTGGAAGTACTTGTAGTAGTAGTAGCAGTAGTGCTAGTTGTAGTAGAAATAGAAGTAGCAATAGTAAGAGCTGTAGTAGTGGTAGTAGCAGTAATGGTGGTAGTAGTAGTAGTAGTAGTAGTAGTAGTAGTAGTAGTAGTAGTAGTAGTA